>CAMAPE010000045.1:5242500-5402500 GCA_945859875.1 Cuscuta europaea | reverse complement strand
ACCTCATTTCTGGCTTGGTCGAGATGAGTTCTCAACCGCATTCCCCTGATTCGGAAATGGCCTCTCAAGGGGATGATCATGATGCTGCCGTTGTGGACGTCATTACAGTTCCGTTCGCCGGCAGTTCTACTGAAACGGCGACAAATACTAGGGCGGAGGCGGAGGACCTTTCTAGCAGTTCATCTTCCTCCATTGAAAACTCTGATGGCACGAAATCCGGGGATGAAATGGATTTAATGGCGGCTGGACGCCCAAAACGATGTCCCCCGTCATACGCTCGACCTAAGTTTAATTAGGGCAAGACGGCAAAAATTGACTGCCAACAATAGGGCCGAAATTCCGGCCCTAATCCCAGACCCAGTGGACTTCCGGTTGCGAGCTGGGCTTCACCCCCTGCGTTACGCCCCCGGGATGGTCGTAGTCCATTTCGATTCAGTTAGGGTTGGGCTTAGATTTCCGTTACACTCCTTTTTTGTTTCATTTTTCAATTTTTACGAAATTGTACCTGCCCAAGTCATGCCGAACTCCTATCGGGCAATGGCGGGCTTTATTTTTCGTTGCAAAGATGTCGGTGCCTCGCCGACCCTAGATTTATTCCATCAATTTTTTAAAGTAGCCTCCCAACAAACTCATGGGTATCTAGCCGCTAGTGCTCGACCGGGACATATTTTATTCAAGGGCAATCCAACCTCAATCAAGGAATGGAAAGATTGGTTCTTCTTTGTGTCTGTCTCGGACGGTCTGATCCCTCGCAACTGGAATGCCTTCCCTCGCAAGACTCCCGACCCAGTTCTTACTGAGGAAATCTACAAGGATGTACTCGCTGTGGAGAAAGACAAGTGTTGCGATATCATGACCTACCTGACTCCCGATCAGCTTGTTAAAGCCGGGATAGGTACTGCCCGTTCTCTTGGGTTTACTTGTTTTGAGAATCAAATGCCATGGTCCAGGCGGTCCTTCCCGTGCGAGAAACGTTCTCTTCTTTTTTCTAGTTTCTCACATGATAAGGCCACTCGGTACTAACATTTTCCTTTGTCATTTTTCAGCTCCCAATCCAGGCGCCACCATGGATGACAGTCGTGTGCTTGTTGCTGGTGGGGTCGGGAAGAGGAAGAAGAAGATGAAGAAAAACCCTAAGGTTGATTCACCCACTACCACTGCTCCATAACCTGAACCTGCACCGGCCGTTCAGCAACCAGAGTCTATTCAACAATTTTCTTGTCAGGATCAGTATGATGTCATGATGATTGATGACCGATTTGATTCTGATCAGCTGTACCAGTTTAACAAACACTTTGAGTCTGTTCAGGGTGCAACCTCGAGTGTGGGCGGGATTCATACCGACCATATCACTGGTCAGGTCGAACGGATCTCTCTGCCGGATCCTATTCATGAGGTGTTAGAGAAAGCTGGTTCTTCCGCGTGCCAGATCTGGTCAACATCCTCATGGTTTAATAATTTCTAACTTCCCCAACTGCCGGTCGAACAATCCAAAGAGTGCCTGACCCTGACTGCACTGAAGGTATATTATCTTTTGTGCTTCGTTCTCATTTTATTCTTCGTTATCATTTACTAACTTCCGAACGACGCTTTGTATATGGGATTGTATACCTTGCAAATGCGGGAGGCCCGTCTGGCTAAAGAACAAGATTTGATCGTTGCTCAGTCCACTGCTGAGCAAAATGTTGTTGCTGGCATCACATCTCTGGAAGCCGAACGGAAAGCCTTTGCGGAGGAAAAGCAGAGGCTGGATACTGAGCTTGGCACCCTCCGGGTCCAACTTGCTGCTTCCCAGGCTAAGGTCTTCGCTGTCGAGGCCGCGCAGATCAAATTTGAGGAGATGCCCTCTAGCATCCCGAACGGCCCATATGAGGTGAATGTGGATCTATCCACTGTCCGGGAATCATTCAAATCCTCTGATGAGTTCTCCACCATCAAGGATGATTACGCCAGGAAACAAATCCCGTTCGCGTTTGGTGCTTACCTGAAGGGTTTTCCTAGGGGTGCTGGTCGGCTCTCGGCGGGGGTGGATCTTCTAGATAAGGATCCTGAGAGTAAGAAGTGGAATGACTCCGTTGTTTCGGATCTTTATGCTAAGATCGGCCAGGTCCTGCTACGTCCTTTTGTGGCTCAACTTCAGAATCAACTTGGGAGGCCGGTTCAGGCTTCTGATCTCCCCCAGGACGAAGTTGTACAAGCCCAATTTGAGAAATTCCAGCGAAATCTGCAGCGGGAAGCTGATCGGGTGGCCGGGAGAGAGCCTGAACCCCCGTCTGATGATGATGAAGACAAAGATGAAGATGGAGAAGAGACGGCCCCTAGCCAGTAATCTAGACTTTTAATCTTTTGTTAATCATTTTAATTTCTTCTCTTTTAGTAGCATGTATTTCCCGGCCAGTAGAGCCGATGAATATAAACCTTTTGCCCCATGTTTGCTCAATTATCTGTTTCTTCATATTACCCTTTGCTTTATATCCTTCGGAATTCGATCTACTTTGTAGGACTTAGTCGTTTTTTTTTCATGTTTTTTGTCCTTAATGCCTCATTATTCTGCTCGATACTCGGTCTGTTTTGTAACCAGTAATTTAGTGTGATCTTTGATAATTCTCTGTGAGACCATTCGTCATTCGGCTAATTTGAAGGGTCGTAGTCATTTGGCTCGCTGTTCGTTACTCGGCCAGTCGCGTAGTATTTAGCTGTTCTCATGGACCTTGTTGCATTCCTTTGTGTGACCGTTCGAGATATAACATGTTTCTTATGGATGTAGTCGATCTCTATTTTGTTATTCGCCCTTTGATCAATCTTAAAGGATTTGGTTGTTTCACCCTTTCGTAATCAGTCTTTTGGCTGGCCGTTCGTTGTTCGGCCAATGTGAAAGAAATTGGCCGTTCTAACCTTCCTTTATCCACCTTTGGCCTGCTATTCGCTGTTCGGCCAGTTAATATACATACCCGAAATAAATACTCGTTCGATCTTGTTGGAAAGGATTGCCTCAAAACGTACATACCCGTTCGACGTTCGCTTGCCTGGTTAAACAGTACTCGCAACCATGTTTCTTCATTGCCCGTTCGGGGTACGTGCCTAACAATGAGGCATAAATACGTCCTGATTAATCATAACCACATAATGCCACGTGTTGTTTATGGATTAGGGTTTTGGGCGGCACTTTCCCTATTTATAGAGAGGTGCTTGCCCCTCATTTTTCTGGCTGTTTCTTTAGTTTTCTCTCTAAGCTTTCTCTCTCTAGAAGTTCTCAGACTCCTTGTACTTTATGTTCTTTTCCACCGGTTCTTTAGAAGAAGAAGATATGCCGCTTATTCACCGTAGCAGAGGGAAAACATCTGCTGACAAATCTGGGGGTTCGTCATCCCAAGTACCTGATACTGTCAATCCGAAGGTTAAGCAGCCCGAACAGCCTGTCCCAGATGACGGGTGTTTATCAGGTGATGACCTTGCTGTTTATAATAGGGTAATGCCCAAACGACCAGCCCGTATTCCTCTGCACTTCCACCGCATTCGGAAACAGAGACAACGCCTCCCAGAGGATGCCGAACGGCAACTCCGTCAACTTTTGCCCCCTTTCAGGGAATTCTACGCCGGATTTATAAAGCATCCTATGAGGCATCGACCGGGGTTCATTCTAGTGCACTTTGATTCCATAGTGGCCGGACTCCGTTTCCTTATGCATCCATTCGTGATAGAATTTCTGAAGCGGGTCGCTGTGTTACCGGCCGAGTTCATACCTAGTTCCTATCGCCTTCTGAACGGCTTCATTGTTCGATGTCAAGAGCTGGGCATTGTTCCTAGTGTAGACCTGTTTCTGTACCATTATTGCTACCAACCCTACTAGACCACAGGTTATCTCAAACTGGTAGCTCGATCAAATCGCCAGTTGTTTACTGACAACCCTCCACCGCCAGCTGATTGGGAAGAGAGGTTCCTCTTCGTTCGTGTAGGTTCATCACTACCATTCCCCGATCGGTGGAATGCGTATCCGGTTCGGGATTCCGAGCATAGACCTGATGAAGTTCTGCTTTCGCAAGCTGAGTCTCTGCGTTTGGGAGGTTCACGAAATCTCCGTTCTTTCATAACTCCCTCCAAGTTAGTAGTTGCTGGGATTGGTAAGCTTGGTTTGGCCTCAACCCGTTCATTCTCAATTTTAAACTTTACTCTGATTTTATTTTCCTTTCTTGCAGGTGTGATTCCTTCTACCGCCGTTCGGCGTTCTACTCCTACTTCTACGCCGGCTCCCTCGGGGAAGGGCAAGGAGAAAATGACGCTCGGGAATTCAAATGATGCCGACCGGGTACGTAAGAAGCGTCGGGTAGATGACGCTATCCAACTCATCCCGGTCGATCATGTGGTGGATCTGACTGGCCCGGAGGCTAAGCCAAAAAGATCTGTGCCTGCCAAACCGAAAACTCCAGTTCTTTCTGACATGCCGACCGACGATTGGATGTTCGTCGAGTTTTCAAACATGGGACCTAGAGCAGAAGGAAGGTACCTGTTCGGGCTAATGCCATCATCCATGTGGTGCAGTACTTCCCTGAAGGTTCCCCCTAGTTTCACAAACCTGACTCACTGGTCTGATCTACTTGAGGCAGGTCATCAAGAGGCACTCAAGGTACACTTCATTTTGATTCATACTTTCCTACTTTTTATTTGTTCATCTCATCTGACTTCGTTTGCCACTCGTCTTCAGGACGGTGTATATTATCACAAGGCTTTCCTGGCGTCCGAACAAGAAATGAAACTCCTGGCCAGCGATCAGGATGATAGCCAGGTCCTCCTTTCGCCGCTCGGAAATTAGCTGCAGATCTGCATGAACGCGCCAATGAAGGCGAGAAGGCGAAGGCTGCTCTGGCTGCGATGGAAGAGAGGACCCGACGTCGTGATCGGGAAATTAAAGAACTCCGGGCCAAGGTGCGGGCTGCTGAATCTGCTGGGGTAAAATTTGATAAGGCCAATGGTGATAATATTCCCGAGCCTTATAGTGCCAACACTTCCCGTATTGCCAATCAAGCAATAGTTGACTACCAATGGGGTAAAGGGCTGAACGTCGCCCTGGAGAATACGGCTCGACATTTCCTGGGACCTCATCTTGGCCAATTTTTGCGTGAAAGCGAAGATCCCGTTAAGGCAGGCATCGATCTCCTAGATAGCACGTCCGAAGGGAAGTCTTTTCTAGATGTCCTGACCGAGAAGACTGTGAAACAAAGTCAGGATCTGCTTTTGGACTGTGAAGACTGTGAAACAAAGTCAGGAACCTTGATATGATCATGGAGCATTTCCCTAAGCCATTCGATCCTGATGAGTTGGGATTTGATGATCTGTTCGGGAATACCTATGATCGGGTTATGGAGAAGATAAAAGAAGCAGTGCCTGATGATGCAGCGCAGTCAGGGGGCTCCCAACCTTTATCTTCCCCGAACGGCGATCCTCCAGCAGCTTAGCCTTGTATAATTATTTTTCGCCTTTTCTTCTTTTTCTTTTGTATCTCTCTTTTGTCTCTCCTGACCCAAAAAAAGATCTTCCGGTTAGTAGTGCCGAAGAATAAACTAGGTACTTTCCTTTAACCGTGTTGAAGTATTGCTCTTCTGTTTTTTTATTTTTGTCATTTCTCTCGTTCATAATAATTTCTGTGTTGCTGAACGTCACTCGGCTCATTTATCTCTATATTTCTGACATTGTTTCCAAGCCGTTTTGATCCCTCTGTTCGGTCGTAAGGCCAGGGTCAAATTCTTTTAGCTGAAATAATGTCTTCCTCCAAACCGTTAAAACGTTCGTCATTCGATCATCCAGGATGATTTCATATTTTAAAAGCTGAGATCTCTCTGAAAGTTCCGATTCTCCGGACGAAAATCCATGTTACCGAACGTCGCTCAGCTCCTCGACATACTGACACCATCTCCAAGCCGTTTAGATCGAGTCAAATTTTGTTAGCTGAGATGATGGCTCCCTCCAAACTGTTAACACGTTCGTCATTCGGCCATCTGGAATGATTCCATATGTTAAAAGCTGAGATGAGACTCTCTCTCTTCCAAACCCATAATTCTGATGCATTCCGAACAATTCTCTCTGGTTCGTATCATCCATATTAGGGGTCTGAGGTGACCCTTTTCAAACTGTAAGCAAGGTCACCAGATCGGGTTATTCCTTACTTATAGCTAAAAGGGCGACTCGCTTCCAAATCAAGTTAATGACTGAGGCGAGATTTTTCAAAACCATAGTTCCGATTCCTCGGACGACAATCCGTACTTTATCCGAACGTCGCTCAGTTCGTCCATACTTATAATCTTGACACCATCTCCAAGCCGTTTTGATCCCTTTGTCCGGTCGTAATTACAGGGTCAATTTCTGTTAGCTGAGTTGATGGCTCAGCTCCCTCCAAATTGTTAACCCGTTCCTCATTCGGTTATCCAGAATAATTCTGCGTGTTAAAAGCTGAGGTGAGATTCCCTGACATCAAACTCTAAGCCGTTTTGATCCCTTTAACAATTCGTAATTACAGAGTCAAATTTTGTTAGCTGAGATAATGGCTCCCTCCAAACTGTTAACATGTTCCTCATTCGGTTGTCCGGAACGATTTCCATGTTAACCGCTGAGATGAGACTCTCTGAGCGTCAAACTCCAAGCCGTTTTGATCCCTCTTATGATTGCAGGGTCAAATTATGTTAGCTGAGAATGACTTTCCTTCCATGTTGTTAACCCGTTCGTCATTCGGCCATCCGGAATGACTGCGTGTTAACCATGGGCTGAGATTTTCTGAGCATCGATTCTCCAAGCCGTTTTGATCCCTTTATCCGTCCGTAAGTCTAGGGTCAAATTCTTTTAGCTGAGAATGATGGCCCTCTCCAAACTGTTAATCCGTTCGTCGTTCGGTCCTCCAGAATGACCACAAATCAAAGCTGAGATGAGCACTTTCTGGAAGTTATGTCTCCCTTTATTTACAAATCAATTTTTTTCAGAGGTGGCAACAGTCATTTTTATTGATAAAACTTTCTTAAATGTTCCACATTCTATGTGCCTGCCGGTCGACCTTCGGTACATTGTAGGCCAAACGTTCCTGAAGCATACTTCTTGCATATTTGATACGGGCCTTCCCAATTTTGTGCCATTTTTCCGCCTTCGAGAGGTTTGCTTTTTTCTTGCTTTCTTAGGACCAGGTCCCCTACTTCGATTGAACGAATTTTAACTTGTTTGTAAAAGTATCTTCTCGTGGCCCTGTGATATTCCTCCATTCGTGCAGCCGCTAGATCTCTTCTTTCTTCTATGAAGTGCAATTCGGCCCGTAGGTTGTCCTCATTCCGCTCTGGGCTATAATGGACCGTTCGGTGTGTAGGAACTAGGACCTCTGTTGGTACTTTGGTCTGGAAGCCATAAGCAAGGGCAAATGGAGTTTCTCCTGTGGCCGTTCGGGGTGTGGTCCTGTAAGTCCATAGGATATAATTTAACTGATCCGGCCATGATGAGGAGTATTCTTCCAGCTTCTTTTTCATGCCGTCCATGATGGTACGGTTCATATTCTCTACTTGGCCATTCGCCTGGGGGTATGCCACGGATGCTCTGGAATGCTTGATTCCCCATTTGATAAGGTAGTTCTCAAAATTCCGGCTCACGAACTGCCTTCCATTATCTGTTATAATCTGTTCGGGGAGTCCAAAACGGCAAATGATATTCTTCCAGACAAACTTTTGACATTTGACATCTGTGATGCTAGCCAGTGGCTCGGCCTCCACCCATTTGGTGAAATAATCTATCCCAACAATGATGTACTTGTTGTTCCCATGGGCAGTAGGTAGGGGACCTAGCAGGTCGATCCCCCACCTAGTGAATGGGAGGGCCACCGTCATTGGAGTGTAGAAAGTGGATGGCCGTCCGAGGACCGGCGCGTATAGCTGGCATACTTTACACTTTCTAGTATGCGCAAAGCAGTCTTGTTGGATGGTTGGCCAATAATACCCTTGCAGGATGATTTTTCTGGCCAGTGTCTTGGGCCCTTGGTGGCTTTAAAAGATGCCTTCATGAATTTCTTCCATTACCGCCGCCGCTAGATCGGGTGGAAGGCATTTCAAATATGGCCCCCAAACTTCTTTTTGTACAACTATCCATCCACTAGCTCGAACTTGGAAGCTCTCCTCTGAATGCACTTTATCTGATAAGCGGGATTTTTATCCTGTGGGAGGGTTCCGTTTTTTAGGTAGTTGGTCATATCTATGACCCAATTGGGGACGACATAAGATATGGCCTCGATCTGGAGCACCATGATTGCTGGGGTTGCAAAGGTTTCCCGATGGGCAAACTGTTGGATATGAGCTGGAATCTCCTGTGCCCGACCGTCGAGCGCTGCATTTTCCAATTTGGATAAGATGTCTGCTTCTGTATTTTCTATTCTGGATATTTGGTCAAGCACCACCTGTTCAAATTTGTTTATCTGCTCCTCGACTAGCTCTTTGTAAGCCTTCATTCTTTCCTCTTTAGCCTCAGCTGTGCCATTTACCTGGTTGACCACCAATTGACTATCCGACCGGACTTTTAACCGATCGGCGCCTAGGGTCTTCGCATATTTTAAACCTGCAATAAGGGCCTCATACTCGGCCTCATTGTTGGTTACTTTGAAGTCAAAATGAATGGAGTAATATGCTTTGAACCCTTCGGGCGATGTGATCACAGCTCCGGCTCCACAACCCTTGGTACTAGATGCACCATCCACATACATCTCCCACCAGTTATCCAACACATTGTTCTCTGAATCTATTTCCAAATGCCGAGCGGTACATTCTGCAATGAAATCAGCCAGGGCCTGCCCTTTGATAGTAGGTCGATGCCTGAAATCCACCTCATATTGCCCGATCAGGAGACTCCACTTTGTAATGCGCCCACTTGCCATTGGGTTTCTCAAGATGGTGGCGAGTGGCTGAGTAGTATACACAGTTACCGGATGGGCCTAGAAATATGGTGCCAAACGTTTAATAGCAGCTATCAGGGCCAGTACTGTTTTCTCCAGTAGGGTGTACCTGGTTTCCGGCCCGTTCAAAGCCTTGCTCACAAAATAGATCGGCCGCTGGATGCCATCCCCTTCTTTCAATAATACCGTGCTCACGGCCAGGTCAGCTACAGCAAGGTACATATACAGGTGTTCCCCTGGATCGGGTTTTGTCAAGACCAGGGGAGAAGATAGGTATGCCTTGAAATCTTCAAAGGTCGTTTGACATTCGGCGGTCCATTCAAAGGGATTGGTTTTTTTCATGATCTGGAAGAATGGAATAGCTCGATCGGCTAGCTTGGATAGGAATCTGCTCAGAGCTGCTAACCGACCGGTCAATCTCTGCACCTCATTGAGGTTTCTAGGAGCTTCCATATCCACAATTGCCTTTACCTTCTCAGGATTAGGCTCAATCCCCTTCTCGCTCATCATGTATCCCAAAAACTTGCCCCCTCTCATAGCAAAGGCACCTTTTTTTGGGATTCAGCCTCATGTTTGCTTTCTGCATTATCCTGAACACCTTTTCTATGTCCAGGATATGATTTTCCTTCTTCCGACTCTTGATAAGGATATCATCAACATAAGCCTCCATTGTGACTCCCAACACCTCTTTGAAGAGCATCCCGATCATCCTTTGAAAAGTAGCCATTGCGTTCTTTAACCCGAATGGCATGACAATATAGCAAAACACCCCATCCGAAGTAACGAACGTTGTTTTCTTTGTATCGTCTGGGTGCATGAAAATCTGATGATATCCCCGGAATGCATCCATGAAGCTCAACAATTCACACCCGGCCGTTTTATCCACTTACAGATCGATCCTCGGCACCGGATAAGGGTCCATGGGACAAGCTTTATTCAGATCCGAGTAATCCACGTACATCCTCCAAGTCGATTGTTTTGGGGCTAGGACCACATTGGATAGCCATTCGACATGGATTACCAGACAGATGTGTTTTATTCTCAGCAAGGTGGCCACTTCTTGCTTTGTGAAATCCCGTTGTTCCGTCGCTTGGTATCGTTTCTTTTGTTGGACCGGTTTTGCATTAGGCCGAACGACAAGCTTGTGACAGATTATCTCCGGGTCAATGCCCGGCATATCTTCCGGCCCTCGGGCGAATAATACCTGAAACTTTTTTATGACGGCAATCACGCCATCCCGAACATCAGCCTCCAGATCCACCCCGATAGCTACCTTTCGGTTGGGGGGAGAGTCCAGGTCAATTTGCTCGAGGAGAGTGGCAGGTTCTGGATGCGCCTCGAACTCCGTTCGGCGGGTCTCCACCTCAATACTGTTAACCCGCATTCCAGGGGTATTCATCTGCTTCAGGGCCTCTCGGTAGCACGTTCGGGCTGTCGCCGGATCAGTTCTGGCCACCCCAATCCCAGTGTCCGTGGGGAATTTGATGCATGAGTGGCAGACAGAGGCTATTGCCTCCAGATCTTCCAATCCTGGTCGGCCCAAGATGGCGTTATGGGCACATTTTATGTCCACCACCACGAACGTCATTCACACTTGATGCCTTGTGCGTTTCGTCCCCAATTTCAACTAACAATTGAACGGTCCCCTCAGCCTCAATACAGTTACCGGTGAAGCTTGCCAGTGGGGTTCTTAGGTGGGTCAGTTGACTTCTCTGTATGCCCATTTTCTTGAACGATTGTAAATACAATACGTTCACACTGCTCCCTGTATCGTCAGTACCCGGCGAATCAAAGCATTATCAATGCACATGCTCACCACCAATTCATCCCTGTGCGGACTTGGCGAGTTAGGTAAATCAGCTTGCCCAAATGTGATTGGGTCCGTCCTTCCTTTCTTCTGGGGGGGAGTGGAGATGGATCCTACATAAAGACTTCGCTCAAACCTTTTCCGTTTGGCGTTCGAATCCCCTGTTTCCCCGCCCCCAAATATAACTTTGACCTTCATTCAAGGTTTCTTTCCGGGGCTTCCCGAACCCTCTGGTTCATCTCTGGGAGGAATATATACATCATTCTGGGGCTGGACATCACGTTGGGCATCCCGTCGCCAGCTGTTGGGTCTCCTGACCGGCTTTTAAGTGCCTACCGCATTCGGGTCTTTACTTACGTACTTGTCCAGATGACCCCACCGGATCAGGTCCTCAATGGCCGTTTGTAGTGCCCTACAAGCATTGGTGGCGTGACCTTTCCTGTTATGATATTTACAAAAAGCAGATTCATCTGCTCCCATATAATTTGAAGAATCAGTCGGAAGGGGAATGTTGTCCTTCTCGTTCTGATAAATGGTTGCCACGGACAGGACCAGGGGAGTAAATTGCCCTTTCATAGGAGGGAGAGCGGCCGCTGGGGTAGGACCCAGCCGATCGGCCATCTTGATTGGGGCTGAAGGCGCTGCGACCTTGTCCCTGATCATAATCTCTTCCTCCAGGGCAGCATGCTTGTGGGCTCTGTCTAACACCTCGGCATACGCCGTACCCGAATTCTTCTCCAAATCCTTGTATAATTCTCCCGTTCGGAGAGCGTTAGTGAATAGGGTGATGGTGGTGTCATCTGTCATGTTTCCGACCGTCAGAGTTTCGTCCCTCCATCTTTTCAAGAATTGATTGAGGGTCTCCTTGGAGTTCTGCTTTACGTTAGTCAGGTAGCTGAAATGCCGCTTTGGGTTGGCACTGGAGGTAAATTGGGCCAAGAACAACGTTGATAGTTCGACAAAGCTGCCGATCGACCCAGGTTGCAGGGTCCCGAACCATTCTTGAGCGGGTCCTGTGAGCGTACTGATGAACAATCGGCAGATGGCAGCCTCGGGCGCTCCTAGTAGCATGATTCCTCCTTGATAACTCCTCAAATGGACATGGGGATCGCCCACCCCATCATATGTCTGACCGGTCGGTGGTTTGGCACCCCCCTGGATATCTGCATACATAATTTCCCGGGTGAAAGGGGAAGTGATCATGAGCTGGATCAGAGCAGGTTGTACGGGCGCCCTATTCATCTGATCTCTCATTTCATTCATCTGCCTCTTCATTTCGGCCATTTCTTCCTCCTGGGCCGTCAAAGGGGGCGGTGGTGGAGTCCTCAAATCTGCATACTCCCGATCCCAGTGCCTCTGTCTGGCCCTAGTATAATCCCGTTCGTCGTGCTGGAAATGACGGCCAATAGGAGTAGGTCCCCTGGCTTGTGATCCGATCGGGGTCCGGTCACTGGGAATACGATGCCCTGCTGTTTGAGCGCCACGTCGATTATCCCGATGGGCCCGTGAGTGGGATGACGCCGTGGTTGTTTCTGTGTGGGGAGTCTCCCCTGTGAAATTGGATCCTCCTTCTTCCTCGTTTGCCATGTGCTGCATTACCTGGGCCATATCTCGCATGGCCTGAGGATTCCTCCTTAGGGTTTCAGGAATGACAAAGTCCTCATCATAATGAGGATATGATCCTCAGCTGGATTGTCCCTGAGGGGTTTGGTTTCTCGGAGTTTGACTCCTTCCGTGACGGCGCGAACCATCATTTGTGTGATAAGAATTGATTCTGACCATTTCTAAAAATAGTTGTTTTGGATAATTGATGTGAAATTTTTTGAACAGTTTCCCACAGACGGCACCAATGTTGAGGTTAAGTCCCGCAGATCCAAAAGCCCAACACGAACTTTGCATATATCAGGAATGGATCAGAATCAAACTGTATAACAAAATATAAAAGATGAATCAACGAATGCTCAAAATCCCACTTGTATTAATTAACATCTTTGATTACAAGGAAACTTCCCGATCGGTACGTCGGAACTATGCTTTAATACAAGAAACGAGAGTAATAATGCTATTCTAGAGCTTGAGTATCAAAATGCCAACCCTTACAATGATATTAAACCTTCTCTTTATACTAATGGAGAGCATGAACTGCTCTATGCTGATTGGCCGTTGTTCCACCGACTTGATCACCCATGCTTTCACTGGCTGATGTCACAATCTGGCATTAATTGCACCTGGCCACTTGCTGGTTGTCGTTGCTCGAACGGGATGCTGGACCATGCGGAAGACGCTGTCAAATTGGCCCAAGTATGATGTATGATCCGAACTCTGTTTGGTATTTCTGCTTTCTGGGCCGGCCTCTACTTGGACCGAACCTCGTTCGGTATGGATTCTTCACTGGGCCTACTCATCATAAGGTAATGGGCTCGCTGCTTTGGCCCAGATATCCTGGGCCTTTAATTCGGGTATTGGGCCTCTGAGCCAATATCCCAACAATATATATATATAGGGAGCGATTCCGGTAAGAACGGACTCCCAGGAGAGAAATGAGAATGAATCTGGACCGTTGGATTATATTATGTGGAACTGAATTGTGCATTTGAAGAAACTGAAATGTGGATTAGGTAATACTGAAATGTGCAAAATAAAAATTTAAACTCAAGTATGCATGAGCTGAAACTTAAATGTGCGCAATAAAAGGTACAAAAATAACAGCACATCGTACCTTTTACTGTGCACATTTCAGTTTCACCTAATGCACATTTCAATTTCACCTAATGCACAATTCAGCTTCACATAATGTCATTGTATCGTACCCTTTGTGATGCACATTTCAATTTCAGCTAATGCACATTACAGTTTCATCTAATGCACATTGAATTTCACTTAAAACAAATCTAACGGTCCAGATTCATTCTTATTTCTTTCCTAAGATCATGTTCTTATTTGAACCAAAACCTATATATATATATATATATATATATATATATATATATATATATATATACATATATATATAGGGAGCGGTTGCGGTAAGAACGGACTCCCATGAGAGAAATGAGAATGAATCTGGACTGTTGAATTGTATTATGTGGAACTGAATTATGCATTTGAAGAAACTTAAATGTGCATTAGGTAATATTGAAATGTGCAAAATAAAAATTTAAACTCAAGTATGCATGAGCTGAAACTGAAATGTGCGCAATAAAAGGTACAAAACTAATAGCACGTCGTACCTTTTACTCTGCACATTTCAGTTTCACCTAGTGCACATTTCAATTTCACATAATGCACAATCCAGCTTCACATAATGTCATTGTATCGTACCCTTTGTGATGCAGATTTCAATTTAAGCTAATGCACATTACAGTTTCATCTAATGCACATTGAATTTCACTTAAAACAAATCTAACGGTCCATATTCATTCGCATTTCTTTCCTAAGATCGTGTTCTTATTTGAACCAAAACACACACACACACACACTCACACACACACAGATATATATATATATATATATATATATATATATATATATATATATATATATATATATATATATATATATATATATATATATTCATGTGAGAAAACCATCTTAGGAGAGAAATGAGAATGAATTAGTGATCCGATTTTGAAAATATTTTATACGCCTGATCTTACCCGTTAAGGATAAATTAGAGATTTCCCCATGATATTAAATTTATCCGATCGTTTCTATAACTGTCTCTATCTCTCAAGGCCAATCACGATATTGCTCTTTGATTGATTTACGGTGCTCCATAACACGTAATTAACAAATTATTTTTTATTTTGTCAGCCAATGAAAACAAATTCCTATATCTCATTATATTGTTTTCTTTTCTCAATTATCGTGTTTTTTTTGGTTTGAGTTGTAGTTTATTTATAAACTTCGTGGCTTCTTACCAATAAGATTTATGCAATATTAAAATCACATCGTGCACAATTCCTAATTCGAAGTGCACTTCAAAAACAAAAGGGAAAAATGTCAAATAGGCCCCCTTACAATAACGAAAATGTCAATTAAATCCACGAACTCAAATATCGTCCAATTAAACCCACCAACAATAAAAAAAGAGGTCAATCATCTTTGTAGTTAGACTTGGACTCGGGCCAGGTGGCCCGACCCGGAACCGGCCCGGCCCGAACCGGTGGCCTGGTCAGTGACCGGTCCGGGTAGGCCCGACCCGATGGGTTTCCGGTCCGGGCTAAGGTCACCCAAAACAAGGCCTGGGCCCGGTTCGGGTCAAATTGATTTTTTTTTCATTTGTTTGGGCTCCACTCGGGTTGGGCTTGATGTTTAGGAGGGGTTTGGGGGGTTTGGGGGGTGGGGGTGAGGGGGGGGGGGGTCAGGGATGGGTAGTGACGGAGTATATTCCCGTATACCCCAGGGGTATCATAATCGCCGATATAAAGCATCACGAGTCCATTCCGGAGTGCACAGAAAGACTAAGTCCACAGCTATACCGACCCCGACCCGGACCAGCCAGGGTCGGGAACAAGCGCCAATCAACAGATAAGCTAAGGACCGAGAAATTGCCCGACCCCGACCTCGACCACCGAGGTCGGGGGGATACCAGGCTCAGGAATCGATCAGACTCGACCGGTTATGAGCCTGACCTCGAGACACCCGACCTCGGCACCAAGTTTGACCCCGGGAGTCAAATACATGGTCAACAAGCGCCATGCAGACAACTACCCCGAGAGCGGGAGCGGAGAACAAAGGGACGGGTCCTTTTATCACGAGCCCGAGCTCCCAGATATCGACCTCAATAATCCCCAAGGAATGAGTAAAGCATCATGGACTTGGACAAAAATCCGCAAGGACTTGCCTCACAAGGAGATGTCGCCACGTCACCATCAACACCAGGGAATATTCCCGGTTACCCACGCGTAGCCATACGGGATCTCTGGCAACAAATTTGTTAGAAGCAACCTCCAATCAGCCAGCTGTTAGAAATTCTCTCTCCGATCAGCTTTACACGTGGCTGCTCCCCATCGAATTAGGCTGTTAGTTTGTTAGAGTAGCTTTACACGTGTCCCTCTCCTATTAGTCTAGCATCTTTTTGCTTGGGAACCAAGTATTGCCATTTATCTCTTAGTATAAATATCACTTTCCAACTTGTGGAAATGGATGCTTAATCTATCGCACTCTTAAGACTCATATGCTGTTATTCTGCCGGACGAAGTACCTGTATTTTCTGATCAGTTCACTCTCCCTTTTACTTTCATTCTAACTGGATTCCGGGCACCCCTGGTCAGATAATCCATCATTTTTGGTGCTCTCATTGAGAGCTGAACTGTGAGCAGGTCAGATCCTCCCGATTCTCCCCAGATCTACAACAAGTTTTTCTACAACAATGGCTGGAAGGAGAATTCTGAGAAGTCGACGTGCTGCTGCCGCCGTCGCACAGGTGGAGCCCTCCTGGAAGCTACCGCCACTTTTGGCGCTAGGAGGGCCGCTAGGGGAAAACAGGTCGCTGAAACTTCTGCGCATCTGCGCGATCAGATTCAGCGTGCTTCCCTAGATCTCCGTCAACAGATCTCGCTCAATCGTGATGCAGCGGCAATGCCGTCCGCACAGGTGATCCCACAATTCCAGAATCTTCTGATGGTGGATCCCTCTGCGGCGGTTGGCGCCCTCATCTCGGGATTGCAACAGGTGCTCCCCACGTTGCAATCTCAGCCAGCAGTTGTTGTGGCTCCTCATGCCACTAGGCCTATCTCTCCGGCGAATTCCAGATCCCGGTCTCTGAGAGTAGGCTCTATTGACGCCCCTCTGGTGGTGGAGAAACCAGCACATATGGTCTACCAATCTCCCCCTCGCCAGAGGGGGACTCCGGGGATTAACTCTCCCCCGATCCGCCAGGTGGCTTCTGCAGCACTTGTGAACGCTGCGCCCCTCGCACAGCAGACGAGACTTCTCATCCCGTTGTGGCACCATGAAGGACGGCGCCACCGCCGCCTCCCGTATCGCCGTGTTGATTATGGTTGTCATAATAATGAGGGTGTCTATGCTGTCACCACTGAGGACCTCCTCACAGTCCCTTTCCCCGTAGGGGCAGCAACAGGACGACAACCCCAATCCAAGTGGGAAGGCGTTCCATCTTCTCCATATTGGGGGACAGATCCATGGCGAATCAAGCGCCTGTCTGTCAACACCCGGGGGATTAACAGGGCGAATTCCCCAATTATCGACATTCCCCAGCAACAACAGCAACAACCTGGGAGAAGGACTCCAGAGCGCGTACCCGCTTTGGAGAGGTTAGGGGGCAATCATTCCCCTAGATTCGCCGCCCATGCCACCAGCAGATGCCTTCTCCCCCAAGGCAACATCGCGCTTCACCGCCGCACCAACAATGGCAGCAACAACCCCAGCGTCAGCCAAGGCTCTCACCACCAAGGCGGCAGGGTGGATCTCCACCATGGAGCCAGCGCCAGGTGGACCTCAGAGAGGAAAAGATCCGCCTCGTGACTCAATAAGTCAGTGAGATGTGGGCTGCGGCAGTAACAACGGCACCTCCGCCACCACCCCAGCAGACGGCGCGTGATGCTCAACTGGAAGCGCTAGCGCTCCAGGTCCAGCAACTCCAGGCCCAAGTCAACCAGGAGCCTACCACGGTGAGGGTAAGGACTGCTACCCCGTTTACCACACGGATCATGTAGGCCCCTGTACCCCCAAAGTATAAGGGGCCCAACACTCAACTCTATGGGGGTAAAACTGATCCCCAGGAGCACTATACTCGCTATCAGTCCGGCATGTACATGCTGGGCGCTAGCGATGAGTACATCTGCCGTATGTTTCCCTCCACCTTAGAGGGGGAGGCATGCGACTGGTTCAATGATCTCCCAGATGAGTACATTGATTCATGGAGAGAACTAGCTACATGCTTCCTCACCCATTTCGCCGCAAGGGCGAGGACGAAGAAACACTTCTCCTACTTGTTGTCTGTGAAGCAGGGTAGAGATGAGCCTTTGGACAAATTTCTCGAACGATGGAACGACGAGACCTCTAAGGTCTACGGGGCTGACGACAACACCCATTTAGCCATGTTTCAGGAGGTCCTATGGGCTGGTGGCTTCTCTAGGAGCCTTATCATTGACCCCCCGCGGGACTATCAGTGGGCGCTCCACCGCGGGCAGAATTATTCCTTAGCGGAGGAAGTGCACAGCCGCAAAAGGAGGAACAAAAGCTGCAGGAGAAACCAAAACAACCACGGGAGGAAAAACCCCGTGATGACGGTGACAGGCACCGGGGCAGGGGAAACTTCAGAACCAGACACCCTGGAACGGCCCCAAGTTGATGGTGCCCGAGGTCCTGACCCCGCTGACCCATTCTGTCAGCCATATTTTGGAAGCGGCTGATCAGGAAGGCTTGGTGGTTCGGGACCCGCGAATCAACGAAATCCAGCAGGGGGGTGAAGTCAGGCCCCTACTGCAAGTTTCACAGGTTTCATGGCCACACAACGGAGGAATGCCACACACTGAAACTGGAAATCGAGAAATTGATCAGCCGGGGCTACCTGACACGGTTTTTCCGGAAACCAGAATCCGGCCAGAAGCGGGGCCATGAGCGCAGATCCCGAGATGAGGAGCGGGAACCAGACCGCTCCCCGTGGAAGAAAGACATTGGGATGATCTCCGATGATGATCCGGCTGAGGATAACAGGCGCAATCAGCGGCGCAGACATGAGGTCCGAATGATCGTCGAAGGTAACACGGGCGGTGATACAGCCTCGAAAAGAAAGAAATGGAACAAAAAGCTCTACGTGGGGAGATCACAAAACCCCCACATGATGCCAAGAGAGCGAGATCGGACGTGATCTCGTTCACCGACCGTGATCTGCCAGACTTCCCTTCTCCCCACAGGGATGCTCTGGTGGTGAAATGCGAGGTGGACGCGGCCATCATCCACTGTGCCTACATTGACACCAGCTCCTCTGTCAACATTATGTATATCCAAACATTTCACGAGCTGGACCTCCACCTCAACTCTCTGAGGCCCATCTGAACTCCCCTCTCTGGGTTTATTG
This sequence comes from Cuscuta europaea, assembly GCA_945859875.1. NCBI lineage: Eukaryota > Viridiplantae > Streptophyta > Magnoliopsida > Solanales > Convolvulaceae > Cuscuta > Cuscuta europaea. The sequence continues at coordinate 5,383,738 of CAMAPE010000045.1, read as the reverse complement.
GTGAATCCATAGACGCCGAGGGCACTATTGAGCTTACCCTTAGATTCGGGGATAGATCCCACCATTCTTGGATCCCTGTGGAGTTCGTGGTGGTATGACTCGAGTGCGCCCACAATGTCATACTTGGAAGGCCAGCACTGGAGGACTTGGAAGCAGTAATTTCCATGCGGCACCTCTGCATGAAATTCCCGACTGAGACCGGGGTCAGCTATTGCAAGGGTAGCCAGAAAATAGCCAGATCCTGCTACATGAAGATGACAATGCGAATGGCAGCCAGGGACATGCGCATCCATGCTATTTCACAGGTTGCGCTTGAGGAGGAAACCCCCAAAGCTGAGCCTGTAGGCGCACTGGCCGGAGACTGTCATCCTGGACCAGTCCAATCCAGAAAGAGCTCTTCAGATCGGGACAAATTTAAAGCCGGGATTGAGGCTCATGCTGTCCATGTTCTCACAGACCAGCCACTGGGCCAACTTATGCGGAGCCCAAAGAGTTCATCCAGGATGGTTAAATGGGCCGTTTTCCTGAGCTAGTATCAGATTGAGATCAACTAAGGCCGGCCATTAAAGGCCAAGCACTCGCTGACTTCATGGCAGAATGCACCGCCAGGGATCTCACCCCGATCACCTCTACTGACGAGGATGGCTGGTGGACTCTACTCCGATGGCTCTTCAGCCACCAAAGCCTACGGGGGGGGGGGGGGGGGGGAGCAGTCATACTCATCACCCCTGAGGGCTTCCGGGCTTATTATGCTATACGCTTTGCGTTCAAAGTCTCCAACAATGAGGCAGAATATGAAGCCTTATTATCTGGCCTACGCCTTGCAGCTAATATGTAGGCGGGAAAGCTGAGGATCAAGTGCAATTCAAGGCTCGTGGTCGGGCAAATTAACGACTCCTATGAAGAAAAGGAAGCTCGGATGAGGGAATACAAAGCTGCTGCGCTGGAACTCCTCGGAACCTTCCAGTTGTATGAAGTTCTGCAAATACCACGGGCTCAGAATCAGGAAGCTGATATTCTATCCAAGTTGGGCTCGGACACGCATGAATATATCTCCAAGATAGCTCAGGTGGAGGAGCTATCGATACCGAGCATACAATAGACCCTCATACACCAGGTACACACCATCCCAAGGGACTGGACAACTGACCTGAAAGAATACATTGACAACGGGCAACTGCCCCAGGGTGAGGCCGAGGCCAGACTTGTCAAGCTCCGAGCTCCGACCTACACCCTCCTTGATGGCATGTTATATAAAAGATCTTACAATGGTACGCTTCCGCGCTGCCTCAACTACAGCGAGGCCAAGCTAGCCATGGAGAAGGTGCATGTCGGGGTCTGCTCTGCACACTAGGGCCCCCACACTATGTCCACAAAGCTCCTCTTACAAGGATATTTGTGGCCCACCATGGCAAAAGACTACGTTCGAATGGCCCGCAATTGTAATGCATGCCAACAATTCCAGAATGCCCCAGGACGCCCAGCAGTAAACTACGCGCCCATTAGCACGGCAAACCCATTTTCCAGATGGGGCGTAGACCTCGTGGGACAGCTTCCTCGAGGTACTAGCAACTTCAGGTGGATCATAGTCGCCATTGACTATTTCACCAAATGGATCGAAGCGGAACCACTGACCAGCATAACTGAGGCGCAGTGTAGGAGATTCATCCACAAGAATATCCTCACTCGCTTCAGCATGCCACAACAGCTCATCATGGACAATGGCACTCAATTCGAGGCCAAAAGCTTCCAGGACATGCTGGCCAGCTGGGGAATCAAACACACCGCAGCCTCCATTGCCTACCCACAGTGCAACGGATAAGTGGAAAACGCCAACCGCACCATCCTGACGGGCTTAAAATAGAAGCTCACAGACGAAGGCGGAGGCTGGGTGGAAGAGCTCCACAACATTCTGTGGGCCTACAGAACAACTCCCCGCAGAGCAACGAGTGAGACTCCATTTTCACTCTGCTACGGCTTTGAAGCCAAAGCCCCTACGGAGGTCACAATCCCGACCCCGCGGGTCCTGTCATACGACCCCAAACAAAACGAGCAGAACATGCGAGTCGGCCTCAATTTCATTGATGAAAGAAGGGAGAACGCATTCCTGAGGTCGGAGAACTACACACGTAGGGTCAAGAGCTATTACGATGCACGAGTCCGAGGTCGGGAGTTCCAAGTGGGGGACTACGTCCTCAGGCGACGAGCATGCATCCAACCAAATGAGGGAGTCAAGATGGCCAAAAAATTCGAAGGGCCCTACATCATCACCGTTGTAGTCCGGCCCAGAACTTATAAACTAAGCACTCCAAAAGGTACGGAGGTTTCAAGGTTATGGAACGTCCACCACCTAGTGAGGTACTACAGTGACCCAGCGCTGTAAAGGAGACAACGAGCCCTCGCCAAATGGAGACTTTGCACCATCACGGGCATTGGAAATCCGGGGTCACTGATAGCAACCTCGGCCGTACACTGTAAACTGTTCACGGCTGCCATTTTAAATCAATAAAGGATTCAGCAACAAAACTCTCCCTGGGAGCAATTCATAAGTCTTCCAATCCGAGCTCAACTCTGATATTGTGACACTCCAAAAATTTAAAATAAAATAAAATAAATAATTTTAGTTATCAAAGTAACATCTTATTAAATAAGGTTGTTTTTACTTGGACTGTAATTCGTCCCCGACCAGACCTGACCAAACCAGACCAAACTAGACAGAAAATTTACATTTGTGACATGTTTAGTCTGATGAAAATATTTCGATAATAGAAGTAAAGTTTTTATAATTATGAAAGTGACAATTGTTGTAACATTAATGGTTACACATGACAAATATTAAAAATGATCTTTCATCTTTTCGAAAGTATTTGTTGATATAATGTGAAAATATACGTTTAAATACACACAACACGCACAAGAGTAAAATGTTGAAACGACAAACTTTTCACACCCAAATATTCACATACAAATATATACGAAGTTTACCAGTACTTAACAATTCATGTGGAGTAATATTAGTAATACGCTTATTACGTAAACTTTAATTTATACCACGTATAACTAATAAGTAAAGTAAACAACTTCATACGATCAGGCCCGGTCCTGACATTTTATGGGCCCGGAACATTATAGATAGAGTAGGCCTTAGAGATAATGTATGAATGTTTATATTTTTTATTTCAAAAAAAAAAAAATCCCTCTGGTCCTTAATGAAGATTACACTTTGACTTCACACATATTAAGGAAATAAATTTGACTTTACTGTAGAATACATTGTTTGACACTGTTTGACATTGTTTGGCACTGTTTTGCACTGTTTGGTGTAGATTTGTTTGCCAAATAAAGCAAATATGGAAGTGTAAAGTTTAATATGGGACGACCCAAAAAGGAAAGTGTAAAGTTAATTAAGGAACGAATGGAGTATAAGTAAAATTGAGCAATTTTATTATATAAATATGAGTATAACACATCAAAGAAATTAATAAATGAGACGGTTACAAAGATTATATTTAAATATTTGGTTAGTGACATCCGAGAATACTATGTAACTAAATCGGCCTAATGGAAAAGTAGTACAATTTGTATTTGCGATAAAGAATTTTGAATTAGGGAAACATGTGAAAGTTATATCTTACTCCTTCCGTCCTATTTTACTTAGCAAATCTTCACTTTTCAAGTCAATGTAGTTTAACTTTGACCGATTTAATGTTTATATAGAGAAAGTATTAATAATATGAACATGATATGAAAATGTTCTTTGTTAAAAATACTATCATAAAAGTATGAAATTATTAAATTTTGCATAAATATATTAGTTTAAATAACTGGTCAAAGTTTACCATCTTTGACTGGAAAAGTCAAAGATGGCTAAGTAAATTGGGACGGAGGGAGTATATGAAGAAAACAATTTCATATTTAAAATCACATTTTTTAATTCTTTCATTTCATGAGAGAATTAAAGAAAATTAGCAAAATACTACGGAGTATCAATGAATTATGTGTTTACATGAGAGAAGTGTATAAAAAGATTAACATTTATGTGCTAACTCCGAATGAATCAAAAGAAATGGTTAAGTTTGTTTCCAAGGAATTCTAGTGTGGATGTTTAATTTCAAAATTTTTTACTTGTAGTTTTTAGATGTTTTTGTGTAATGAATTGAAAGTATAAGAAAATTATAAGTTATTTTTTTAAAGTTTTTATAGATATATAATTAAAATAAGAGTTTTTTACAAGAATATTACTAAAATAAAACATATTTACATAAATATGACTATTCATTACTACAATGTGATGTTGTGGTAATTTAAGCTCAAAATTTGAACATGATTTACTATGATTTCATTACTAATCTAGTCATTAGTCATATTTTTATAAATAATCTTTATTTTGGTCCCTGGGCACATGCCCCGTTGCTCATGCCCCAGGACCGGCCCTGCATACGATCAGTAAATGATAAATAAGGTAAGGATAATAATCGTACTAAGAAAGTCTTGGTATCTTAGTACAACTGCAGCAGTTTATATGGCATGAATAACCGGCCATATTCATACTTCAAATACGTAATTACTGGGCTAAAGAAAAGCTAAATCTTCGTAGCCAGTGAAACGAACTAATTGGATAATATTTCACCACCCTAGGATTTTCTCCCCATTGGTATTAATAGCAGCCTCAACATGCAGTTCTTTCATTCACAATTAGCAATGAAAACATATACAACATATACGTATATACTAGTATATACGAGGTATATATATACCCGTAATGTCCAACCCTACAATATACCCAAAACACAGAGTTAAAATCACAACCAAAATCTGCTGCCGGGTGAGAAGAAGCCAAGAAAAAAAAAAATCGTTCAAAACGATCGTCGAAGGAAGGAGAAATCATTCACCGGAGTCTCGCCGGACTGGTTTTCATGAGGCAAAAATACGGAGAAGGACCAAACGCTAGGGAACCACCGTTTTGTCTGGAGGAGAGGAAGATGCGTCGCTACTGCCGGATCAATCCACTGCTTCTAAACGCCGCCGCTGCGCCTTGCTTGGTGCGCCGGTGCTGAGCTACGAAGAAGACGCCGATTAAGTACGCATACAGTTTCTTTTGTTCTCTCCCTGTGTTCTTTTCTAATTTGGATCGGTTGATTTTTTTTAAAACAAAAAAAAAAGGAAAATGAGGAATGACTTTAATATGAACTGTACGAAATTAATTGGGATAATTTTATAATATGAACTTATGAAGTAATGTAAAATAGAGTAAATGGGATTTATTATCTGATTGATTGTTCGATCCGAATAATTGGAGTTGACATTGATTAATTGAAATAAGTGGAGATGATCGAGTAAAATAATTACAAATAGAATAAGTGATTAATTATATCATCTTAATTAAAAAGGTGAATATTTAGAGACCGGAATTGAGAGAGGGAATTAGGAGCATCAGGACTTAAGGTAAGTTTCTCTGCCAATCCAAAATTGTTTCCTAGTATTATATGTTTATTATGCATTGTGTGAATTGTGAATTTTGTGTATGTGATTTTGAGGAGATATTATATATATGGTAGTTGAAAAATATAAATTAAGTACTTTTGGGGTATTAAATATTTTTAAATACCTTCGAGATTTTTTAGAGAAATTAAGAAGTATTTTTGAAGTATTATTTAATTGAAGATAAAATTTACATTTTCATAAGAAGTGAGCATCTCAGAAGTAATCCGAGGTGTCGGTTTTCCACATCCGGATAAACGTGGAGGGTGATTAGGGCTACTACTACTAAGAAGTACAGTTTGAATTTAAAGTGACATTTGGATCTATGATCCCTTTTAAGAAGAAGTGATAGTAGTAGTCCCTAATCATTCAAGAATTTTAAAGGTGTGGTGGTTAGGTTCCGACCACTCGGGATGACTTACTACTCGGGGGGCTTGGAATTCCTTTTAGGGGGTGCACACACTTAAAGTAGTCGTTTCATTTCTGCAAGAGCAGTTGTGATACCGGCACTTGTTTGGGGTGGCCGTCCGTAACCACGGTCCACCGGGCTCAGTCGAAAGGTTGAGCACCGTCCTTCTAAATTACTAGGAAGTTAGAGAAGAAGTGTTTTAGTAAAGAAGTGGTTTTGAGAAAAATCAAAGTGAAAAGGATTTTGATGGAGTGTGTTATTTTTATATAGTATTATATAAAAATCTATTTTCACCAAACTTGATTATTTTACGGGGTTGGGTAGTACTTACTTAGCTCTAAAGCTAATTTTTGTTTTCTTTCTTTTGTTTTGTTTCTGCACCTTATTTGTGCAGGTGATGATGGTTATGTTGATTGCTGAATGCATGCGTCTGAGAGCGAATTAGAAGTTGCCTTAGTTAAATATAGTCATGATATAAACATTTATCTATTAGTTTTTATTGTTTTGTTTTAGTTGTCTGTGCATCCGGTTGAGAGATGACCGGATGTGGTGGTAACACTCATTTCCCTATTTTAGACTTCCGCTGTACTCTTTAAATTTCATTATCAAATACTCCCTCCGTTTCACAATCTTTGACACACTTTCCTTTTTTGGCTGCTTCACAATCAATGACACACTTATTTCCTTATTTGGTAAACAAATCTTTACCAAAACAGTGCAAAACAGTGTCAAACAGTGCCAAACAGTGTTCAAACAGTGCCAAACAGTGTATGTACTCTACAGTAAAATTTACCCCTTAGTAACATGTTTTCCTTAATTCTTGACAAGTCAAACTGTGTCAAAGATTGTGAAATGGAGGGAGTAATAAAAGTTTTATTTCAATTATATCAATGTTTTGGACGAGAAATTTGGGGGTGTTGCAGATATAAGCCGGGGCAGCTTCGTAAGTCCTTGCGAACATTGGCTCTTCAGCCCGCTACCGATTTCCAAGGCCGCTCTGTAAGTCCTTGACGCTTCCGGGATAACAGCCCCAACAGCTCCCAAATTTTGAGGTCATTCTGTAATCCCTCAACAACGCACGCTCATCAACCGAGCACCAATAACCGAGGCGACTTCATAAGCCCTCGCGGATACAGGCTCTCCAGCCAAAGCTCTAACAAGCCGAGGCGACTTTGTAAGCCCTCGCAAACACAGACGCTTCAGTCTACAATCAGTTCCAGAGGCGACCTTATAAGTCCTCCATATTCTAGGAGTAACAGCCTCGACGGCTCCCAACCTCTGAGGCGACTTTATAAGCCCTCAAGTCTCCGGGGATAATAGCCTCAACGGCTCCCGATCTACGAGGCCACTTTATAAGCCCTCAAGTCTCCGGGGATAATAGCCTCAACGGCTCCCGATCTACGAGGCCACTTTATAAGCCCTCAAGTCTCTAGGGATAATAGCCTCAACGGCTCCCGATCTACGAGGTCACTTTATAAACCCTCAGATCTTCAGGGATAATAGCCTCAATGGCTTCCGATTTACGAGGCCACTTCGTAAGCCCTCAACCAAACGGGGACAAAAACCCCACGCGGCTCCCAAAGAGAGAAGTCAAGACATCTATATAAGCTCTTGTTCCTTCCTCACAAAACAAGCTAGGACAGTAGCCCAACACGGCTCTCGAATATTGGGCTAAGGCAACTTTATAAGTCCTTGCACCCCACGAAATTTCGTCTCCCCCTTTAGCATTGAAGGTAGGGGAGATAGAGGCGCAATGCTGAAGGCTGGGCTACTTGACGACCGTGACCTTGGTCGAGCACTTCTCGCTTCCGACGCCGCCGAGCTCTCGTACGAATCCCGCAGCGCCGAGCTCTAGTCCATATCTCGCGGTCTGGAAGGAGGTCAGATCCCTAAATTGAGGCGCAAACGCCGAAGCTGGGCTACTTGACGGCCCTGACCTTGGTCGAGCATCTCTCGCTTCCGACCCCGCCGAGCTCTCGCACGAATCTCGCAGCGCCGAGCTCTAGTCCATATCTTGCGGTCTGGAAGAAGGATAGCTCCCTAAATTGATGGTGCAATGCCACAGTCTGGAATTAAAGTCTGACTGCTTGCACCTCTCGCTTCCGACCCCGCCGGGCTCTCGTACGAATCCCGCATAGCCAAGGTCTAGTCCATATCTCGCGTTCTGGAAGGAGGTCGTTATCAAAATCTCTGGCGCAAAGCCAAACAGCCCGGAATTAAAGTCCGGCTGCAATACAACGCACCACTGCGGATTCAAGGCGAGCTCACTTAAAAGACCTCGCATCTGGATCATGACTGCCGGGCCCACTTCTAAAGCCCTACAGACCTCTCAGGACCTACTTCCCAGGTTCTATTTACGTTTTACAGCTGTTTGGGATATTTTACAAAATAAAATACCTTTGCAACAGTCATTCACATCAAGTGAAACAACTGCTGCAACTCTGCTAAAACATTCTCTTCATAGGTTGAGCAAGTGCTCTTGGTAGCACAGGCTCAGATCAGTTAACAGAGGAGGGCTTCGAAAAATGAAGTCACCTCACCTGTTCAACGCACCTGTTATTCTTACATTGTGATTAAAAAACAAACCAAAACGAAAATTTCAAACTATTTTCATAAGGAAAAACTAGTCCCAAAAAGCTTTTTCAAGAGCAGGACAACATACAAGCAAGTTTCCAGCTGCAAAGGAACCCCACAACCTAAAGCTCCAAAACAAAAACGAGGCTAAAAGCTCCTGTGAAAGCTCCAACAGTAACGGTCAACGTTACTGGCAAACTGTCTAGTAATGGATCCTTGATAGTCCATTACTGCACAAGCATGCAACATGCAGAATCCAACATGGACACCTGAAAATCCATGACAGCGAATCAAACAAAGGCAAGTTCCGCGCTGCTAAAAAACAGCAAAGAATCAACAGTGCCTCACCCAAGTAGGGCTGACTATACAACCTCTGCTGGGGACTATTTCTGTTGTTCAGCAAACATACACTAAGCTCAAAGCTAAAGGAGGACAGGCCATTTATGGCCCATCCCCACTCAACACAACCTGTGCAAGATACGACTCAAATATGCAAAGCACAACAAACACCAAAATTGCAGATGAATAAACATTTCATACACAATGTGATTATCAAAAGGTGTTTCAAGGATGTTTATAACAACGGCCCGTCAGCCAGATAGGAAAAAAGAACAAGGGGCGGAGGAATCTACTGCTTTCTCTTCCTCTTCCTTTTCTTCTCTTGTTCCACCTCCTCGACAGCCTCGGCCTCAGCTGGCTGCACCTGTGAGGTCAAACAATGCTGAATTTGCTGGCCAGGGGTAATCCTCGGATGCTTCATAGGCCGGGGAAGCTTATATTTCTTGTAAGTAAAATCGGGCAGAGTCTCTCGGAGCTGATCATAAATACCTTTCTGCGTCAAATACTTCCCATACTCCAGGGATGGCGCCAGCTGTTTCCCCAGGAACTCCAGGCCTTCTGCGGTCGCCAACCAACTATTCACGTGCTGGCTCATCACACTGTGCAGCCAAGCAACGGAGTCGGGGGGAGAATCACCTGAACATGAAGCCTTGAACTCATCAGCTCCGGAAGCGTTTTCTTTTGCGAGCTCGGCGGCGTATGCGGTCATAATCCCTTCCAGGATCTGGCTGCGCTCTGAGGCAAAAATGGCGGCAGAATCTTACAGAGCCTGGACCTCCGTTTCCAGCTGCATGACCTCGATCCCCTTAAGCCCGTCCTGCACCAGGGACTCTCTAAGGGCGGCCTCCAGCTCATCACAACGCCGTTGCTAACCAACGATATTCTCTTGCAACTGCTCATTCGCTCGAGCTAAGCGGTTGGCCTGACCGGTCATCTCGATCACGGATCTCTCAAGAGCCTCATTTTCAGCAACGGTGCTCTCGGCGATATCGGTCATCTCCTTGTGCATAGCTTGGTAAAACTCAAGCTCTTCTTCAGCACAAAGAGCCTTGTGCTAAGCCTTCTGGGCTTTTATCTCCGAGGCCATGGCATTCTCCTCAGCCTGAACCAGGGATTTCACAGCCGCATCCGCTGTCCCCTAGGGGTTCTCAAATTGGCGCTTACTCTCTGCCAGCTCAGCCTCGAGCGCGGACACCTACTTCTCAGCACCCAGAGCCCACGCGGTGAATTCATCAAGCATCTCGCTAAACTGCGCAGTCTGTTTGAGGGCCCGTTCAGCAGTGGCTTCCAATTCATCGGCACGCTTCTCGGAGATCTTAAGAGCCTGCTCAACAAGGGACCTGGTGTAATACTGGCTTCTCTTCTTCCGGCCTGGCGACCCCGGTGCTCCACATCATCAGCTCTACGGCCAAGCTCATGGCAGATGAAGGCAGACTGAAAACAAGAATATACGGTGTGGCAATAGCCAAAGAATACGGCAAAAGAAGCAACAAACAAAAGGAAGAACCACTGACCTTAAGACAGGAGTTAGCAGCATCCTGGGCAATTTCCCGGGTGGTCATACGGCTCAGAATGTAATCATCCGCATAAGGCCGGATCTGCGAGAGAAAATCCATGCTATGCACAATTCCACCGACGAAGCTGTGGTCCCGATCCATATGATACTTGAACCACTGGTTATCCGGATAGGGATATGAGCGGCAACTGGGAAAAATGGGGCGATCAGCATCCTGGTGACTAGAAGGACCGGCCTCACTGCCCTCCCTCACATGCAGATTTGCCTCTGGAATGGCCCCACCGCCTCCAGGAGACAGATGGTCCCGTTCGTGTCGCAGTTCCTCACCTTCACTCTCACTCTCCACAATCACCACATTTGGTTGGGAGGAGAGGGGTATGGTAGCAGGCTCAGTATCATCCTGGGGAATGGCATCGGAGGCGTCAATATCCATATTTACGGCCCCAATGCTCTCCCCGACCACAACTTCCTGATTGGGGGAAGACTTCCTCGGATGGGGACTCGAAGAGGCACCCTCACCAGCATCTTGGGGAGAGGCAATTCCCCCTATGGCGGCATCCCCAGCCTCAAGTTCATCAGTGGCAGCTTTCACCTGATCCTCAAGAGGACCGTCGTCTGTGGTCTTGACCTCGCCACTAGTAGAGGCAACGTTCATATCATCAGTGGCTTCAGAATGAAGTGCAGGGCTCGCATCATCGCCACCACTCTCCTCAGAAGAGGAGGAGGATTCACTAGGAGGGGACCCAGGTTGTTTCTTCTGCGAGAGATTCTTCTGAACCTCGTCCAGAAGAGCAAATATGTTTAGACGACCTGCTAAGAACAAATAACCCAACATCAGTAAGGTCTCAAGACAGGCATTACAAATTAAATAGCCATGTCGGAACCACATTAGAAGGAGTATACATACCGGGAGGGGCAACACGAGCCTCACACTAGGCAGCCGTTTGACTTGGAATCTGCTCCACCTGCTCGACCCCCTCCTGAGATAAGGCAGTAGCCTCATCCTTCTCATCCTCCTAAGAATCCAAGGGCACAACAACCCCAAAACTGAACACGGGGCCCTCAATTGCTAGACCTGTTGAGGAAGGGGCTACATTCTCCTCCTCCCCCTCACCCCCAACAGGGGCAGCAACAGCCATCACCCCTTCGTCACCCAACACCGCTAAGGGCGAGAAGCTGATGCATTTCAGAACCTCCCGAATCCTTTTCTCAGTAACAAATCTCCCGATTTCACTCTGACCGAGCTTTAGATACTTCTTCACATCGTTGGCATACTCGCCCAGATCACCCGTGTTGTGCTTACGGGCAGTCACCGACTCCCGAGTGAGAATCAAGACATCGGTGGAGAACGGAGACACTGTCGATTCCGCCTGACGGTTTGTGCAGACATAGAAAAATTTGCCCTTCCACCCACGGTGTGAGGTAGGGGCGTCGGTGAACCCATTGCGGCCCCCAACCTGGGCTATGGAGGCATAGCTCTGGTTCCCCTTTGATGGATTGCGACCAATGTTAAACAAATAACGAAAAAACCCACACTGGGGGTAATCTTCAATCCCAAACAGCGCAGGAGGAAAGCGGCGATGTAATAGAAACCATTGGGAGTAAGTTGGCAGGGAAGCAGGCCAACCCAATCTAGGTACTCAACATAGAACGGGTGCAAGGGGAACTTGAAACCATGCTTAACGGCGTCATAATAAACAACAAAGAACCCTGATGGGCAAGAAGAGGGTAGCTCCTCATCACCGGCCTCATCGCGACCACACTGGGCCCGCATCGGCGCCTTACCTCCTCCCATTCCCTATCAGACAGGGAGCAGCGAGCTGCATACTCGGCAAAGCTATCCAGGGTAAAAAACTCAGTGTTGCCCTTGACATTTTTCTTGACAGGCGCCCTGCGACCGGACCGCGAGTTCAACGGAATAGAGTCAAACGCTGAGGTCGCATCCTCGACATCATCGGCTAAGTTAGCCTCCCTCAGGGCGGCGGTATCATCATACCCCAATGGTAGGTCATTGTTGGCCCTATCTCCAGTGTTGGCAGAGGCACTGTAAGAAGACATTCTTCGAAATCTGCAAAACAAAGACATACATGCAGAAAATCAAAATCAGGATTGAGAATCAATAATCCGACCCCCAAACAAAAATTAAACACTCGAATCGACATCAGCATGCGATTCCGAGCCCAGAGGTACCAACTTCATCAAGAATAGGGGACTGTAAACCCCCCATTACTCAGAAAACCAGTTTGATGGAAAAACCCTCATTCTGGGTTTTCCAGCTAAACTATGACCGACGAAGAACGTACAAACGGCACCGAATACTATTTGTGTAGTTATCTTTGTATTTGTGTAGTTATCAATTAAACGTGTAATACGGGCCACAAATGTGTATCAGCCCCGGGGCTTCCTTGTAACCCGTAAGTTAGCCAACTTCTCCTATAAAAGGAGGCTAACTTACGGGAACCATAACGATTCGGAAAAAGGCTGAGAGCGAAAGAGGCGAGATAGAGAGTAGGGTTTCCGCTGCTCTCCTTCTCCAGGGAGAGCAGCGGCGGGTTTATACGGTATACCAGATTCGCGTTTAATCTTCGACATATCTTTCTATCTGCTTCTTTATACCTGTTTATGATTGTTGTATGTTAAGATCTGGATTTATCATTTGGTATCAGAGCCGAGGCGTGAAACAGGTTGGATTTATCTGCGATTTTTTGGATCTAACGAAGAACTGCTCTGCTTTTCTTCTTTTTTTCTAATATGTAGAGATTTGCTCCTGTAATCTTGTTTGTGAACGAAATTTTGTAAAAATCATACTGTTGGACTCGCCTTTCAAAACCGATCCAGCAGCATACCTCTTTTTTCGTTTTCTGCAATTTTTATATTTCGAAGATCTCTACATTGAGATCTCGAAATCTTTTTTTTTCACTGCTGCAGAAACGTTTTTGGCTTGAAACTGATACAGGAGAATCTCGACCTTCAGAGCTTTTCAGAACAGGTTTCAGATTTTCAAAAATCGATGTTTTCAGTTTGCAGGATTTCGACATTGAGGATTTCGACATCTAGGTTCTCCAAACCAAGATTTCGACTTTAAGGTCTCGACATCTGGTCTCGACATTTGACTTCTCGAAATACGATTTCGAGCTTAACTTCTCGACATCTCAAATCTCGAGATCTTCTTCTCGACATTTGAAATCTCGAGATCTTTAATCTCGACATCCTAATCTTGACATCAAATCTCGAAACCGGGCCTCCTTTATCGAAATCCTAGATCTCGATATTCAGATCTCGACATCTGATTTTCGACATTCTGCCTCTGAAAATCTTTTGGAATTTCAAGTTTTGGGATTTCGACATTTGGGATCTCGATATTTTGGATCTCGACATTCTGAAGATTTCGAGATTTTCAAAATTTCTTGATGTTTTGAATCTTTCAAAGTTTGCAGTTTCTTGGAACTCATAATTCGAATCTTGACATTCTTCGCAGTTCATCGAAGCTTTACATTATAGGATTTCTGAATAATTCCCTGCTTATAAATGTTTCAGGAGTTTTCGATGTTCTATTGTTTTTCAAACAGCAAGTTTTCGAGATTATGAGGTTTTCGAAACTCCAAAGTTTTCGATGTTCCAAACATTTTGAAATTCTGCAGATTTTGATATTCTGAGGTTTGTTTTGCAAGTGGATTTCGCCATTATTCTTCGAGGCAACCTCTAGATTGTAATCTCGAGATTTAAAACTCGAGATTGTAATCTCGAGATTTAAAACTCGAGATTGTAATCTCGAGATTTAAACCTCGAGATTGTAATCTCGAGGCCGGCAAGTGCGCGTAGTATAATTATTACTATTATTAATTATATTATTTCCACCACCATTATGGCGGGTTAAAAACCCCCGAGGTGGTGAAGACCGTTATGAGGGATTAAAATTTCCCGAGGTCGCTAATGATGCATTATTATTGGCATTACTATTTTTATCATCGTCATTAGAGCGGGTCAAAAAACCCCAAAGTGGTGGACCCGAGCTCTAGTCTATTGAACATCTTTATTTGATGATTTGAATTGTATTTAGGTCCATCGACCTACCCTAGTCACCTTTATTTGGTGACTCGGGCATCTGAAAATGAGAGCCGCTACCGGCCGCACATGGCATTATGCCCGAAAGCGGTAAACGGTACACCTCGTTCTCCGAGACGCTAATCGCGTCGCCCAAAAGCCGTTGCCATGAACAACGCACCTATTGTATTCCGCTTATTTTTTGGAAATGTAAATAGAAGATACCACGTGTCGTATCAGCAGCCTTCGAGCGAAAGGCTCAGGTCTGCTCCACTTTGTATTTTGTATCAACGAAGGGCTCAGGCCTAGCTGAGAGAGCACATCGTCCTGGCCCCGTAAGCCTAGAGTGAAACGCTGAGGTATGGCCGACGATGTCCCCAGGACGAGGGGCCCGCAAACGGCCCACGTCTTGAAACGGGAAGCTCACCGCGCCGTCCACGCGCCAGATCGCAGGACGACAGGCCTGAAATCATGGCCGAGGTGACAAAATCCCAAAACTCAGGGATGGGCAACGGCAGCCGTTGGAAACCAACCAAAAGTCTAGCCCGTGTCATAAATAGGCGACGAGACCCCCCTGAGATCACAGACGTTATAAACGAAGTCCGAACCGGCCGAAGGACGAGCACACCCTTCGGCCGAAGCCTGAAAGAAGGATACTCCCCGAAATAGGGAACGGAAACGGAAATAAAAAAAAGAGAAAAGGAAAAAGAAAAAATAAAAGAGGGAAGCCGAGGAACGCGCGCACTTGCCGGCCTCGAGCAATGAAAAAATGAAATCCCCACAACAATACTAAGTACATATCGGGCAAATACTAGACGAGCGCCCTGCGCCGTCATTCATTCTTAGACGAGCGCCCAGCGCCGTCCCTCATTTTCAGACGAGCGCCCAGCGCCGTCCCTCATCTTAGACGAGCGCCCAGCGCCGTCCTCCATTTGTAGACGAGCGCCCAACGCCGTCCTTCATCTTAGACGAGCGCCCAGCGCAGTCCCTCATCTTAGACGAGCGCCCAGCGCCGTCCTCCATTTTTAGACGAGCGCCCTGCGCCGTCCTTCATTTTTAGACGAGCGCCCAGCGCCGTCCATCATCTCAGACGAGCGCCCAGCGCCGTCCATCATCTTAGACGAGCGACCTGCGCCGTCCTTAATTCTTAGACGAGCGCTCAGCGCCGTCCCTCATCTTAGACGAGCGCCCAACGCCGTCCATCATCTTAGACGAGCGCCCAGCGCCGTCCTCCATTTGTAGACGAGCGCCCAGCGCCGTCCCTCATCTTAGACGAGCGCCCTGCGTCGTCCTTCATTCTTAGACGAGCGCCCAGCGCCGTCCCTCATTTTCAGACGAGTGCCCAGCGCCGTCCCTCATCTTAGACGAGCGCCCATCACCGTCCTCCATTTGTAGACGAGCGCCCAGCGCCGTCCCTCATCTAAGACGAGCGCCCAGCGTCGTCCCTCATTTTCAGACGAGCGCCCATCGCCGTCCATCATCTGAGACGAGCGCCCAACGCCGTCCATCATCTCAGACGAGCGCCCAGCGCCGTCCATCATCTTAGACGAGCGCCCTGCACCGTCCTTCATTCTTAGACGAGCAACCAGCGCCGTCCCTCATTTTCAGACAAGCGCCCAGCGCCGTCCTTCATCTTAGACGAGCGCCGAGCGCCGTCCCTCATCTTAGACGAGCGCCCAGCGCCGTCCTCCATTTTTGGACGAGCGCCCTGTGCCGTCCTTCATGTTTAGATGAGCTCCCAGCACCGTCCATCATCTCAGACGAGCGCCCAGCGCCGTCCATCATCTTAGACGAGCGCCCTGCGCCGTCCTTCATTCTTAGACGAGCGCTCAACGCCGTCCCTCATCTTAGACGAGCGCCCAGCGCCGTCCATCATCTTAGACGAGCGCCCAGCGCCGTCCTCCATTTGTAGACGAGCGCCCAGCGCCGTCCCTCATCTTAGACGAGCGCCCTGCGCCGTCCTTCATTCTTAGACGAGCGCCCAGCGCCGTCCCTCATCTTAGATGAGCGCCCAGCGCCGTCCTCCATTTGTAGACGAGCGCCCAGCGCCGTCCCTCATTTTTAGACAAGCGCCCTGCGCCGTCCTTCATTCTTAGACGAGCCCCCAGCGTCGTCCCTCATTTTCAGACGAGCGCCCAGCGCCGTCCCTCATCTTAGACGAGCGCCCATCGTCGTCCCTCATTTTCAGACGAGCGCCCATCGTCGTCCATCATCTTAGACGAGCGCCCAGCGCCGTCCATCATCTCAGACGAGCGCCCAGTGCCGTCCCTCATTCTCAGACGAGCGCCCAACGACGTTCATCATCTCAAGACCGGCTTCCTCAGCACCGCGAGTCTTGAGCTAGCGTTCGGGCTCGCCATCCCTTCCCGGATGGTGACCATCGCCTTTATATGACGATCGGCTTCATCAACGCCTCGTCATTATATTATAGGACCGGCTCCTCATCGCCGTCGTCCTCATATCACGAAGGGCCCCCTCGGCCTCGGCGTGATTATTTATCTCAAGACCGGCTTCCTCAGCGCCGCGAGTCTTGAGCTAGCGATCGGGCTCGCCATCCCTTCCCGGATGGTGACCATCGCCTTTATATGACGATCGGCTTCATCAGCGCCTCGTCATCATATTATAGGACCGGCTCCTCATTGTCGTTGTCCTCACATCACGACCGGCCCCTCGGCCTCGGCGTGATTATCTATCTCAAGACCGGCTTCCTCAGCGCCGCGAGTCTTGAGCTAGCGATCGGGCTCGCCATCCCTTCCCGGATGGTGACCATCGCCTTTATATGACGATCGGCTTCATCAGCGCCTCGTCATCATTATTCGGACCGACTCCTCATCGTCGTCGTCCTCACATCACGACCGGCCCCTCGGCCTCGGCGTGATCATCTATCTCAAGACAGGCTTCCTCAGCGCCGCGAGTCTTGAGCTCGCGATCGGGCTCGCCATCCCTTCCCGGATGGTGACCATCGCCTTTATATGACGATCGGCTTCACCACTGCCTCGTCATCATTATTCAGACCGACTCCTCATCGTCGTCGTCCTCATATCACGACCGGCCCCCTCGGCCTCGGCGTGATTATCTATCTCAAGACCGGCTTCCTCAGCGCCGCGAGTCTTGAGCTAGCGTCGGGCTCGCCATCCCTTCCCGGATGGTGACCATCGCCTTTATATGACGATCGGCTTCATCAGCGCCTCGTCATCATATTATAGGACCGGCTCCTCATCGCCGTCGTCCTCATATCACGACCGGCCCCATCGGTCTCGGCGTGATTATTTATCTCAAGACCGGCTTCCTCAGCGCCGCGAGCCTTGAGCTAGCGATCGGGCTCGCCATCCCTTCCCGGATGGTGACCATCGCCTTTATATGACGATCGGCTTCATCAGCGCCTCGTCATCATATTATAGGACCGGCTCCTCATCGCCGTTGTCCTCACATCACGACCGGCCCCTCGGCCTCGGCGTGATTATCTATCTCAAAACCAGCTTCCTCAGCGCCGCGAGTCTTGAGCTAGCGATTGGGCTCGCCATCCCTTCCTGGATGGTGACCATCGCCTTTATGTGACGATCGGCTTCATCAGCGCCTCGTCATCATATTATAGGACCGGCTCCTCATCGTCGTTGTCCTCACAACACGACCGGCCCCTCGGTCTCGGCGTGATTATCTATCTCAAGACCGGCTTCCTCAGCGTCGCGAGTCTTGAGCTAGCGATCGGGCTCGCCATCTCTTCCCGGATGGTGACCATCGCCTTTATATGACGATCGGCTTCATCAGCGCCTCGTCATCATTATTCGGACCGACTCCTCATCGTCGTCGTCCTCATATCACGACCGGCCCCCTCGGCCTCGGCGTGATTATTTATCTCAAGACCGGCTTCCTCAGCGCCGCGAGTCTTGAGCTAGCGATCGGGCTCGCCATCCCTTCCCGAATGGTGACCATCGCCTTTATATGACGATCTGCTTCATCAGCGCCTCGTCATCATATTATAGGACCGGCTCCTCATCGCGCCGTTGTCCTCACATCACGACCGGCCCCTCGGCCTCGGCATGATTATCTATCTCAAGACCGGCTTCCTCAGCGCCGCGAGTCTTGAGGTAGCGATCGGGCTCGCCATCCCTTCCCGGATGGTGACCATCGCCTTTATATGACGATCGGCTTCATCAGCGCCTCGTCATCATATTATAGGATCGGCTCCTCATCGCCGTTGTCCTCACATCACGACCGGCCCCTCGGCCTCGGCGTGACCATCTATCTCAAGAACGGCTTCCTCAGCGCCGCGAGTCTTGAGCCATTGATCGGGCTCGCCATCCCTTCCCGGATGGTGACCATCACCTCTATATGACGATCGACTTCACCACTGCCTCGTCATCATTATTCGGACCGACTCCTCATCGTCGTCGTCCTTATATCACGACCGGCCCCCTCGGCCTCGGCGTGATTATTTATCTCAAGACCGGCTTCCTCAGCGCCGCGAGTCTTGAACCAGCGATCGGGCTCGCCATCCCTTCCCGGATGGCGACCATCGCCTCTATATGACGATCGGCTTCACCATCGCCTCGTCATCATTATTTGGACCGACTCCTCATCGTCGTCATCCTCATATCACGATCGACCCCCTCGGCCTCGGCGTGATTATCTATCTCAAGACCGGCTTCCTCAGCGCCGCGAGTCTTGAGCTAGCGATCGGGCTCGCCATCCCTTCCCGGATGGTGACCATCGCATTTATATGACGATCGGCTTCACCATCGCCTCGTCATCATTATTTGGACCGACTCCTCATCGTCGTCGTCCTCATATCACGACCGGCCCCTCGGCCTCGGTGTGATTATCTATCTCAAGACCGGCTTCCTCAGCGCCGCGAGTCTTGAGCTAGCGATCGGGCTCGCCATCCCTTCCTGGATGGTGACCATCGCCCTTATATGACAATCAGCTTCATTCTTGCCTCGTCATCATATTATCGGATCGGCTCATCATCTTCGTCCGCACATCACGATCGGCCTCTCGGCCTCGGCATGATTATCTATCCCCAAGACCGGTCTCAGTCATTCCTTCATCGGATGGAGACCGCTGCTTGGACTCTTGGATCAGCCTCATAGTGCTGACGACCTCGCATCACGATCGGCCCCTCGGCCATGACGTCACACCCTATCCCAACACCGGCTTCCTCAGCGCCGAGTGTGTTGGGCTAGCGATCAGGCTCGCCATCCCCTCCTGGATGGTGACTATCGCCTCTATATGACGATCGGCTCCATCATCGCCTTGTCATCATATTTCGAACTGGCTCATTATTGCTGTCCGCACACCACGATCAGCCTCTCGGCCTCGACGTGATTATTTATCTCAAGACCGGCTCCCAACGCCGAAGTCTTGTTATAGCGACAGGCTCGCCATTCCCTTCCTGGATGGTGATCGTCGCCTTCATATGACGCATGGCTTATCATCGCCTCGTCCCCATATTCGGACCGGCTCACCAGCGCCATCGTCCCCATATTCGGACCGGTTCGTCAGCGCTGTCGTCCTCATATTCGGACCGACTCATCAGCGTCGTCGTCCTCATATTCAGACAGGCGTCCACCGCCTTGTCTCCCTATTCAGATATAGCGAACATCTTGCGACCTCCGGCCGAAAGGCTAAAGGAGCCCAGAGTTCACCCATATATCGCTCCGTCATCTTTATTTGATGACGCGAAGCTCACTTGCAGGCCCATCAGCCATATATCGCTCTGTCATCTTTATTTGATGATGAAGAGCTCATTTGTAGGCCCATCGGCCATATATCGCTCTGTCATCTTTATTTGATGATGAAGAGCTCATTTGTAGGCCCATCGGCCATATATCGCTCTGTCATCTTTATTTAATGACGAAGAGCTCATCTACAGGACCATCGGCCATATATCGTTCTGTCATCTTTATTTGATGACGATGAACTCATTTGTAGGGCTCTGAGCCACATCTTGCCCTGATAGAGTATATCTAGAGAGAAGTGCAATAATATGCTTCAATAGAATGATTTTGTCCCCCCTATAACTACTCCCAAAGGGAGTATTTATAGAGAAAATTAGGGTTGGGCTCCCAAGCCTTGGGCTTGGGAGGCCCATTTACAACTGGACCGCTACTGGGCCGAATACAAAGCCACTAATGGGCTGTACAAATGAGTAAGTATAAAATCCGATTCTGGGAGGTCTTCTTAACCGACGAGGGCACGGCCGACGAGGGCACGACCGACGAGGGCACGGCCGACGAGGGCACGGCCGACGAGGGCACCCTGGTTCCTTGGGCTCAGGACCATAATCTGAGTTGGCCCCTTTTCGGCCGACGGGGGCGTCTTGGCCGACGAGGGCGCCACACTGTCTTGTGCTTTCTATTCTTCCGAGTATGTGGGTCCGGGGGCTCAGACCCATATACTCCATCAGGAGTCCCCCACTCTCTAAGCTGAGATGTAGACGAAGTGAAGGAGAGTAGATTCCTGTGCTTTAGTGCTTTTGGCCGATGCGGGCATCCCCGGGCCGTTAGCCGTTGCGGCGTTGGCGTTGTTTTCTCTTTGGTGATCCTGTTCTGTGCTTTGGCCGTTACCTGTTCCTCGCTGTGGGCGGGGAGGCCGTTGTTTCCTTAATGTGTTCATTTGAGGATGATGACTGTCTTGTTTCAATGTCGGCCGTTGAAGGCGCGCTTTCCCTTTCCTGGACGTTGGTGGTTGAAGTTTATGTTTGGGCCGATGAGGCCGTTGAGGTTGTTCCTTGCTTTGAGGACGATGGCGTCCTTTCCTTTGGGTGGCCGATGAGGGTGCTCGCGCACTCCTTTTGGCCGTTGCTGGTTGGTCTTCGTGTTCTTGGCCGAAGGGCCCGTCAAGATTAATTGTTGGCGGAGGACGATGAGTGTCCTTGCCTCTAGTGGCTTGTTGGCCGTCGCTAATGACGTTATGGGCCTTTGGCCGATGAGGTTCCGTTGTGCTGTGTGGATGATGTGGCCATGCTTTGTGGTTACCTTGTTTGCATTCTCTTTTGTTTTGTTGAGGCCGGTGTAGTCCCCCAGTCCCCCACTGCTTCAGGCCGAGGAGTGTGAGGGGTGAAGGAGTTGCTTGAATCCCTGGCCGAAGCGGCCTCCCCGCAGTCCCCTTGAATCCAACTCTCATGGCGATTTTCTGGCCAAGGTAACCCTGTGGGAGAACCCTTGTGCGCAGATCGCTTGTAGAGAGTTATCATCAAAGATCATGACGAGGAGCCGATGGCCTGTGGGCTCTTGGGTCCTTTGATCTTGTGGCCGTTACGTTCATGGCCGTTGCTGTCTCCTTATTGTTTGACAGTTGTGGTCTTGGCGAGCAAGTGGGACGTAGTGGGCGCTTGCTGGCATTTGTACAGCCGGTGAGCGTGTGTAGGCCGTGGAGTCCGTCCTACCGGTGGGCTGTTGATAGAGTTTGGCCCGTTGGTGACGTGGTCGCCCCCCATTGGTGGCCGTTGGCGTGGCCATTGGGGGGGGGTGCCACGTGTAGTGACCGTTGGGTGGGGGGTTCTATAAATACCCCTCCCCCTCCGACGAGAAAACGTATTTGCATTCTGAATTTGTCGAAGTGCTGGCCGATTTTCTAGAGAGATAAACTCCCAAGCCTGTTCTTCGTGTTCTTCGTTGTTCAAGGTTAGTGTTCATCGCGATCTTCCTCACTTTTCATACTTTGCTTGCTAGGTTGTGGATCTAGTGTTAGGCGTTTGAACACCCTTAGATCTTAAGTTAGTCTCCTTAGGTCCGTAGTAGTAGTTATGAAGAGATTGAATGAAGACGACTACCCCTACGACGACCAGCCCTCCACGAGGTCGCTTGACTACGAGGTGCTCGAGGAGTTTGAAGAGGAGATAGAGCGTTTAAGTCCCTACAAATCCGGAGAGCCGGTGGACGAGGAAGGCGAGGACGAGGAGTCCGCCTCTTCTTCAAAGGGTGAGGAATTAGGTGCGTCCCGAGTGGTGGACGGGGCGTCCACTTCTGCTGTCATTCCGTGCCCGAGGCCGGTGTCCGCCGTTAAGGGAGCCGCTAAGCCGAAGAGAGTGAGGAGGCCGAAGAGTGGGCCCGGCACCTCCTACCTGGATCTCACCAACATCTACTTGATCAAGCCAGAGAGCAGTGCGGCCGACTATCTTGTTGCCCAGATGTACGTGGGGCCGTTCGGGCGGGTTAGGGCACCCAAGCCGACGGACCATGTTCTTCTTCCACCACCGGGATACTTTGGAGTATACCCGATGAGTTTTGCTAAGGGGTTGAGGTTCCCCCTTCACCCTTTCAGCTCTCAATGAATGCACCATTGATGGATTATAGGTATCCAAACTATAATAAAATGTAGAGATTTGAGCTCAAGTATTGTGGAGAAGATGAATAATAGAATGATAATGAATTCAGATCTAGGGTTTACAAGCTCCAAAAGGAGTATAAATAGAGGAATAACGGGCCGGGCCGCTAATATGGGCCCGGTAGCCCAACTACATAAAAGACTAATCTAGTACATACAAATGATATATTAAAAGTACAATAATACAACTGATATCCGTAAGACGTGTGTGGGCCGCTGTCCGGGCCCAATAGTCGTGAGACCTGGGGGTCCGAGTCTATATACTCTATCAGGAGTCCCCCACTCCCTGAGTCGAGAGTACTCGAGGCGAAAGGGAGTAGTCCAAACTATATCTGCACCGTTCTTCTGTCTTTGATTTCTTCGTCTTCGGCCGGGGGACCACCATCCTTGTCCATGATGGGGAGGTGGCTCGTTAAAAACCTTTACCAGGAAAAAACCCAGTGGGAAAAAATCCTAATAAAGGGAAAAAGAGTACACCTAGCGCCCCCAACATAAAACAAGGAAGGTAAGTTCCCTCCGGAATGATCAATTTTGTCTAGCTCAGCTCCTATTCATCTAACTCAGCTTTCGTTCCTGCTCATGCGTGATATTTTCTGCTCATTTAGAAACTCTGACCTCTCAGTCCCCCGGTCCCCGACTCCTTGAGGCGAGTGGAGACGAGGTGAAAATGAGTAGAGTCACCTTCGTACCTACACATTTAAGATATATATAAATTTTTTTCCCTTGGGGTTTATGTTTCCGATCGGGAGTTCGTCACTCTAAAAGAGTGGAAATGTGAATTGTTGATGTAATGATAAAATACTTTGTAGAATGGACATGTGAGCCATTTGTGCCCGACTTGGTCGGGGCTTTGTGCCTGACTTGGTCAGGGCTTTGTGCCTGAGCTGGGTCAGGGCTTTGTGCCTGAGCTGGGTCAGGGCTTTGTGCCTGAGCTGGGTCAGGGCTTTGTGCCTGATCATGGTCAGGGCTTTAAATCCTAGTGATGGGTCTCAAGCCACAGTCTACTAGGCATTTGATCATAAGTGCGTGATAGTGTGATATTTAACCGATGAAAAATGATTTAATTAAATATAAATAATATCAAAATTAAAGATACTTATCTTTTTATGAGCTGAAATATTGGGCTGCGTTCAAATGAGTTGAATCCTGCTGATTCCTTAAGCCCATTTCAAATGAAAAAAAGACAGTTCACTGGGCTTGGCCCACATCCGTGCAGCCCTCAGATCTGGAAGAAAATCGGTTTCGCTGGATGATATACACGGTCGGCGTTCACTTTGCCCCTGCTGCCGCCGGAAATGGAGGAGTACCTCGTCATAGTCGGTGCAAGGAGTTCCCAATCCTGCTACCCCTGGTCTCGCCGTCTGGGGGCTGAGAGGCGGAGAGGGAGTCTCACTTTCTTCGGACGGAGAGGGAAGACCCTCGACCGTCACGCTTGTTCGGTCGTCCGTTGCGGTTGTCTCCGGCACAGGGGAGGAAAGGAGAGATCCGGTTGCGACTGCGAGTTCTCCTCGGGGCGGAGCACGATCTTGGGGCTTCCTTGACCGGCATGTTCAAGTGGCGTAATTGACGGGAATTACAGAGCAGCTTCCCAGGCGTGAACGGCCCACGCCTCTTCAGATTGGCTTTGGCGCCAGAGCATAGCTTCCCAGCGGCCATTGATGGCGGACAAGGTTCGTGAAGCTAGTGATGCGTGATTGCGTGAAGCTAGGGAGACCTGTGGCATGTGAGGGCTCTGTGATGAAGGCGGGTGAACGAGTAAGGGCGGCAGAAGGCGGTGCCACGCCGGAAGTGGAGGAGCGAGCTGCATATCGCCGAAATGCGTCGGATTTGGTTCCTCCCCTGACTGCGAGCTGCTCCGATTGACCGATCGGCCTTGATCTGGCCGGGAATGCCTCGGATCTGCAAAAATCCAGATCTCCTTTTTATTTTTTTGGATTTTCAGATTGATTTTTGACTGATTTCTTCATTTTGGATGAATTTTTGGGTTGTTTTGGGGAGGTTTTCTCACTTGATTGTGTTCAACCTCTCAACGAGAGCACCAAATGATAGAGTATATTTAGAGAGAAGTGCAATAATATGCTTCAATAGAATGATTTTGTCCCCCCTATAACTACTCCCAAAGGGAGTATTTATAGAGAAAATTAGGGTTGGGCTCCCAAGCCTTGGGCTTGGGAGGCCCATTTACAACTGGACCTTTACTGGGCCGAATACAAAGCCACTAATGGGCTGTACAAATGAGTAAGTATAAAATCCGATTCTGGGAGGTCTTCTTGGCCGACGAGGGCACGGCCGACGAGGGCACGGCCGACGAGGGCACGGCCGACGAGGGCACCCTGGTTCCTTGGGCTCAGGACCATAATCTGAGTTGGCCCCTTTTCGGCCGACGGGGGCGTCTTGGCCGACGAGGGCGCCACTCTGTCTTGTGCTTTCTATTCTTCCGAGTATGTGGGTCCGGGGGCTCAGACCCATATACTCCATCATGCCCCGTCATCTTTATTTGATGACGCGAAGCTCAGTTGCAGACCCATCGGGCATATATCGCCTCCTCATCTTTATTTGATGACGCGAAGCTCATTTACAGGCCCATCGGCCATATCTCGCTCCGTCATCTTTATTTGATGACATGGCGCTCGCATATAGGCCTCTGAGCCATACATCACCCCGTCATCTTTATTTGATGATGTGGGGCTCTCATGTAGGCCTCTCGGCCATACATCGCCCCGTCGTCTTTATTTGACGACGTGGAGCTCTTATGCAGGCCTCTCGGCCGCACCATCGCCCCGTCGTCTTTATTTGACGACGTGGAGCTCTTATGCAGGCCCCTCGGCCACACCATCGCCCCGTCGTCTTTATTTGACGACGTGGAGCTCTTATGCAGGCCTCTCGGCCGCACCATCGCCCCGTCCTCTTTATTTGACGACGTGGAGCTCTTATGCAGGCCCCTCGGCCGCACCATCGCCCCGTCGTCTTTATTTGACGACGTGGAGCTCTTATGCAGGCCTCTCGGCCGCACCATCGCCCCGTCGTCTTTATTTGACGACGTGGAGCTCTTATGCAGGCCCCTCGGCCGCACCATCGCCTCGTCGTCTTTATTTGACGACGTGGAGCTCTTACGCAGGCCCCTCGGCCGTACCATCGCCCCGTCGTCTTTATTTGACGACGTGGAGCTCTTATGCAGGCCCCTCGGCCGCACCATCGCCCTGTCGTCTTTATTTGACGACGTGGAGCTCTTATGCAGGCCCCATGGCCGCACCATCGCCCCGTCGTCTTTATTTGACGACGTGGAGCTCTTATGCAGGCCCCTCGGCCGCACCATCGCCCCGTCGTCTTTATTTGACAACGTGGAGCTCTCGTACAGGCCTCTCGGCCCATCGGCCTTACGTTCTGGTCATCTTTATTTGATGAACCAGACATCATATTATGGACGATCGCTCGACCCATCCCTTAGTCATCTTTATTTGATGACTAGGACTACTGATCATGATGAGCTACCCACATCTAGAGATCGGCCCCGACCATCGCCCCAGCAGACGGGCACCGTTGCAGCTCCATCTCCAGGCCGAAGGGTTCGCACCTTTTGTTTCATTTTGGGGCATCCGGTGTACTCTTTTTCCCTCATTAGGATTTTTTCCCACAGGGTTTTTCCTAATGAGGTTTTTAACGAGGCATCTCCCCATCGTGGATCAAAAGGTGTCAACCCTCGGCCCCCTGTTGAAGACATCATCCGACACGCATTACTCTACTCCTATTCACCTCATTACACTCGCCTCAAGGAGTGGGGGACTGGAAGAGCGGGGGACTTAGCGCCTCCGTTAACCAAAGAAGCAGAAATTCAAATTTTTGTTCATGAAGTTTACTCACCAGACGGCGACAGATCAGCACACAGTTCTACTCTCTTTCGCCTCGAATACTCTCGACTCAGAGAGTGGGGGACTCCTGATAGAGTATATAGACTCGGACCCCCGGGTCTCACGACTATTGGGCCCGGACAGCGGCCCACACACATCTTACGGATATCATTTGTATTATTGTACTGCTTATATGTCATTTGTATGTAACTATGTACTAGATTAGTCTTTTATGTAGTTGGGCTACCGGGCCCATATTAGCGGCCCGACCCATTATTTCCCTATTTATACTCCTCTTGGAGCCATTTGTAACCCTAACTCATAATTCATACACAATATGATTCTTACTATTCATCTTCTCCAATTATCTAGCTCAATCTCTCCATTTTAATATACTTTGGATACCCTATAATCCATCAATAAATATCACCTTCCAACTTGTGGAAAGGGATGCTTAATCTATCGGACTCTTAAGACTCATATGCTGTTATTCTGCCAGACGAAGTACCCGTATTTTCCGATCAGTTCACTCTCCCTTTTACTCTCATTCTAACTGGATTCCGGCAACCCCTGATCAGATAATCCATCAGGTAGGTAAGCAAAAAAAGTTAACCAAACCCGAGGCCCGACCCGGCTCGAACCGGACCCGGTGGCTACCCGGGCCGGTCCCGGGTCCAGCTATTCAGAACCACCGGCCTGACCGGGCCAAGGCCCGGCCCGGGCCCGACCCGACTCGAGTCCAAGTCTATTTGTAGTAGGTATTCTTCCGGTTCCCGGTTGAAATCACGTCTGTGGCATCTAATGTGGCATAACTTCATTTTCTTTCCTTTTTTCTTTTTCTTTCCTTCCTTTTCTTCTTTCTTTCTCGATCCCTTTCTTCTCTGCGCCTGCTACTTCTCCCCTCATTTTCTTCTTTTTTCATTATTTCTCTTTCTCGTCCTTTTCTTTCTCTTCCCAAACCTATTTCTTCCTCTCACGGCCGCACCCATCTGGTCAACCTTTCCTCTAAATCCAAGCAACAGAGCTCTCCCAGCCACCGCTAGCCATGCTCGCATGGTACATGGTCTCCAGATTTAGACCCAAATCGACACCGCAACTCCCCTCGTGTGCTACGCTTGCATCGTTCGTCGTATCCATCCTTGTACTGCGACGGGAGATACAAAATCGACGGAAAAGAAGATGGCTCGAACCTGGCCGGAGACCTCGTTGCGGAAGACGATGAAGTTAGTTGTCCAGAAGTATATTACGATGGGAAGAAAAGAAAAAGAAAAAATTAAAATCAAAAGCCAACCAAAACTTACCTGGGATTCTTGGAGCGGATGAGAAAGCTAAAGAGTGCCGGCTAGAGGAGAAGACCGAATGAAATAGGGAGAAAGGAAGAACCAGAAAGAAAAAAAAAAAGATAAGTTGTGCCATGTGTCGCCATGTGTCGCCACATGTCGCCATGTGTCGCCACATGTCGCCATGTGTCAAAATTTATTTAGTAACTTGTTGGTTACCTGATAAAAGATGTTTTGAACGTTTTTTCATAGTTCAGGTGTTTAATTGGGCGTTTTTTTAGTTCGAGGATTCAATTAACATTTTCAATATAGTATGAGGGCCTATTTGACACTTTTTCCAAAACAAAAATACTATTGGGGTACCCCATTTTTACTCTTCCTATTGTGTGGCTCAAATTGGACAACTCATTTAAGTGGTGGTCTCATTTGAACCACACAATGGGTAGTGTAAAAATGGGGTACCCCATTTTGGGGTACACCAAGCACCACTCCTTCAAAAATTATATTAGCATCACATTGAATATAGGGATAATCGTACTTTTCGTCCCTGAAATAGTCACCATATTGAAATGTCAGGCCCGTATTTCGGAGGTTGTAAATGTCACCCCTCAATTGTTGAAGTTTTTGTAAATGTGGTTCTTTGAGAAGTGATATGTACTCCTCGTCCACAGTGTACATTTCACCCTCAAAGGACCACATTTACAGCAATTTGGAAAATTGAGGTGTGACATTTACAAACTCGGGAATATGAGTCTAACATTTCAATATGATGAACATTTCAAAGACTAAAAGTGCGATTTTCCCTTGAATATATACTACCGTGATATTAAAAATGCAATAGTGCATGATGTGTACAAGGTGATATTAAAAATGCAATAGTGCATGATGTGTACAAGGTGACAAGGTGCATGATGCGCCTTAAAAGTCAAGCTCATATATACAGAGTATAATTTTAAATGCGGGGTGTGCAACAATTGTTTTACATTTTATAAGTTTTAATGCACTTATTGTACTTGTTCATGCACTTTTCTTTAATATTTTGTTCTACTTTTTATGCAGATATAAATAATACCAAGGTACACTATCATAATGGAGATTGTGATGCTTTCGGAAGAAAAAACATTTTCAATTTGTAAAAAATGTCAATGAAAGTTTTAGAAAATATCGATATGAAAGTGCACTTTTATATATTTAAAATGCACATAGTAAAAGTGCATTTCTTTTGTAAATGAGTCTTAATGTAGAACTTTAGAAAATGTGATATAATAATGCACTTTGTATGTATTTTAAATGCATGTTGTAGTTGGTAGTTTACACTTTTGTATCGTTATATTCATATTTATTTAAGACATATATGGATGTGCATAGCTAAATTTGTAAAGTGTAAGTTAATGTTCTAGAAAGTTCAAACTAAATATATCAAATTGAAATTTACAACAGTGCAAAATAAAATAGTAAACATGTAATTTCTCTTTAGATTTCAAAAATATACTCCCTCCGGTCCTAAATAAACTTCACATTTTCCTTTTTGGGTAGGTCCAAAATAAACTTCACACTTCTTCTCTCATCCTTATTTGGCAAATTATCTACATCAAAACATTGCAAAACAGTGCCAAACAGTGCCAAACAGTGTCACAACAGTGTACTCTACAGTAAAGTCAAAATAATTTCCTTAATTTGTGTGAAGTCAAAGTGTGAAGTTTATTTAGGACCGGAGGGAGCATAAATATTTAACTAAATTAATGTTACATAATATAGGAAGTTTTCCTATTAAAATGCTGCGTGACAAGTACTTGGATGGATTTTACCATGGTGCCCTTAAATTTATTTTAAGTTGGACGGTTAGCTTTTTTAACATCTTAATGATCCGAGAATCTTGCAAATTAGTTACTACTTCGAAAAATGCTAGGCCATTGGATTGAATTATTGAAAGATTAGATTTAATTATCATTTCTCTCCTAAGACATCATTCTCACCGGACCTGTCCCCTATGTGTGTGTGTATAGAGAGAGAGAGAGAGAGAGAAATAGAGAGAATAGATCTGTCAGGCGCGCCTGACATGAGAGGGAGTGTTGTGCATGCGGGCTTGCTCGTTTAAGGGCCTTCTGTTTTGATGAATTTTTTTTAGCATGTTCCTCACCAAGTCTAGTTTATGCACACCATATTTTAGCTCAAAATTCAATCAGGGAGATATTTAACTAAAATTTTGAAACATGATCAAAAAATTCATCAAAAAATTCCACCGGGAAAACCCTTAAATGGGCAATCCGAACGATGAGTTTGGTCAGGCGCGCCTGAGCAGGTCTGTTTGGTTAAAGTTAAAAGTACGTCAATAAATGTGATTGACACGCAAACCAATGTCGGTGTACACAGACATTAGTTGTCTGTGTGTAACCTATTTTGTCTCTATATACTAGGGGTGAGCATAAAACCTGAATCGAACCGGTACCGAACCGTCCCGTAATGGTACCGAACCGAATACCTGATATATAAACGGTTCTATAGATTTTTATCCCGTACCGAAACCGTACCATTTGAAACGGGTATGGGACCGGTCCTAGATTTTGAGAACCGAAAAATAGCGGACCGAACCGTTCGAAAATAATGCATTTGAATTTTTTATATTTTTCTACATCAATAGTTCTCTTTTA
The DNA here is from genome assembly GCA_945859875.1 of Cuscuta europaea. Taxonomy (NCBI): domain Eukaryota; kingdom Viridiplantae; phylum Streptophyta; class Magnoliopsida; order Solanales; family Convolvulaceae; genus Cuscuta; species Cuscuta europaea. The sequence continues at coordinate 5,353,268 of CAMAPE010000045.1, read as the reverse complement.
TAGATCAACAATTTTATACCCCAAATATGTATTCATGTGTCCCTAAGATATCTAAATGTGTGTGTTTATATATATTGCTATTTTTTCTTTTTATATAATTTATGTTTTATTTTGGTATGTATTGAAGGAATATTAAAATTTTAGAAATCATTAATGACTATTCATTTCTAGTAATGTAGTGTTCATGACTTTTTGTTGTATCATGTTTGTGCAATTTTTTCAACCTAATTAATATGGTTTAAATCTTAGCTCTCAAGGTTCAACTATAAAATAAATTAGAACTACAGAGTAATATTTAACCTACAACGAAGAAGAACAACGTTGAAGATCTCTATTATATTCAACAATTTGATGATATTCGTTTTTATATATTCACATGAACTTAGTAAATTAAAGATGATGTTTATCTCGTGCGTCATTATTTTGCTATATTTTTTCTTAGTTGTGTTGCACTATTTGTGTATTTGTGAATTTTAGTACTATATATGCAATTTCTTGTATTTATTTCAACATTTCATGTGAGTTGGTTGGTTTGATGATATCTACTAATTGCAAGATTTGTTCAATTTTTTTAGCATGTGTTTGGCATTGTACCGTACCGTTTTGTACCGTTCCGAAAAGACATGGTACCATACGGTTCTATCCTTGGAACCGGACCGTACCGGACCGTTAAAAACATCACTAATACATTACGAGTTTTACCAATTTGCCGGACTGCGCCCACCCCTACTATATACAGACAACTTAGCTCTAATATTAGTTGTCTTACATTTTTTGTCAGTACATGCACAGGCACAATAGAAAACAAGTATTTGTATACATACTTTTTGATGGAAAACTTTTTAAAGTGTTATTAGCTCTTCAGTTTTGTTTCTTCATACAGATAAATTATATAATTTCCGGTGTGTAGTTATTTTCCGGTGACATTTTCGACGATTACGATTTTGATAGTAAAATGAAAATAATAAAATTGAAGGTGCTAAATATGAAGCTGGTGAAGATATAATGATTGAATGTGGAAAAAAGAATAAAGGGGAAAGAAAATAGGTATGAAGAAGAGACTGAGAGAGGGGAGGAGAAATGTGTTATGGATGGAGAGAGTGAGAGGAGATGGGAGAGAATAGGAGGGAGGAGGGACAACATATGATTGAGAGAGAGAAGATGGTTGAGAGAGGAAGGTAAAAAGTAGGAGGCATTTATATAGGGTGTATCCCAGGCATAGGGCGTACACCTAACAAATTTTTGTTTTTTAATTTCTATGATATATCTCTAACGACAAATGAAAAATTATGATATTAGTATATTATGACTATTGTTTGTTGTTAAAACCATAAGTATGTAGAGTGGGAAAAAGTGTGCAAAAAGGTGATCCATTTCATTCATCTTTGATAAATTAAAAAGAGCTCCGTATTGCACACATTTGTCCCCTCTTTTTCACATAGTTTTAGTATTCAAATTCGGCAACATTTGTTTCCTCAGACCAATATCAACTTCCAATGATTCAAAATTGACATGTTGATCATGAGATTATCACTCAAATTAATTTCATATTTAGCAATTATTTGATCCAATCATTCATTTAATAATGTCGAATCATTTGAATTAACATCGGAGCTACTCTCGTTACTCCGAATTTCTATAAATCTTGGTATACTATTGAAATATTGTTTCATCATGAATCAGGGTATACATTATCAAAATATCATAAATTTAATAATTTATTATGAACATTAAAATAAATTTTAATAGTTAATTCAAAAAATTGAGTTATGTAAATTGTAAAATTCAAAATTTGGACGTAGGTATGGCCGGTCGAATTGGGCGATGAAAGAAAAAAGGGGAAAGAAAATAGGTATGGGGAAGAGAACGAGAGAAGGGAAGATAAATGGATTATAGATGGAGAGAATGAGAGAAGAAGGGAGAATAGGAGGGATGAGGGAGTGCATATGATTGAGAGTGGGGAGATGGTATAGAGAGGGGGTAAAAAGTAGGAGGCATTTATATAGGGTGTACTCCAGGCCGAGGGCATACAAGTAACACCCCGGCTCCATAGGCCCCGAGGTAGTTACTTCTGACCTCTAGTACTGTCCTCACAAACCGTCACTAGCCTTTTCCGCGCACTTTGTTCTCACTCGTGCACGCCCTGAGAAACTTCCCAGGAGGTCACCCATCCCAAGACTACTCTCGTGCAAGCACGCTTAACTTTGGAATTTTTGGCTAATGAGCTCCCTTAAAAGAAGATGCACCTTGTTGGTATGAGTAGTACTATTAATCCATTTAAATTAAATCTCAAATGTTACAATCACCCCCACTTAGGAACGTAACATCCTCGTTGCGCCCGATAAGTGTCTGCCCGATATCCAACGGATCAGCACACTGTCGCAGGGTTGCTCTGACACCACAAAAATTTCAAAATAAAAAACTCTTAAAATAAAATCAGATACAAATTATCTGATAAAAAATAAAAGTGAAACAAGTTGATAGAATAAATAATACGAGTAAATAATAATACTAGCTTAACTCATACATATACATCACTTAGATACAATGCACTACGTAGCATAACACACCATACCTGGATGATGATATGATGCACATAACTCACATACATATATCATACTACATTACGTGGGTTCATGCATACATGCTAAAAACACATACATAGGTAACATATCATACATCTATACTATACATGACACATACATACATACATAATGTATATACTACGTACATGCAACGGTTATGGCAAAGCACTTACGTGCTAATTATTATCATCATAATACGGAGTAACGGACCAAGGAAATAAAGCATGCCAAGTATGAAAACCAACGGACTGCCGAGCTTAGAACGTAACGGTTATGAACTGCGGATATACTATCGTATATATATGTACCACATGCGAACAAAAAAAATGAAACCAAATTCGAGGAAATGACAAAAAGACGGGAGTTTTGAACAAGGGATGCCAAAATACGGGAGTTCCTTTTAGGGTACGAAAACACGGGATCCGGAATTCTATATTCCGAATGAATTAGGTTGGTGGACAGCTTGATTCGGAAGTTATAATTGCGAATGGAGACTAATTTTTTGGTCAAAAGTAACTTCCAATTCGGAAGTTGAAAATCCAAATGGCTAAAAAGCCAAAATGCTTTTCTAGTTTTTGCAATCCATTTAAAAAGCCAATCCATCTAACTTTTCTAATTTTTCTAATTTTTGTAATCCTAATCCACATTCGGAAGTTTGAAATCCGAATGGCTAATTAGCCTACGTTTTTCTAATACATCCACATTTTCTACCCATTCGGATACATCATTTCCAAATGGAAATAATTTACGTGTTCACATCCCCTCCACATTCTCTACCTACCTTTACCCTCCATTCACCTATTAAAACCCTTACTTCGTTCTTAATTCTTCACCACAACACACAATAGTTTTTTCTCACTTCATACTATTATTTCTTAATCTATACTATTTACAAATGGCTAGTGCGGATAGTGCAGTTCTTGTTCATTGGAATGGCTCTATGATCACAAAAGATAATGAAATAGAGTATTCCATACCTCCTAAGGTAGTATTGTTCATTAGCAAAGGAGATGATTTTAACACTCTATATGAAGGTGTTCTAAAACACATAAGAGAAGCGGGGTTTTCTGAAATACAATCTATTTACGGAAAAATGCCAAAATTTAAGAATTCGGTCTACGCTGCTTCTAGAGCGTGGCCCATCCACGATGACCGGTCATGGAGTAATTTTTCACGGGTCGCAATCCAGGAGTACGAGGAATTGCAAATTTTCGTGGATGTTATAAACAACTCTATAGCCCCGCCACAAAATTTGATCTGCGACGAAGGTCTTGCAAATACTACCGCTGCGTTTGGTGATATCGGGCAGGGTCCATCATCAACATATGGCCGAAGGAGAAACACATCCACTTTTCAGGGTTTCCAGTCTCCCGGTATGCATTTTACATGTTTAATCAAATTTCAAATTTAGTGATTTAATATATTCATACATTTATTAGTACTATTGTTTTAATAAATTAGTATCAAAATAGAGAAATGAAAAAAGTGAAAATAATGTGTACATGTAGCTTTTAGGACTAAAATAAATATATTTTAAAACTTATAAAAAACAAAAAAAAACGTAAAAAAATAAAGAAAACAAACAGATCTTGATGACCGTATTTTTTTTTCCGGTTATTTGTATTAAAACAAAAAAATGTAAAAATAATTATTTATTATTTTGACATTGAATAACTTTGTGTAACATTAACTAATCCACGAATACAAATAATAGTTAATTTAATATTTCAAATGTAAATATCTTTTTTTATGTATGATTATGAATTATTGAAATTGGTATACATAATGTATATTTACTTTTTACAGTCACAAACTTATCTGAGGACTCGGACGATCCCGACTTTGAACAACATAGTAGTGATGTTGAATCATCCTCTAGCAGTGATAACGACGAGGCAGTAGATATGACATGGGCCACTTTGGAGATAGACGAACCGTATGTCGAGGCTGTAAATCGTGATTCAGAAATGATTGCAGTCGGCGTCACATTCAAATCTTATGATGAATTAAAAGAAGTTGTGGCCCGAGCAAACATCCGTCAACACTCATTTTTTCGGTCAGATGACAAACGTCCCAGGTCATGGAAGGCTGTGTGCATCTACCCTGCGAACAAATGCTCGTGGCACATCCAAGCAGGAGCAGACCGGAACTCACATGTGTGGAAGGTGAAAAAATATCAACCCATCCACACCTGTTTACCCGATTACTTCCTAGTCGAGGATGACGGGATCTTAACAAGCAAGCTCATAGCAAGTGAGATAGGTCCTAAAGTGTCGGCGGATCCGGACTATAAAATAAAACTCATAATTCTAGACATTTATGAGAAATTCAAGATCCATGTTTCATACAAAAAGGATTGGTATGGCCGCTTGATTGCTTTAGAGCGCAAATTCGGTAATTGGGAGGCATCGTATAATCAAGTCCCTAAACTGTTTCAAGCAATAAGATATGCCAATCCGGGGAGTCTTGTTCAAATTCAATCACAACCGATCGAAACTAATGAGACGTATGAATTCTGTCGAGCGTTCTGGTCATTCAAAGCTTCTATTGACGGTTTCTGTCACTGTTTGCCTGTAGTCTCTGTTGACGGAACACACCTGTACGGCAAATTCAAGGGTGTTCTCCTAGTTGCGGTTACCATGAACGCTAATCGTGAGATTTTCCCTCTCGCATATGGTGTTGTGGAGAGTGAGAATGCCAATAGTTGGTCCTGGTTTTTGCAAAGCGTAATGGAAGGTGTGGTGGGACGTGATCGTCCAGTTTGTATAATCTCTGACCGTCATGCCGGTATCGAAAGTGCATTTCGGAATGTTCCTGAATTGCTATTGTCTCAAGTGTCGAAGCGTTATTGCCTCTGTCACATTCAGAGCAATTTCATGACGAAATTCAGGAACACAGAATTGAAAAAGTTGTGCTGGCAAGCCGGTAGCACTCCTATCCGCAACGAATTCCACGACTACATGCAACAAATAAGAGGCATCAATGCGAGTGCCTTTGCATATTTGAATGAAATTGATGTGGAAAGGTGGACACTTAGCTATGATGATGGATGGAGATACAGCATACTAACGACAAACCTTTCGGAAAGTTTTAATCATATATTGAAGGGATGTCGTACGTTGCCAATCACCGCACTCATAAAAGCAACATTCGATAAAGTGGTTCAACTCTTTCCGGATCAACGCAACACTGGAGCTATGTGGCACCAAGCAGGGTATTTATACCCGCAGAACATATGGAAAGAGCTTCTAGAGCGTTCGCAGCAAAGGCACCTTAGTACTGTCCTCCCGCACAACCGTAGAGCAGGGATTTACTCCGTCACCATACGCAAACACCAACCAGTCACGGTAAACCTTTCGCGGCGGGAATGTGATTGTGGATACTGGAAGCAGAACGGTATGCCATGTGTTCACGCATACGCAATTTGTCACTTTTTACGGATTACGGCGGATCAACTCATTCCAGAGGTTTACACATTAAATGCCTATATCCAAACGTATGCTACGGATATTATGCCAATCCAGGACCTCAATGATTTTCCGGATAATCAGTATATCATATTACCGCCTAAGAATCGTAGATCTGTTCAACTTGGTAGGTCGCAACGAACAAGATTTCAAAATGAGATGGATTTGCGTCCCAGGAGGAGAGGGCAAGAGTAGTGTATTAGTAAAGTGTGTTTTAGTTTTTATCAGATAAATTAATCAGATACATATTATATGACTGTATTAGGAGTGTATGTTTTGGTTTAATCAGGTAATGTATTAAGGATGTTTTTACTTGGATTCTTTTCAATCCCAGACAAGACAAGATCAGACTTAAACAAATGAAAACAAACCCGACCGTACTTAAACAAACCAAAATAGACTAGATCAGAATAGAATTCCGTAATTATAAAATACACAAAGACCAAACATTTATGAGATCAGACCATTTCAGAACGGACCATATATTTTTAATTTGGTCTACATTAAATTTCATAAATTTAATTCGTACTGGTCTAGTTTAAATTCCACCCACCCACTTACTTTAATTTGGAACCACCCACTTTAATGCCAGAAGTTGGCATTCGAAACTGAAAAAGCACAAATCCTATTCGGAAGTTGCTTTTCCGAATGGGAGCTGAGGGCTGGGATCGAACGGTTGTGGAGTATATTTTTGGTAGATCGGACGGTTGGGGAATCTTCACTCCGTATATATAACGATTCGCTACGTCCAAAATCCAAATCACAATCCAAATTCAACAACTCCTCCAAATCAGACGATCCGACGGCCACGCTAATTCCAAAATATCTCGATTCCAATTGTTCAATTTTCAGGTTAGTACTCTTAAATTAAGTTGCAATAAGTAGTTTAGAGAAAAATAGTTTATTAATTACTTTACAATAATTAGTGATATAAGTTTTCATATAGTGAATAATTTTGACTACGTAGTGCATAAACATTGATTAATTACGTAGTGCCTAAAAAGTGATTAATTAGTGACTAGGGATGTTTTTACTTGGACTGTAATTTGCTGGTCTGGTCTGGTCTGATCTGGTCTGGTCTGGTCTGGTCTGGTTTCTTTGTATTTTTATAACTATCCAAGACTGGTCTGGTCTGGTTTGATCTGGTCTGGTCTGGTCTGGTCTGGTCTGGGACGAATTACAGTCCAAGTAAAAACATCCTAATTTTCACATAATCAATTCGTTGCCTAAAAATTTAGTTAAAAAGTTTAGTTAAAAAGTTAAAAATGTTTAGCTAAAAATTTAGTTAATTCGTGATTATTTAGTGTAGAGTATTTTAGTTAAAAAGTTTTAGAGTAATTTACTTAATACGTGTTGTCTAAAATTTTAGTTTAGAGTAATGTTGATAGTTTAGAGTAATGTTGATAGTTTATATATTTTCCACTTAATGTGTACCTATTATATTGTACAAAATTGTAGATTTAAAATGGCCGACCGCACTCCACGCCCTGGCCCCGTGGATCGTTCAGTACTAACCTTGCCTCCGTATACGCATCGTGCCGAACGTGTGTGGCATGACCCGTCGTTTAATGACATATTGAAGTGCATCAATTGCCCCCGTGATGCATACGATGCGGGTGGGCAGCGAAATCCGAGAGTGTTGGTGCTGATACGCGATGCAGGTTTTCTGGGCGTAGAGCGGATTGGCAACATGAGGTTGGACCACTTCTTAATAACATCTCTAGTGGAGAGATGGAGACCGGAAACACATACTTTTCATCTTCCCTTTGGTGAGGTTGGGATCAGTTTACAAGATGTAGCGATCCTATTGGGTTTGTCCATCGATGGTATGCCCCTGAGTGGTCCAACCGCAAACACAAATGCTGCTTGGATACATATGTGCACAGAGTTGGCAGGTTTCACTCCTCATGAGAGTGATTTGGAGCGCGGTGTCGAAATTAAGTGTCGTGCTATTACGTGTACCCCGATCCGCCCTGAAAGTACCGAAGAAGAGGTCACCCAACACGCTAGAGTCGTGGTGTGGCAGTTGCTTGGCGGTCTTTTGTTCCCTAACACAAGTGGGGATAAAATACGACTGTATTTCTTAGAGATTTTGAATGGGGACTTAGCGGATGCCCGTCGATGGAGTTGGGGATCGGCGGTGCTCGGGTTCCTCTATCACTACTTGTGTAAGGGCAGCAAGTGGAATGCGAGGCAAATTGGTGGTTGTCTACACTTGCTACAGCTTTGGGCTTGGGAGAGGCTTCCTATGTTGCGTCCCCAACTTCTTCGGCCCATCAACCTTGGACATCTTCCGTATGGGTGTAGGTATGATTCCAATTAAATCTTAGTAATTAAAATGTTGTATGTTTTTCTAAAATTTTTGACATGATGTTTGTCAACAATAAATTTAGATGGATCGGACCCCATTCATTTTCGGAGGGGGGAAGACATGCGTTGCCCATTTTACGAGACCTCTTAGACCGCATGAGGGAGAGTCAAGTAGTGATTTGAATTCTACTTTGAATACAATTATCTTTTAGTACAAACTATCTCATTATTGTTAAATTAACATTATACTTTTACAGTTTGTATGGACCCCCTATCCATTGGGTAATCTCCCTGAAGACATCAGAAATCAATCCAGGCTTTGGTTTGCCGAGGTTATGCTCATTTTTTGCGATTATGCGGAGAGGCATTACCCCGATCGGTTTTGTCGACACTTCTTTGCCATTCAGAGAGAGCCGAAACCCACTCTCCAAGGTACATGCCATCACACTATTAGCTCCCGCGCTAGCGCAACTTCCTTAGCATTGTGGGCGGAACGAGATATGCATTTATACGAACCTACATGGCCCCCGCTTGACGGGCGGAATGTGGCTGATGGGCATCGTACGTGGTACGCGCGGACCGGTTGGAAACGTGTCGTGAATCCTTCGCACGCTACACCCAGGACAGGCTACACCCCTGCGATACGTGAGTTGGGTGTTACGGTAAGTTTCTAATTACATACGATATTAATTAACAAATTTTCCTTTATAATATTTACACTAATTAATTTTGATTGCAGTTGCAATGCATTCATGATACCTATCAGCTCGCTGATAATTTGGCCGATCATGAGGATATTAAAGATCGGCTATCACAATGCGTTATAGCATTAGATGTAGAAGAGGTGCTCCACCAAGGCATCTTCCATTACCCAGATGCTGACTATGAGCCCGATCCCATGCCTCCTCCAAGGCAAGATCATCGCGGTTACGTTGTGCCGCATATAGAGACAGCTGCTGCGGGAGATGAAGATGAATATGAAGAATATGAAGAAGATGAGGACGAGAATGATAACTAATCACTTTATGTATTAGTATGTGTTTGTACGTATACTAGTAAGAAATTTTAAATGGGTCTGAATCCTGAACGGATCGGATGAGATCATATGTACCATATCCGATCTGTTTATTAAAATACTAAGACGTCCACTTCATATTTTTTTTTGAAAGGGATCTAATTTATTTATTAATTAAAAATAATTTCATATTAATTTAAATAATTTAATTTGTATGATTAAATAAAAATAAAAAGTGCCACTTGTAACTCCATCATGCAAATGCGAATGGATAACAAAAATATTTAAAAAATTTGATTTGGAAGATCATCTTCCAAATGGGATTACAAAAAGAAAAAAAAATTGAATTCGGAACATGTGTTTCCGAATGGAGAAAGACCTATTGGATCCCTAATCTATTCGGAATATGGTCTTCCGAATTTCGTTTTCTTAGAACCCTAACATTTTTTCCCGTGTTTTTGCAATGCATGTTAACTTTTCCCGTGTTTTGAGAACCCACCAAATTCAGACTCCCTTGATTAGTGTCGTACTTAGCAGTAAGGGAAGAGACGGACGAATTCACTGGTGGGCAAGAAGAGCGCCGGAGTGCAGTAACTTCGTCGTCGTAGAAGAAACCAATTTACTGCCGCCGGCCCGCCACACGGGGTTTGCTGTCGTCAAACAACGTTGTTGCCTAGCTACGTGATAGAGTGCGCCATTTCTGCTGATAGGTAGGAGGCCATCTGAGCTCGCCACCAATCACCTTTGTTCCGCCGGTCGCCGGACTGCGTAGAGTAAAGAGTACGTATTGTACTCTTAAATTCCATCCGTCAATCTGGGCCGCTCAAATCATTTAAACTGCGCTGTTTTATGGATCCGGCTGTTTAAAAATTAGTTGGGCTAGTCAGTAATAATAATAATAATAATTATAATAATAATAATGATAATAATAATAATAATGATAATAATGATAATAATGATAATAATAATAATAATTATAATAATAATAATAATAATAATCATAATAATAATAATAATATAATGAAAATCATCAAATAATAATACTAATAAGGATGGTTATAATAAAATGGATTGTAGGAATACTGGTAATGGATTGTATTGTTCACTTTTCAATTTGCCACTTTGTAATTAATTAGTAAATTTTAGTTAAGTAAAATTAATTGTCCATTATAATTAGACTTGTTATTAATAATATAATCTTGGCAGCGTAATCTGGACTTCTTTTGTAAATGGACAATAATAAGAATATATGGTGAATAATAAATGAATAAAGTATAATTGGGCTAGTTAAACCAATAATGAATTAGATAATTGATGGGAATAAATATAACTATGGGTTAATAACAAAATAAATACAATTGAATCATAAGAAGGGAAATTAGAAAGAAAAAAAAGAGTAGAAGAATTCAATTATATTTTGAATAAGATATTGACTAGAAATTTTAATAGAAGGTGAATTTGAAGAGGAAGCAAAGTAGAAGATTTTACTAGGAGTACTTGGAGTTTGAGGTAAGTTCTATTGCAACCAAAATTATACTTTTGCCTCGTAATTATATTGAATATTTTTATGTGCATATTTGAGAATTTTATTTATGTGTATTGAATTTGAGTGACTATTATTGTATGATATTATTTGTACTTAAGATATTGGTTCGTTATTATTGGATTTTGATATGAGTTATTGTATATGATTTTTGGGAGATTTTCTATTGATGAATATTTTGGTGGTGTTGTGATTAAATTGGATTATTGAGAAAATATATGGAGATTTTAGCATTTCTGAAAGATACGAACTTCTGATTGGTTTTTGGAAAACAAAGAAAAATCAATATTTTTAAAGGTGGGCATCGCGGGAGAAATCCGTGGTGTCGGTCCCCTTCACGACCGTTAATTGTGAAGGATTTCTATATAAAATTTTGGGAAGAGATAAAAGACTAAACGATTTTCATAAATTAAAGGTGGGCATCGCGGGAGAAATCCGTGGTGTCGGTTCCCTTCACGACCGTTAATTGTGAATGAGTGATTAGGGATACTACTATTTGCTTGGTGGGTTCGGTAACCAATCCGAACAATTTAAATAAATGATTTTGGTGCGTTCGGTAGAAAAATCCCGAACGATAAATATTTGGTGAATATTGGCAATAGTAGTGGTACCTGGTCACTTAGAATTAAAATTTTGGGTGAAGTAGTTGGTAGAAAACATCCCGACTACTTTGGGCTTCTTACTACCCGGAGGGCTTGGAATCCCTTTCAGGGGGTGTGCACACTTAAGGTAGAGGTTCAGATTCTATATGGGGAAGATGTGGTACCGGTAAAAAGTCCGGGGTGGCCGTACATAACAACGGACCACCGGGCTCAATAAGAACTTGAGCATCGCCCTTCTAAATTATTAGGAGGCTTAGTGAAAAGAATTTTTGAGAAACTCAAAGAGAAGAGAATTTTATTGTACTGGATTGGAAAATTATACTTTGGAAATATGATACATGAGAATAACACCTTTTGATGTATATTGGTATTTCTGGAAATTATTGTGATTTGGAAATATGTGCCTATATTTTAATTATTATTATATTACTTGTGAATTTTGTGATTAAAAGTTTTATAAATACTATTTTAGTTATGAATGGTATAAAATGTTTTAAAAGGTTTTCCTCCAAAATGTTTTGCAAAAATTATATATATGTATCAAACATGATTATTTTACGGGGTTGGGTGAACTTACTTAGCATTTCCGGCTAATTTTGTTTCCTTGTTTGCTTTTCTCTTCTTTTTTTTATAGATGATTATCCTTAGGATGATGATTAGCATGCTTGAGTTCTTGAGGGCGCTATTTAGACACATCTTCATTAATAAGACTTTACTTTACGAACTTTTGGTTTAAGAGCATGTAATGGACATCTTTACTTTTCTATTTCCCTCACTTTAGAATATCTGGACAAGTATTTTGGTTAGCCTGTGCACTTAGCTATGGCTGTGCTAAGTGTGGCGGTAACACGCTCAATTTCCTTTTTGTTATTCCGCTGCAACATTTTAAGTATTTCCAAATAAAATTCACCATTTCCATTTGGATAAATTATTATTTCAAGGTTTATTTTGGGTGGGAAATTGGGGGTGTTACAATACACCTATCATATTTTTTTTTTTAATTTCCTTGATATATCTCTAGCGACAAATGGAAAAGTATGAAATTAATATAGTATATTATTACTATTGTTAGTTGTTAAAACCGTAAGTATGTAGAGTGGGCAAATGTGTGCAATAAGGTGATCCCTTCCATTCATCTTTGATAAATGAAAATGCGCTCCATATTGCACACATTTGTTCCCTCTATTTCTCATAGTTTAAGCATTCAAATTCGGCAATTTTTTCCCTTTGTCCAAGATCAGCTTCCAATGATTCAAAATTGACATGTTTGTCATGAGATTATCAGTTTAATTAATTTCATATTTAGCAATTATTCGATACAACCCTTTCATTTAATAATGTCGAATCATTTGAATTAACATCCGAACTACTCTCGTTACTCCGAATTTCTTTAAATCTTGGTACACTATTGAAATATTTTTTAATCATGAATCAGGGGTACACTATTAAATATCATAAATTGAATAGATTAATATGAACATTCAAAGAAATTTGAATAATTGATTCAAAAAATTGAGTTATTTAAAATGTAAAATTCAAAATTTGGACATAGGTATGGCCGGTCGAATTGGGTGATGAAAGAAAAAAGGGGAAATAAAATAGGTATGGGGAAGAGAATGAGAGAAGGGAGGAGAAATGAGTTATGGATCCAGAGAATGAGAGAAGAAGGGAGGAGAATTGGAGAGAGGAGGAAGTGCATATGATTGAGAGGGGGAAGATGGTTGAGAGTGGGGGGTAAAAAGTAGAAGACATTTATATAGGGTGTACCCTAAGCCGAGGGCGTACATCTAACATATTGTTGTTTTTAACTTCCATGATATATCTCTAATGACAAATGAAAATTATGAAATTAGTATATTATTACTATTGTTAGTTGTTAAAACCATAAGTATGTAGAGTGGACAAATGTGTGCAATAAGGTGATCCCTTCCATTCATCTTTGATAAATGAAAAAGTGCTCCTTATTGCACACATTTGTCCCCTCTATTTCTCATTGTTTTAGCATTGAAATTCGGCAAATATTTTTCCTCTGTCCAAAATCAGCTTCCAATGATTCAAAATTGACATGTTTGTCATGAGATTATCAGTTTGATTAATTTCATATTTAGCAATTATTTGATCCAACCCTTCATTTAATAATGTCGAATCATTTGAATTAACATCCGAAATACTCACGTTACTACGAATTTCTTTAAATCTTGGTACACAATTGAAATATTTTTTCATCATGAATCAGGGTACACAATTAAATACCATAAATTTAATAATTTAATATGCACATTCAAAGATATTTTAATAATTAAATAAAAAAATTGAGTTATGTAAAGTGTAAAATTCCAAATTTGGACATAGGTATGGCCGGTCGAATTGGGTGATGAAAGAAAAAAGGGGAAAGAAAATAGGTATGGGGAAGAGAATGAGAGAAGGGAGGACAAATGGGTCATGGATGGAGAGAATGAGAGAAGAAGGGAGGAGAATAGGAGGGAGGAGGGAGTGCATATGATGGAGAGAGGGAAGATGGTTGAGAGAGAGAAGTAAAAAGTAAGAGACATTTATATAAGGTGTACCCCAGGCCGAGGGCGTACATCTAGCATATTTTTGTTTTGTAATTTCCATGATATATCTCTAACGACAAATGAAAAAGTATAAAATTAGTATATTATTTCTATTGTTAGTTGTTAAAACCGTAAGTATGTAGAGTGGGCAAATGTGTGCAATAAGGTGATCCATTCCATTCATCTATGCTAAATGAAATAGAGCTCCGTATTGCACACATTTGTCCCCTCTATTTCTTGTAATTTTAGTATTCAAATTCTGCAATTTTTTCCCTCTGTCCAAGATCAACTTCCAATGATTCAAAATTGACATGATTGTCATGAGTTTATCAGTCAAATTAATTTCATATTAGGCAATTATTTTGATCCAACATATTATTATTTAATAATGTCGAATCATTTGAATTAACGTCCGAGCTATTCTCGTTACTCCGAATATCTTTAAATGTTGATACACTATTGAAATAATTTTTCATCATGAATCATGGTACACTATCACAATATCATAAATTTAATAATTTAATATGAACATTTAAAGAAATTTTAATAATTAATTCAAAATTTGAGTTATGTAAAGTGTAAAATTCAAATTTGGGCATAGGTATGGCCGATCGAATTGGCCGATGAAAGTAAAAAGGGGAAAGGAAATAGGTATGAGAAAGAGAATGATAGAAGGGAGGAGAAATGGGTTATGGATGGAGAGAATGAGAGTAGAAGGGAGGAGAATAGGAGGGCTGAGGGAGTGCATATGATTGAGAGAGAGAAGATGGTTGAGAGAGGGGGGTAAAAAGTAGGATGCATTCATATATATAGGGTGTACTCCAGGCCGAGGGCGAACACCTAGCATATTTTTGTTTTTTAATTTCCATGATATATCTCTAGTGACAAATGAAAAAGTATGAAATTAGTATATTATTACTATCGTTAGTTGTTAAAATCATAAGTGTGTAGAGTGGGCAAATGTGTGCAATAAGGTGACCCCTTCCATTCATCTTTGATAAATGAAAAAGAGCTCCGTATTGCACACATTTGTCCCCTCTATTTCTCATAGTTTTAGCATTCAAATTTCGGCAAATTTTTTTCCGCTGTCCAAGATCATCTTCCAATGATTCAAAATTTACATGCTTGTTATGAGATTATCAGTTTAATTAATTTCATATTTAGCAATTATTTGATCCAACCCTTGATTTTATAATGTCAAATCATTTGAAATAACGTCTGAACTACTCTAGTTACTCTGAATTTCTTTAAATCTTGGTACACAATTGAAATAATTTTTCATCATGAATCAGGGTACATTATTAAATATCATAAATTTAATAATTTAATATGAACATTCAAATAAATTTTAATAATTAATTCAAAATTTGAGTTAGGTAAAGTGTAAAATTCGAAATTTGGACATAGGTACTATCTTCTCTCATTCTCTTATTAATAAGAGAATGAGAGAAGGGAGGAGAAATGGGTTATGGATGGAGAGAATGAGAGAAGAAGGGAGGATAATAGGAGGGATGAGAGAGTGTATATGATTGAGAGAGGGTAAAAAGTAGGAGGCATTTATATAAGGTGTACCCGAGGCTGAGGGCGTACACTTAGCATATTTTAAATGAAACGTAAAGTATTTTTTTATTAGATTGCAGAAAGTACATTAATTAAAGCGTTAATAAGGATATGCTTATTGTACTAATTAACTGACCTCATTGATGGATGGTTACTTTTCGGGCTACCCGGCGAAAGAGTGACTTCGCAAATTCTCCACTTCACTGTATGTATATATTTCTCTACAACTGATGTGGTGATAACTGTATATTTAGTGGGAGTTAGCCGGCTGGATGAATGAAACGTCATGGCATCGGTGGCACCTAAATACATAGTATATGTCAAACTTAAATTGAAATTGAAAAACTAATCTCTTATGTCACAATATACATACCATCGTTACTTTTTTAGAGTTCATTTGGTAACATTCAAAAATGAAAATGATTGAATGGACTGATTTTACTTAAATTTATGAAGCTTTGGCTGAAGTTAACCATATTGTCTGATTCTACAATAATTTTGCGCTAATACAACTAGAAAAACAAGATCACTAAACGGACTCTTAATTTCTTTACATAAAAACTACAAGATGAAAACATTAACGAATTATTAAAGGAAAATTAACATTAAATAAGACTTTGTAGTAATGATGAATAAGTGCACAGAATTTTTAGAACACAATTTGAAATAACCTTCTTTGACATATCTCATGAGATCACACATTTTTATTGAATTTGAGAGAAAGAAATTTAATTACATAAATAATTATGTGAGGGGCAAATTAAAAGGTGAGAATATTAAAAAAAAAAACACATCGAGAAACTAATTGATATTCTATAATGCAATATTCTATTAATTATTACGAAGTATATCATAAGGGGATGTTAGTAATTTACAAATTAAAATAATTAAAATATGTAATGCCTTACAAAATTTAGGGATTATTATTATTAGCCCCTAAGGTTAAGTCAAAATTACTAACTCAACCTTTTATTTTTAAAAATGAATAATTTACCCCTCGAGTTTTAGTTATTCAATCAGATGAAAGAATTCTAAAATATATGCTTTTATAAGTCAACATAATTCATCATCATGTGTTTGTTTTATTACGGGTTAATTTCTTTTTTCTTTTATTTTGGGCCAGTCCCCCAAAATTGTGGATTTTTATTCATGTGTTTGTTTTTGTGGAGGTATGCCTTCATTGAGAGGTATCGACTTTGTCCCCTCTCATTTGTATTCATCATCGTTCCTAATATAATCCTGGTAAATGTCTCTCGGCATTTAACTCACTGATTTTGGTGGTTTGCCTTCCGGGGTAAAAAAACACAATTTATCATCATGATTACAAATCACATTTTTTCTTGGTATTTCTTCTTGGCTACACATTGAAGAAATGTCATTGAAATTAATTATCTAGATGAGTTACAAATAAGACTTTCATATTCATGATGAAGAGATGTCTATGATTTTAATAACACATATTTTAAACAACTTTATTAATTTGATGTATCCCATTAATATTACTCGTGAGTCTTCTCCTGTAACTATCAACACTAATATTGTTCCGTGAGTAGCTAAGTAGAAAAATCGATTTACAGCTATGACTTGTAATTGTGATGATAAATTTTATTTTATTTTTGAATGTTTATTATGTAGGCATTCTTCATTAAATTTGAGAGAGAGATGAAAATTAATTTAATAAATATTAACTTACGTGGCTAAATTGTTGAAAATGAAAAGTTGAATTAAAAATTATGTCGTAACTTCAATGTGGGTAGTAGTACTTTCCCCAAAATTTAGGCCTTGATTATTAATAATTTATGATGTAACTAATTATTAGAAATCTATGTACAGTACATAAAAGTTGCCAGCAACTATGATTTACACTTGTACACCACTACAATATTTGGTAATGATTTACACTGCATTTGAACAATGTAAAGAGTTGAAGACAGTATTCCGCAATATTTGGTAATGCTTTACACTGCATTTGAACAATGTAAAAAGTTGAAGACTTTATTCCGCAATATTTGGTAATGCTTTACACTGCATTTGAACAATGTGAAAAGTTGAAGACTTTATTCCGCAATATTTGGTAATGTTTTACAATGCATTTGAACAATGTAAAAAGTTGAAGACTTTATTCCGCAATATTTGGTAATGCTTTACACTGCATTTGAACAATGTAAAAAGTTGAAGACTTTATTCCGCAATATTTGGTAATGTTTTACAATGCATTTGAACAATGTAAAAAGTTGAAGACTTTATTCCGCAATATTTGGTAATGCTTTACACTGCATTTGAACAATGTAAAAAGTTGAAGACTTTATTCCGCAATATTTGGTAATGTTTTACAATGCATTTGAACAATGTAAAAAGTTGAAGACTTTATTCCGCAATATTTGGTAATGCTTTACACTGCATTTGAACAATGTAAAAAGTTGAAGACTTTATTCCGCAATCCAAAATTCGTGGCACGAATAAATGATGCTTCTACTCAAACGGTCAAAGCCTTTTGATGGAGTAATGGGATTAGGCCCAGAGCCTAATCAGCCCAAGCCCCGAACTTGGACCCATGGATCCAAGTCCATAACCTGGAGCCTGCCTGCCAGCCCAACGGGGAGCCTGCCAGTCCGACCGACCTCCCAGCCCGGAAGAGTAACGGTCAAGCAATTAATGTGCTATTAATTATGTATTTAATTCCGTATTAATGTTGTAATTAATTAGTCATTATTATCGGTAACGGTTACGATTTGTATACGCCTATAAAAGGCGGGTTGTAATTCAGATTAGGGAAGCGAATTCTATATGCTATTTATGGCTAACTTTCCATATTCGTACTTTCCTAATTCTTGCTTGAGTGTCGTACGTAGATTTCCTAAAAGCCTACGAGCGTCCTATTTTGGACCAACATTGGTGCTTTCATTGAGAGCTTGATCAATAATCAAGTTAGATCCTCCCGGAAAATACAGAAATTCATCACAAAAACAAAAGAAATACATCGAAGCAGTTCGGGAAATCACAATTTCGAAATTTCGGATCTGGATTGCAAAAAAAAGAGGAAAAATTTATGGAATTTTCAAGATCTACACAGGAGATGCCATTGCTGGCCACCCTCGAGCAGTATGCTACAGTAGAAATATTTCACTGGGCTCACCTACCCGCTCCCGGATCTCGCCGCCGCAGAGTTGCTGCCAGGCGCCGTGATATGAGGCTCGTCGCCGCTGGCCTGGAAGGTTCAGATCTGAAACTTTAACTGAACCTGCACTGTAGTCGTCGTCCTGGCCGCCGCCGAGCACAGAAGCACCTACCGCTGCCCCAGATCTCACCGAGCCAGCGACGTCCTCCTAGGCCAGCATGAGGGTCATCTTCGCTCCGCAGCTCCCAGGCCGGCATCTCCACTGCGTGTAGGTTGGACTCCACCAGGTCAGCACCATCATTTTCAGGTGGGGGCGTCACTTCAAGGTCGGAAATATGGAGTTTTCTTGCAGGTAGGAGAAGTCTGGCACCCTTGCAGGGCGGTGAATCCAGGCCCGGGGTTCGCCTTGAGGTCGGCAGCTGAATCCCCAGATCTAGTGGTGTAGCTTGGCGACAAAACTCTTGGGCCGGTGATGTAAATTTGACGGTGCTTCGGGCGACGTGAGTCCTCCAGGCCGCACTAACGGCCGCCCTCCGATGGCAGATGACCCATGTTGGAGATATTTAATTGTGAATCAAGTTGGTCATAGATTAGCTTTATATTTCATCCTTGTATTTAAATAGTGCATATATTAGATAGAAATCAGGCCAAGTGTTAGGCCCATTTAAACAGGCTAAAAGCCTGGTACGCCTAACCTAAACCTCGCCTATAAAAAGGGAGCCGAGGTTTAGGAAAAGGTTGAACGTCGTACTTATTATTCATAGCCTTACGCATATCATTCTGTTGTACGCTTCCAAGGTTTATCAAAGAAGGTTTTACGGTGATTCATTCTGTGTTCATCTTTACGTTTAATCTTCCTTGTTAGATCGATTATTCATTGTTGTTACAGAAACAGGGACTAACAATTGGTATCAGAGCCGATCGAGAACGATCAGAAGAACTCCTGCAGAATACTCTGTTTTTGTTAACGTAGTTCATTCTGTCGATTTTTTGCTCTGTAATTTTGTTTCTTATTCAAAAATTGTAAAAGTTACACCTTTGGAATCGCCTTTTCAAAGCGATCAAAGGGTATACTTCAGTTTGTGTTTTACGCAAATATAGATTTCGAGATATCTCGAGCAGGGGTTGTCGACATCCTACTTCTTCACAGGTTCTGCTCCGTTTTTCGAGCTGAAAACTTTACCAGAAGATCTCGACATTCTACTCTACAGGAAACTACCTTCAGATTTTGAATATCTGATTTTTACAGGTTGCAGGATTTCGACATTGAGGATTTCAACATCTAGGATTCCGACATCTAGATTTCGAGAAAAGGATTCGACATCTGGTCTCGACATTTGATTTCTCAGATTAAGATTTCGAGTGATTAACTTCTCGACATTTCAAATCTCGAGATCAGCTTCTCAAAATTTGAAATCTCGAGATCCCTAATCCCGAGATCCTGAATCTCGAGCCCAAATCTCGATACCGGGCCTCCTTTATCGAAATCTTAGATTTCGATATTCAGATCTCGACATCTGATTTTTCGACTTTCTGCCTCTGAAAATCTTTTGATCAGTTTTCTCGAACGGTCAGTTTAGTACAGCAATGGGTTCAGAATACAATGCACAAGGGAACAGCAGTACCCCTCCTAGCCTCAGGAAGGGAGAATATCAAATGTGGAGGAACAGATTTCTAAATTTCCTCGAGCACAAAGAGAACTCTGCTGCGATGCTCGAATCTTTGCTTGAAGGACCAGCTGAACTCTTGATTTCAGTTGGTGGAGATCCAGAAAATAATCCTCCTATTTTTCCAGAAATAAGGAGGAAAGTGCCATCTGAATACACAGAAGCTGACAAGCTCAGACTTCGTGGTGACCTTATGGCCAAAACTTACCTCCTTCAAGCAATACCAAATGAAGTTTATGTTCTCATTGATAGCATGCAGACAGCTAATGAAATGTGGGATGAAATAGAGAAGCTGCTACAAGGCACAAGCATCAGCCTCAAGACGAAGAAGACTATGATTCTCATCGCATATGACTCCTTCAAAGCAGGTCCAGGAGAACCATTGAATGAGACTTATAACAGACTTGTTCAACTAGTTAATGAACTCAGAAAGATCAAAGTATTCAGGTCCAATCTAGAACTGAATATTAGATTCTTATCCAGCCTACATCCTGCATGGGAAAAGACAGTGAAGGATGTCAGATCTCGGATAGATTTGGACGAAATTGACCTCTGCACACTCTATGAACATCTGAAGCAATTCGTCAACGAGGTTGCCTGTGCTGAGGATCATCACACCACAAACCCCTTAGCTCTAGTAATGGAGGCTCAGCCAAGAAGAACAACCACTTCACTAAAGAAGAAAAAGAAGAAAGTGGTGGTTGAATCAGATGATGATGAGAGTGATGATGACAAATCTGATCTAGAGGCTGAACTAGCAGACTTACAGAAGAAGATGGCACTGCTGGCCAAAAGATTTGCTAAGAAGAACACCTCTTCCAACAGGCTGAGAACTTCCTCCTCAAACTACAAGTAGAAGAACCATGATCAAGGATCTTCTAGGAAGGCATCATCAGCAGAAGAAGCTCCTAAATGTTATAATTGCGGCAAGCCTGGACATGTGATCAAAGATTGCCGCCTCCCAAAGAAGAAAGATGCTAACTTCTACAAGCAGAAGATGCTGTGGAATAAGCAGAAAATGCTGATGGTGCAGAAAGAAGAAGAAACCTCTGCCATGATTGCTGAGAATGAGAACTGGGCAGAAGATTCTTCTGAGGAGGAGGAGGAGGAAGACAACTATGCCCTTATGGCACGTGTGGAAGGAGATGAAAGAAAGGGTGATACTGCGATCCCCGAAGGCGAGTGCTCAACAAGCTCTGTAAGTACCTCCCATACTTCTTTAAATAATCAAATGCAGTCCTTACTTGAAAAGGACAATCTAATCAAAGAACTAAAGGAGAGACTAGACAATAATCATAGAGTTCTGAAACATAATCTAGATCAAAAGTCTTCCTTAAGTATTCAACTTGAAATTGCAAAAGATCAAGTCAAAAAGGTGTCCTCAGATTTTGAAAGCTTTGAACTTAAGATAGCTGAATTAACTAAGAAATTTGAGGACAGTGAACGGGAAAAAAGCACAGCAAAGGCTGAATGCGATTTTTTGCATAACAAAAGAAGAACGCTTTTAAATAAAGTAAAAGAACTAGAAGATCTAGCTGCTAGAAGAGGTCAATCTGAACAAACTGTTTTTCTGCTTAACAGCAAACAAAAGGATGACCGAATCTACAATGCTAAAACAGGACTGGGCATAACCAACCCACGTTTTCTTAAGAAAGTTAATTGCCTTCAATTCTATAACAAAGATTACATGGGACTAGGGTTTGGCGAGAAAATGTATTTTCGAAGTGATGAAGACTATGCTGAAGCAGAAGAAGAAAAGAGAAAGAAACCAAAACCTGCGATTTCTTGTGACTATCCCTCTGTAAATGAAAAACAACTTTCAGAAGAAAAACCTACTTCCTGCTTTAGTGAATGCCTTGACCCTTATGCTAAAGATATTCCTCACATAGGACATCCTCTAGACCCTCCCCCAAGAGTTGGTATTGCTAAAACTGGTGAGGAACCATGTATTTTTCCCATGGCTCAAAAGCTCAAAAACCTACAAAAAACTCTTGATGACGAGAGAGAGAGATTTGAAACTGAAAAGAAAGGTTTTGAGCGCAATTGGCAGGAACTTCTTCAAAAATTTAATGATTTGAGTGAGCAGTTTCATGCTAAAACAGACTCTTCTACGACCAAGCCTGACAGCTCACACACCTCACATAAGAAAAACAATGCTTTTAAAGGTTCGTCCACTCATCTCTCTTCTCCTTTGTTTACAGGGAATGAAGTGAATAAAGAAGGAGAAGAGAAGAATGAGTGGAGGAAAAAGAGGAAGGAAATCGCAGATGGCAAAAAGAAAGTTTTCGAGAACAATGCCAGCCCTAGATCTAGTTCAATTTTTTACTCAAAAGTTAATTGTAATTCTGTCTCTACAAAGCAAACTTCTAGTAGTTCAGTCTTGAGTCCCAAGCTGAATATTTCTGAGACATCTTCTAGACAAAGTTCTATTTATAATACAAGTGTTGCTTATGGTTATTCTGTTCCAGATCCCCATAATTATGAATGTGATATGAATGTTGTTAAATCTAAGCCTTCCAGAAAGCTTAAACCTGAAAAAGAAACCAAGAAAGGAACTTCTAAGGGAACGTTTTGTATTCCTGATATGAAATATGCCCTTAGAGTTCATTCTAGGAAACATCTTAATCGGCTTTCTAAGGAGGAGATTTTCAAAACCAAACTTAAGAAACAACCGTTCAATCACAAAGCACCTGTCTACTCTCCTCCTGAACCTAAAACGGAAAGATGGGTCCCCAAGATAAGACCCGTCAAAGTTGAAACTGAGAGGTGGGTCCCCAAGATGAGACCTACCAAAACTAAAACGGAAAGGTGGGTCCCCAAACGAAGACCCATCCAAACTGAAACTGAAAGGTGGGTTCCAAATCGAAGACCCATCAAAACTGCAACTGAAAGGTGGGTCCCCAAACTTAGACCCACCAGGACTAAAATGGAAAGGTGGGTTCACAACATCAGACCCACCAAAATAGAAACTGCTAGGTGGACTCCAAAAACCAGACACACTGCAAAAGCAGATCTGGTTATTGGAAAGCCCACCAAAGATAGATCTTTTGTTGAAAGAGCAGCTGACCTTGGATCACTGCTCAAAGCAAGATTTAAAAAGGTGTTTCTTGATAATAAGGAAGGACCCACTCCAAGTTGGGTACCTAAACCTATTTGATTGTTTTGCAGGACGGTCATGTGTGGCACTTAGACTCAGGATGCTCAACCCACATGACCGGAATAAAGCACCTTTTGAGCAACTACACCAACTGCTACGGAGGAAATGTCAGATTCGGGAATGACGCCTCATCTCCTATCCTTGGGTATGGGGACGTCGTCTGTGCCAGTGTCACAATAAAAGATGTTTCTTTCGTCAAAGGGCTCAAACACAACTTACTGAGCATTGGACAATTCTGTGACAGCGGGATGGAAGTGAGGTTCTTTGCAAAACAATGTTGTGTTCTTGACAGCACAGGGAATACATTATTAACGTGTTACAGAACATCAAATTTGTACACTATTGATCTGAAAAGCGTCCAATCCACCACTTCCATCTGTCTGCTGTCCAAAGCTTCAACTGAACAGAACAACCTATGGCACAGACGTCTCTCCCATCTGAACTTCAAACATCTATCAACCTTGTCCTCCAAGAAACTTGTCAAGGGGCTTCCTCTGCTAAAGTCTTCCGCTGAAAATCATTGTAGTGCCTGCAAAATGGGCAAAATGACGCGAAGCTCCCACAAGTCAAAGACCGAACCTTCATCTACTCATCAGTTGCAGCTAATACACATGGATCTGTGTGGACCTATGAGAGTACAAAGCATCAACGGTCGCAAATACACTCTGGTGATCGTTGATGACTTCTCTAGGTATACATGGACAAAATTTCTCCGTTCAAAAGACGAAGCTGCGGAAAACATTATGACCTTTATCAGAACGATCCAAAAACTGCTACAGCACAGTGTTCGAATTGTTAGAACTGAAAATGGTACCGAGTTCAAAAACCAGACTCTCACTGAGTTCTATGAATCACTCGGTATCACTCAGCAATTTGCAGCAGCTAAAACTCCCCAGCAGAACGGAGTTGTTGAGAGAAAGAACAGAACCCTTGTTGAAGCAGCACGCACCATGTTAATTCAATCAAGACTGCCTCACTTCATGTGGGCGGAGGCAATCAATACTGCGTGCTTCACTCAGAACAGAACTTTCATCCACAAGCGCTTCGACAAAACTCCATATGAGATCCTGTTCAACAAAACTCCTGATATTTCTTTCCTCAAGGTTTTTGGCTGCAAGTGCTTCATACTCAATGATCGGACAGAGAGAAGTAAGCTGGATCCCAAAGCCTGAGAAGGCGTGTTCATTGGCTACTCACTTCAATCCGAAGCTTACAGAGTCTATCTCAGAGACAAGCGGACTGTCATCGAGAGTGTAAATGTTACATTCTATGAAATGGCAGACTTTGCAATTGAACATCTCCAGACCGATCCATCCACTGCTGTACCAGTAGCTTCTGATAAAGCTGAACCAAACACCGAACACGACGATGTGATTCTCGACTCTCTCTTCAGAAACTTTTACGAGAACTCACAATCTCCACCTCCTGCATACACTCAAGAGTCAACATCAACTCCAACAGCAGAGATTCCGCTACTCACAGGACCTGACGATGTACCATCCACACCCTCATCCCCTCAAACCAATCCCAGAGGTGTGGATGATCACGACTTTGCCATAAGTCCGGAATCATCTCCACTACACACCACAGCTGCCCCAGAGCCTTCAAACTCATATCAGGACTCAGATCAACCAATAATTACTCCAACTCCTCTAGCTCATGAGAGGAAGTGGACGAGAACACATCCTGTTGAACAGATAATAGATGATCCAAGTCAAGGTGTGCGAACAAGATCAGCAACAACAAATGAATGTCACTATGCATGCTTTCTAAGTAAGAATGAACCGTCCAAAGTCTCAGAGGCACTCGCTGATCCAGATTGGGTGATTGCCATGCAAGATGAGCTCAATCAGTTTGACAGACTAGATGTGTGGACACTCGTGCCTAAACCCCCACAGAAAACCATCATTGGCACTAAATGGGTGTTCAAGAACAAGAAGGACGAAGAAGGCATAGTGATACGCAACAAGGCACGACTGGTCGCTAAAGGATATAATCAGCAAGAGGGCATAGACTATGATGAAACATTTGCACCCGTAGCAAGAATTGAAGCAATCCGCCTTTTTCTTGCGTACGCGGCCCACAAGAACTTTACCGTCTTTCAAATGGACGTCAAGACTGCCTTTCTGAATGGAGTCTTGGAAGAAGAAGTCTATGTAGCTCAGCCCGAAGGATTTGTAGATCCCAGATATCCCGACCATGTGTACAAGCTAAAGAAAGCTCTGTATGGGTTGAAACAGGCACCAAGAGCTTGGTACGATGCCTTAACTGAATTTCTTGTTGACTCAGGTTTCTCAAAAGGGAAGATTGACACCACACTTTTCATCAAGCGACAGAAGTCTGACATCATCCTGATTCAGATCTATGTTGATGACATAATCTTCGCCTCCTCAAATCCACGTCTGTGCAAACACTTTGAGAAACTGATGAAAACCAAGTTCGAGATGAGCATGATGGGCGAACTGAATTTCTTCCTAGGCCTGCAAGTTAGACAACTCTCTGACGGCATTTTCATCAATCAGTCAAAGTATATTCTGGAAATGCTTAAGAGATTCAACATTGATGGCAAATCCTCCATGACGACCCCCATGTCCCCAAACAACAAACTGGACTCAGACCCCTCCGGGAAGCCAGTTGATGCTACAAACTACAGGGCCATCATTGGATCTTTGCTATATCTCACGTCAAGCACACCTGACATTGTCTTCTCCACATGCTTATGTGCACGCTTTCAGGCAAATCCGAAGGAATCCCATCTGACCGCTGTTCGAAGAATTCTGAGATACCTCAAAGGCACTGTGAATCTAGGCCTTTGGTATCCCAAGCACTCAGGTTTTGACCTAGTCGGATACTCGGATGCTGACTTTGCTGGTTGCCGGATGGACCGCAAAAGTACATCGGGAGCTGTCCAGTTCTTGGACGATAAGTTAGTCTGCTGGTCTTCCAAGAAACAGAACTGTGTGTCAACATCTACGGCCGAGGCAGAATACGTCGCGGCTGCTAGCTGTTGTTCACAAATATTATGGATGAAGACCCAGCTAAAGGATTACGGTTACACTCTCCGCCATATCCCGATCTACAGTGACTCACAGAGCGCCATCGCCATCACCAGCAACCCGGTTCATCACTCCCGCACCAAACACATCGACCTGCGCTATCATTTCATCAAGGATCATGTGGAGAAAGGAGACATTGACATGTATTTTGTAAGCTCAGAGCTTCAACTGGCTGACTTGTTCACTAAGGCATTGGATGAAAAACGATTCCAGTTCCTAGTCTCCAAGTTGGGCATGTTGAACCTCGAGCCTGCATAATTATGTCTCCACTGATCTAAAAAGTGTGTGTGTGTGGGATTTGTAAATAGTGTGTGTGCGTTGCATGTGTTGAGGGGGAGAAAACCAGAAAAATAACAAAAAATAGTGTGCGTGTGTTGCATGGGTTGAGTTTGTGTGAAAAATCAAAAAGAACAAAAAATAGTGTGTGTGCGTTGCATTTGTACATATTGTCTGTTGCATCTTTTTGAGGGGGAGAAAATTTTCACTGTTTGAGGGGGAGCTATTTTTCACTGATTAAAGGGGAGTTCTCTTTTTTTACTGGTTTTGGGCCTCGAAAATTTTAAAAAAGGGCACTGTGTGCCAGCCCAATCATTCGGGCTCAACTATTACGGAGGAGGTCCAAATTTTTACTCGCGTATATAAAACCTCGCGAAAAACCCTTCAGTTCATATTTCACTGTATTTTCGCAAGGATTTTTCGCAAACCAGAGCTCCCTAACCCGTCTCCTTCCCGAAATACTTCCTTCTCCTGTTTCTTCTTCCCAACTAAACCTTCGAAAGGTAGTTCTTTGTTTCGAAATCAAAATTGCTAAATCGAACTCAAACGGAAACTTGTTCTCACGAAACGATCGTTTTTTTTCTCAATCTCAAAATCAAAAGGGTTTTCGTGTGTTTCAAGGTCGAAATCTTTGTATATTGTTTATCATATCTTATGCTTTTGTATTTGCAGGTGGAATCTTCGTTTCGAAATCACGATTTCGAGTCCTTGGATCTCGAGATCGTCGGTTCAACTTCTCAAAATCAAGATCTTGAGATGGGCTTCTCGACATCTTGATCTCGAGATTTGAATCTCGAAATCAAGATCTCGAGATCTTCATCTCGACATCTTGATCTCGAGATTTGAATCTCGAAATCAAGATCTCGAGATCTGCATCTCGAAATCATGATCTAGAGATTCAGATCTCGAGATGTGGACTTAGAATTTTTTTTCCACCTGCATAAACTTATCTGCAAACTGCAATTCAAATTCTTTCAAAATCAAATCAAACAGCTGAACTTCATGTGCTGACCCCATGCTTCTACAGTTTAAAATGGCAGGAAATACAAGAGCACAGATCGATGATGCCATCTACTCTCAAGACAAATGGATCAAGGTGCTGGACAATAACTTCCAGTTAGACCTTGCAGTCTTCAAATGCCAGAACCCAATCGTTCCAGCCGTCATGAAGGGTCACTATCTCTGGCCTGCACTTCACAACTCAAAACCGGTGCCAGAGATATACCTACAACAATTCTGGGGGCACATGCATACAGAATCTCCAAAGGATCGATCAAAAATAAAGACAAAGCTGAATGGCATGCGCGTGATCCTGACGCCATCAACACTGCAATCCACATTAGCGCTGCCAGTCCGAGATACATATGATGCGCTGCCATCAATCCCAGAACTACTGAAAGACGTAGCATCACTAGGCTACACGTCCCTACTGCCACAACTGTCGAACTTCAACGGCGCATATCTCAGTCACCCGTGGAAGAATCTCTTCGGGCTTGTGAACAAATGCTTTTCGCCAAAGCATGTTGGCTTCGACAAATGCAACAAGCAAATACTGCTAGTCTTCCATGGGATCGCCTTCAACAAACACTACGACTTGGCGCAGCTCTTCTTCTCAGAGCTAATGGACCTGGTCAAGGCCAAAGAAAAGAATAGGCCAGGTACCATTCCGTACGCCAGATGGCTTGGGTTGATCATCAACGACCTCATGGCAGAGCATTCAACAATCCCAAAACGCAGCTCCGATCCACATTTCAAAGCCTCAAAGCTGCAATACTTCAAAGCGGACAAGAACCCGACCTACGGTCTACGGATCCCTGGGTTTCTGCTCAACCTTGTAAGGTCTTCAAACCCAGCTATTCAGCAGTACAAGGAAGCCACCGAGAAGACCGTCCCTATGGTTCAGCAAAACCCAGCTGGACCTACCCAAGGGACAAAGCCGAGAGTGAGTAAGGGTCCTAAGAGAGCCCAAAAGCCACAGAAACCAGTGGCCGGTTTGCCCAATGAAGGAAAGTCTGACGACTCTCTTGAGACGAGTCAGGCGGCTGAGGGCACATAAAAAGACGCTGAGGAAACGGCCAATGAATCGTCTAGTGAAGCCCAAACAAACACTGACGACGAGGCTTCCGAGAGCGTGGGCACGGAGAGTGAAAAATCTGACTCGGATGATGACGATGATGACAACGATAGTGATGATGTGGAGCTCACATATGCACTGATCAGAAAAGGGAAGTTGCCCGTCAAATCTCCGAAGAAGAGAAGAATTACTGCTGAAGACGCAGCACCAATCATAGCTGGCAGACCTCAAGTCTTCACTATAAGAGAAAAAGCTAAACCAAGAGCTGATCCGAGCGAGACTAATTGCTCCAAGGATGATTACGACGAGGCAGCTCACTCCATCAAGACATCAATCAACCAGGAAGAAGTCGTCATCCGAGAGACCAGGGCTAAGGTCAAAAATGACAAGGCTGCCAAGGCTAAGCCCCAGCCCCGAGCCAAAAAGAGTCTGTTTGATAAGGCAGACGAGCACATCTTTGCAGGCTGCGACTCCTTTATCCAGATAAGCCGAGCCGAATCCCTAAGCACAGGAGCCGATCTTTTCGGTTCCCGGGTAGAAGTCGCAGCATCTGGCTCAACTGCGCATGCAGAGCCCTCTCCCAGCCACTCAATTGCCTCTCAAAAGGCCATTGTTTCAAAAGAACGGGACTCAACCCCCTCGCTGGTTCCTTCTGAATCAGTTGAGCATACAATTGACCTATCTCCCGAGGTCAAAACCCCTTCTTCTCTCACATCGAGTCTAGGTGTCACATTCCCACATTTTCTTCATTTTCTAGGACACCTACACTATTCACTGCACATACAGGTGCACTCACCCTGAACGCAACAACCAGAGCGCAAGCTATGACGGTTGGAAGCCCTACTACGCCCATAATGATTCCATCATTAAATGCAGGCCACACATCAGCAATCTTCACTGATGTTGTGTCAACAGTTACAACCCCCGTAACTGGTCACCCTACCTTTGAAGACGTAAACGTTCTACTGAATCGCTTCCTGGATTCCACCATTAAGCCATGGGTGCAAGATGCAATGACCGCTCTAGCACAGGAATTTAGGACCACCCAAGCGGTTCGGTCTGAACAGACACCACCCCAACCTTCCCCTAAACCGTTCATCTCCCATACACAACCCATATCCTCCACCCCTTTATCCCACCAATCCATAAACCAAATTCCTATCCCTTCTATTTCTCGGGGAACCCAGGATACAGAACCAGTATTCTCCCCACACCCGACCACACTCTCCATCGATCTCTCCTCCCTATCCTTTGACACACTAGCTTCGGCTTTGCTGAACAACCTCTTAAATACCCCAGAAGACAACCTCACTCTTCATCAGCAAGCCATACTAGAAGCTCTTCTTTCCTCACCCGAAACCAAGAGTACTTGCAAGGAGAGTCTTCGTGGTCGCAAATGTTCCCATGAGGACCCCGATGATTCGGATCCTCATGAGGGGGAGAACAAGCGACCTCGATCACTTGAGCAAACTGCTCTTCCAAGCCAAACTCCACAGCCAATTCAACCTGAAACCTCAACAAACCAACAGCCACCATCCACAGCCAAACTATCTAGCATGGTCGAGCTAGAAATAACATCCCGAGGCGTATCTCCCAGAGATACCAACCGAGGAGGGGATGGAAGTCCTGATGATGTTACCATTGGTACATCTTCTCCATCAGGCCATCAGTTGGAACCCAGTTCTAAGCTGATGTCAACGGGCAATCCTAGTGAACCCGGTAGTGCTACACAGGAACAATCACCGCCTGAACAAAGAATTCCATATATTTCCCCAGGCAAAGACATCCATGATGCACTGGAAGAGGCGGTTATATACGACAAATGGCCAAGAAAATGGACAGAATGGGATGATCTTCGGGTTGAAGCCGAACAAGAGGACATGCAAAGAAACTGGTGGCTACGAGAGGTGATCAACAAATGCTCTGAAGATATTATACGGCTCGAGGACGATGAACGCAAGGAAGGGGAGAATTACAAAGAATCCCAGAAGACTCTTGAATCAGTTGTAAGACAAACAGCGGGAAGACTTCCCAAAACAGAGAAACCCTGGGATAATGTTCGTATCAAAGCCCCCTTCCAAGAAGAAATCAGAGAGCATATCTGGCGTAGACCAGACAGAGTCAAACCACTGAATGAACTGAAGCTAAGAGGCCTTACTCACTTGAAAGGAAAGCAGGCTGGAGGTCATCTGCATATGTTGCTACAAAGGTCAATCGGTACACAGAGAGAACTAATGGAACAAGATCTGAAGTCGAATATTCTCTCGATTCATCAAATTCTACAAGTGAAGGCTGAAGACTATCATGGAGTAACATTCTACACTTACAGACTTCAACGCACCGATGGGAGCGAATTCACTTGTCAAGAGAACGACTTCATCATGCTGAAACCGGATGACATCTACCAAATGTTCATGGCCTACAGATACCTTCCAGTCAGGCAGAGCATAGTATACAGCGAAGGCCTCGCAGCTATCAAGAGATTCATGCTTAGACAGATCCGAGTACACTCTTCACATGACCTACAGATGGCTATTGAATGCAATCTGAAGAAGACAAATCTGACAAAGCCAAGACTGTATGGTCCAGAACTTGAAGATTTCCCAGCCTACCACATCTTCTTCACACCGCCAGCAGTCACCTATCTGAACCACAAGAACGAAAAGCGTCTGATGGTAGTCAGTGAAATTGAGAAATACTGCGACGGAACACTGAAGATAATCAAAGAGCAGATTCTAAAGATGAAGGCAAAGCTAGAGGAAAATCTTCAAGAGGCATCGTCTTATGTTCAAAAGGAACACTCTACTGTAGAGACAATTTTAAAGGCCATTGACGATCGCCTCGAAAAGAGAAATGTGCTGAGGCAGTATGAACATGCACTTGGTATGAGGAAGCACTACTTCAAATCTCAGAAGCAATAAGAGAATGGCACTTGATCACAAAGGGGGAGATTGTTGGAGATATTTAATTGTGAATCAAGTTGGTCATAGATTAGCTCTATATTTAATCCTTGTATTTAAATAGTGCATAAATTAGATAGAAATCAGGCCAAGTGTTAGGCCCATTTAAACAGGCTAAAAGCCTGGTACGCCTAACCTAAACCTCGCCTATAAAAAGGGAGTCGAGGTTTAGGAAAAGGTTGAACGTCGTACTTATTATTCATAGCCTTACGCATATCATTCTGTTGTACGCTTCCAAGGTTTATCAAAGAAGGTTTTACGGTGATTCATTCTGTGTTCATCTTTACGTTTAATCTTCCTTGTTAGATCGATTATTCATTGCTGTTACAGAAATAGGGACTAACAACCCATCCGATGGAATTGGCGGCAGCCGACTTCCTTTCCTACTGCGACGACGGTTGTTCTCCGCCTCTGTGATGTCCAAAGGACCTCCGCTCCAGACCTCTCTCACCACTTCTCCCTGATCCTCGGCTGCCTCCGTTCTTCACCAATGTACCAGGGTGGGGTTCTAATCCGCTAGCCGCCAGTCTCCGTTAGGGGGGGAAATCCAGTTTCAGCTCCGGGTCACTCCAGCCCCACAGGGACGGTACCAAGCCGCGACCCGGTTCAGGACCCATGGTGCTCCTCCCCTGAATCAAAATGGTGGTGTTGCATTCCCTTTGAACGAGGACAGATACGCAACTCATGAGCTCCAAAAATTAGATCCGAAACCGTCTGCTCACAGAGGAAAAGGCCACTGAAAGTGACAGCCAGCCAAATTCTTTGCCTCTTTGGAACTAGGTCAATTGTGTTGACCAACTCTGGGGCTTAGAGCTCAAAGCTTCCTTCCAAACACAACCTGACCGAGCATAATCAGTCGAAGAAGCTAAGTGCTCATTTCTCATTTTTATTATTATTATAAAAGACCTTACAAAAAATCATAAATTGAAACATTTGAAAAGATATTTTAAGTGGTGTAATTGCTTTAACTCTTGTTGAGCGTGTGTAATTTTAACATTGAAAATGGACTTATGAAATCCGATCACCCACGTACACCGGACGAGCACACACACTCGTACAATGGCCGAGCACACACACTCGGGTCATGTCATATGGGTGTGGCGATGAATAAGCTCCAATCTAAATGTTAATACCTCACACTCTTGACTTCTTACGGGTTCTTGCGTGCTCTTCCCTCTTCCTAGTGCATCACACTCCGACCTCGGGGGACGAGTCACCCGTTCAAAAGTCTTTACTTGCGGGTTCGAACTACTAACCTCGGGCGGCGAGTTAAACTCTTGTTAGTGGCCTAGAGCCACGCTTTTCCGAGCAATTTTGTCACTTAATTGACGTTCACATTTCTCGAAAAGGTTGATATACTTTAGTTCTTTGGGGTTGGATTATCCGTTCGAGTGAGGAGTCCGTCTCACTTACTCGCGGATTCAATCTTTCTTTCGGAGACTGGGTTGAGGCCTAACTTGGGAACTTGATGTCACTCTTTTCAAATAGTGAGTCCGACTCACTTACATACTGAGCCGTGGTTCGACACCAGACCAGATGCTCTATTCTACACTAGTTTCTTTTATGTGTAGGTACAACTGAATGAAGTGGGGGACTGAGGGTCTTACCGTCTTCAAGGAAGCAAATGACGAACTAGACGAGTCTGAGCCCAACGAGAAGAACAGTTCTAGCCATCCTATTCGCAGATGGCGACCATTACAATAAAGGCTGAGGATCTCACCTCTTGCTTCATCTTAGGGGCGTCAGATGTACTCTTTTTCCCTTCATTAGGATTTTTTCCCATTGGGTTTTTTCCTAATGAAGGTTTTTAATGAGGCATCTCCCCAACATGGATAAGGGCGGGGATCTTCTAGTCTCGGAGAAGAGCAACCAACTTGGACTACTCCCTCTTAGCCGAGTCTACTACTCGACTAAGGGAGTGGGGGACTCGTGATGGAGTAATGGGATTAGGCCCAGAGCCTAATCAGCCCAAGCCCCGAACTTGGACCCATTGATCCAAGTCCATAACCTGGAGCCTGCCTGCCAGCCCAACGGGGAGCCTGCCAGTCCGACCGACCTCCCAGCCCGGAAGAGTAACGGTCAAGCAATTAATGTGCTATTAATTATGTATTTAATTCCGTATTAATGTTGTAATTAATTAGTCATTATTATCGGTAACGGTTACGATTTGTATACGCCTATAAAAGGCGGGTTGTAATTCAGATTAGGGAAGCGAATTCTATATGCTATTTCTGGCTAACTTTCCATATTCGTACTTTCCTAATTCTTGCTTGAGTGTCGTACGTAGATTTCCTAAAAGCCTACGAGCGTCCTATTTTGGACCAACACCTTTATTTAATTATATTATTAGGGATTTCGAGGAAATGCTGGCCTAATCCGCAACAATAGTACTAAATTAAAACCAAATTTTAAAAATGTGACCATTTTTTCAAAAAGACAAAAATGTGACTAAAAATGT
The DNA here is from genome assembly GCA_945859875.1 of Cuscuta europaea. Classification (NCBI taxonomy): domain Eukaryota; kingdom Viridiplantae; phylum Streptophyta; class Magnoliopsida; order Solanales; family Convolvulaceae; genus Cuscuta; species Cuscuta europaea. The sequence continues at coordinate 5,318,865 of CAMAPE010000045.1, read as the reverse complement.
CATATATTTGAAAAAGCATAATGTCACTACCAGATTTTAAGTCACTGCCAGATTTTTATGTCACTGTAATATTTCATTACCAGATTTTTATGTCACTTTTATATGTCACTATCGGTTTTTATGTCACTTTCATATGTCACTATGAGTTTTTATGTTACTTTTAAATGTCACTATTGATTTTCATGTCACTTTCAGGTGTCACCGCCGCCGTGAAACGTGTCACTATGATCGCCGGAGAACTTTCCGACAACTTTTCAGGTAAACATTGACTTCCACGGTGTACCAGTGAGCATCTGCCACCGCAAACCGCCACCGCAGCCCGCCTCTCACAGACAGTGACATCCCACCATCACCCAGTAGACCCCATGTCCCAACCAACCCCATGCTGCCAAACCCAATGACCACCGTCCAGCACAGTGCTCGGCGCCACCGGAGCCGTCTGAAGAATTCAATTTCTAGTTTCCATGTAGCTTCCTCCATGTGCAAGAATGACAAGGGAAGTTTCTTCACACCAAGGAACCACTTTCCTCACACCTCAATTGAAGCTTCCTCCCAGCTTCAACACACCTTCCTTCTACCTTCCTAGTACCTAGTTTTGGTTCTATAAATAGAGAGCTTGGAGAGTCTTTCTATCATCAAGTAATTTAGATCATAGATCATCATAGCACAACCAAGTTTGAGTTGTGAATATCCTTGAGAGATATGTGAGGTGTTTTTTCGAGAGAGGACACTGAATGGTGGTAGATACTGCAACATCTTACCACGTTACTCCCCACATGTACTACTTCACAACTTACAAAGCTGGAGACTTTGGAGCGGTGAAGATGGGTAATTCAAGTTCATCTGGAATAGCTGGAATTGGTGATGTACAAATAAAGATAAGCAGTGGGAGCACAATCACTTTGAAGGATGTCACACATGTTCCAGACCTTCGGCTCAATCTTCTGTCAGTGGTATGTCCTTACGAACAGGGGTATGAAAACCACTTTAGCAGGGGGTACATGGAAAATGTCAAAGGGCGTTTTGACTATCGCTCGAGGACATGTTTGTGGCACATTGTACAAAACCCATTTGAGGATTTGTACGGATAGCCTCAACATTGTTGAGGAGGCTTCTCAGGATCTGTGGCACCTGAGACTCGGTCACATCGGTGAGAAAGGGTTGACTACCTTGATGAAGAAGAACCTTATCAACATTGACAAGAATGATGCACTAGGTCCTTGCAGTCATTGTCTATTTGGTAAGCAACATAGAGTATCCTTTAGTTCTACTTCAACTAAAAGATCGGAGTTGTTAAGTTTGGTACACTCCGATATCTGTGGTCCTTTGAAGATGGAATCACTCGGTGGAAGCAGATATTTTCTGACTTTTATCGATGATGCTTCTCGGAAAGTGTGGGTGTATTTCCTGATAACAAAAGATCAGGTGTTCGAGTGTTTCAAAACATTTCACGTCTTGGTGGAACGTGAAACAGGAAAGAAGCTAAAATGTCTCGAGTCTGATAATGGAGGTGAGTATACTTCCAAGGCATTCAATGCATATTGTAGAACATATGGCATTCGACACGAGAAGTCAGTACCACGCACCCCTCAACACAACGGCATTACTGAAAGAATGAACCGGACTATCATGGAGCGAGCCCGGAGCATGTTGAATGTGGTTAAACTTCCAAAGTCATTTTGGGGAGAAGCAGTCAACATCACATGCTATCTTATCAACCGATCACCTTCATTACCACTCAACTTTGAAGTTCCAGAGAGGCTATGGACAGATAAGGATCCTACATACTCACATCTTAGAGTATTTGGTTGTTCATCATATGCACATCTATCCAAAGAGCTCAGACAGCAGCTTGATGCAAGAACTATCACATGAATTTTCGTTGGCTATGGAAATGAAGAGTTTGGATACAGATTATGGGATCCTAAGGAGAAAAAAGTGTTGAGAAGCAGGAACGTTGTGTTCTATGAAGATTTGACAATAAAAGACATTGAAAACCCCCCAATGTCTTGGAAGTGTTGAGAACTCAAATGATAACTTTGTGTGTAAGTTATCTAAAAGTTTGTATGGCTTGAAGCAGGCACTAAGGCAGTGGAATAAGAAGTTTGACGTGTGTATACATCAAGAAACTTCCAGACGATACCTTCATTGCTCTTCTACTGTATGTAGACGACATGTTGATCGTTGGGAAAGATGCAGTGAAGATAAACCAACTGAAGAAAGAACTCTCTAAGTCTTTTGATATGAAAGACTTAGGACCAGCTCAACAGATTCTTGGGATGCAGATCACTCGAGACAGGAAGAATCGCAAGTTATGGCTATCTCAGGAGAAGTACATTGAACGCGTACTTGAGAGATTCAACATGAATGATGCCAAACCAGTTGGTGTCCCACTTGCGAATCACTTCAAGTTGAGCAAAAGAACATGTCCCACATCCAAGGAAGAGATCGGGGAAATGTCAGCAGTTCCATATTCTTCAGCAGTTGGAAGTTTGATGTACGCCATGGTATGCACAAGGCTAGACATTGCACAAGCAGTGGGTACAGTGAGTCGTTTTCTCTCTAACCTTGGGAAGGCCAGACATTGCACAAGCAGTCAAATGGATTCTCAGGTACTTGAAAGGTACCACGAAGTTATGTATTTGCTATGGAGGAGCTGATCCAGTCTTGGAAGGCTACACAGATGCTGATATGGCTGGAGATATTGATAGTAGAAAGTCTACTTCAGGATATATCTACACATTTGCAGGGGGAGTTGTTTCTTGGCAATCAAGATTGCAGAAGTGTGTTGCTTTATCTACAACAGAAGCATAATACATTGCTGCCGCTGAAGCTGGTAAGGAAATGTTGTGGCTAAAGCGCTTTCTCCAAGAACTTGGGATCCAACAGAAAGAGTACAAGGTACATTGTGACAGTCAGAGTGCTCTAGACTTGAGCCAAGAACTCTATGTACCATTCTCGTACAAAGCATATTGATGTTCGGTATCATTGGATACGGGAGACGATTGATCAACAACTGTTGAGACTAGTGAAGATCAACACCAAGGAGAATCCATTAGACATGCTGACGAAGGTGGTGACACGAGATAAGCTAGAACTATGCAGAGGCATAGTTGGGATGCTTATTCTGAATATGCCTGGAAGGTGAGAATTGAAGAATTCAATTTCCAGGACATATCCAAATACAAGCAAATTGAAGAATCCAATTTCCAGTTTCCATGTAGCTTCCTCCATGTGCAAGAATGACAAGGTAAGTTTCTTCACACCAAGGAACCACTTTCCTCACACCTCCATTGAAGCTTCCTCCTAGCTTCAACACACCCTCCTTCCACCTTCCTAGTACCTAGTTTTGGTGCTATAAATAGAGAGCTTGGAGAGTCTTTCTATCATCAAGTAATTTAGATCATAGATCATCATAGCACAACCAAGTTTGATGAGTTGTGAATATCCTTGAGAGATATGTGAGGTGTTTTTGAGAGTTTTTAGTTAGAGCTTGTATGTCTCTTCCTTCTATTCTTGAAAGTAATAGAAGTATTTTCCCTCATATTAGCACGATCCTGTTATTCCCAACACCGTCGCCATCATCGGCGTTGCCCCCACCCTCAACCCCCCCTCCCTCCCTGCCACAACCCCCCATCACCCTTCCCAATGGCCAACGACCTCTTCAGCCCTGCTCCCCAACCACCGCACCACCACCCACAACCCTAACCTCCAGATTTACCCGCGCCACCGCTCCCCTGCCACCTTGCCGCCACCATCGCCAAACCATATCTCGAATTAACACCTCACGTAGCCTAGAGCCACGAGCACCACCCCCGTCTGCAACCCTACCCCCGATCCTCGCCATCGTCAAACCAGAAGCTCGAATTTGTCCAGTCCCTGTCAGAGATAAATTCGAAATCAGCCCCTGGTATACATCACCGACGATGAATCAATAACACTACCGCCCCTAGCACCACCTTCGAAGCTCGGATTCACTCCTTAGCATTCAGAATCGACTGCCTCCGTTCCCTATGTCGTCACAGAGAAAGAGAAGAAAAAGAAGGCGCAGAGTGCTGGAAGATGGTGCATCTGTGAAGACAACGATGTTGCTGCTGCGAAGGCTATGGTGATGTTACTGCGAAAGCTATGGTGCATCAGAAGTTTTAGAAGATATAGATCTGGCTTGCTTCTCTTGGATGTTGCGTAGTTACTGCGTGTTGGATAAGTCTAGGAGATCAGTTTTATGTCCAGGTCATTTTAGTACTCCCTCCGTTCCGAAAAGGTTGGCCAAAGTTGACTTTCACGTGGATTAATAAAGTAAAAACTGTGTGGATGAAATTTGTACAGAGGAGAGAGAATTAATTTAAGCCACATATTCCTTACTTTAAATGGAAATGGAAAATCTTTTTGGAACATCCAAAAAAGGAAATTTGGCCAACCTCTTCGGAACGGAGGGAGTATATAATTGTCCAGTAAAAGATTGGTAGTAATATTTGTGCCATTTATTCTTTTACTTTTTGGTATAACTAGCCCGGCATACGCACGGGAAAAACACTTTGTTCATATTTATTTTCATTCACCATCTAATTAAAAAGTTTTTTTTTTTACAATTTTACATTATTTACCACCTAGTAGAACCTTTATATTTAGTTTTACATCATTTACCATCGAGTAGATTTCTTATATTTGTTTTTGTATTTTTACAGTTTATTCATATTTATTTTTATACGAGACGGGAAATTCTCCCGTATCTTCTTATACCTAAATGCACTACATATGCATGAGAGAGAAAATTATCCCTCTCAATTATTAGTCTCCATTATTTTCATATACCTAAAAGCACTACATATGAGAGACCAAATTCACCCGATCAATTATTAGCCTGTTTATCTTATACTTAAAACATTACATATGTAAGAGAAAATGTCTCCGCTCAGTTATCAGTACACTTATCTTCTTTATGCCTAAAAACACTACGTATGAGAGAGAAAATTTTCCCTCTCAATTATTAGGCAGTTTATCTTACACTATACATGTAAGACGGGAAAGTCTCCTGCTAAATTATTTGTCCGCTTATCTTCTTATACTTAAAAGCACTACACGTGAGAGACGAAATTCTCTCAATCAATTTTTAGTATGTTTATCTTCTTATACCTAAAAGCATTACATCTGCAAGAGAAAATGCCTCCGCTCAATTATTAGTCCGCTTATCTAGTCTAGTATACCTAAAAACATTATATATGAGAGAGAAAATGATTCTGCTCAATTATTAATTCTTCTATCTAATCTTATACCTAAAAACACTATGTATGTGAGAGAAAATACTCCCGCTCATTTATATTCTGCTTATCTTATACTCCCTCCGTCCCGCTAACAATGGGACAAGAGGGAGCGGCACGCAAATCAATAAAAAGTGGTTTATGTAGTGGTTGATATTGAATTGATAAAGTAAGAATAAAGTAAGAATGATTTAGAACCACACAACTTTGCCAAATTTGGTATGGGACAATCTTAGTGGGACAGACCGATAAGGTAAAATGAGACAATCATAGCGGGACGGAGGTAGTATATAAAAAGCACTACATATGATAAAGAAAATGTTTCCTCTCAATTATCTGTTGTTAGTAACCATATTGACGTTGAAATCTGCCTGTTTGAAATGACACATACTAATAATTAGAAAATAAAGAAGTACTACGTACAATGTTGTAAAGAGAGAGTTGCATATATCATGGTCGGTCTGCACTCTCAAGTAATTAAGAAATAAAAAATACACATCGATGTAAAAATAAATACATTTCATTAGTTTTTTAACGTTTTTCAGTTAACAAAAAATGAATTTAGTTCAAGTAAAGTTTCATTATGGAATATTCCTTTATTTGTGAAGGCTCCATGAACTAAAAATTTGTGTTTCGTGTTTTTTGGGATCAAGAAAACTTCAACAGTTAAAACTTGGGAGATTTCCCTAAATAGGACTAAATAAAAGAATAATTGCAACAATAGGAGTTTAATTTTTAAATTCCCAAAATAGGACTAACTCTTCCAATTCTATCCTTTTCTTTGCCCTTCCTAATAGGATTTTTTAAATAATCATTATAAAACATAAAAAAATTAAAATAAAAAAATAAAAACCTCAAAAAATAAATGAAAAATATACAGACCTCAACCACCATCTCAGCCACCTTCCAGCACCGCCACCTCGTGTCGCCGGAAAAGATTGCCAAGTTGGGGGAAAATGCCATCATAATGGAAATTTTGGGGAAAAAAAATTGTATATTTTGAAATAGTAAAAATGTATCTTTATGGCATTTCCAGAGAAATGTGACATTTTTTACACAGGACAAGATCTTTTTCTGACGATCGGAGGTGGTGATGATGGGCGGTGGAGGGTACAGAGGTAGTGGCCTACATATTTTTTAATATTTTTTCAGGTATGTTATTAATTTTTTTAGATTTTTTAATGTTTTTAATTTTTTATTTTTTTATTTTTTTTAAATATTTTATTTTATCTATTTTCATTTTTTTATTAATTTATAAATATTTTTACGATTTTTATGTTTTTAGTATAATTAAAACTATGATTTTTTGTATTAACAAAAAAATCTATTAGAAATTATAGGTTGAGGGTAGAATAGAAATTATAGGTTGAGGGTAGAATAGGAATAAAAAGAGTGTAGCCCTAACGTGGAATATTGGGTTAGTTCTAGAGTTTTAGTCCCATTTAGGGCTAATAGCCGTTAAAACTTTAGTTTTTTTTCATTTTTATATTACATAGAGAGATTCCCTAAAATAGGACTAAATATGGTTTGGAATTCCAAAGTAGGATTGCTAAATAGGAATTCTCATGTGTGCGTAGTAACGTCGTGTTGATGTCATCATGATGTCAGCCGAAGCTGCCGAACGCATGTGGAACGCGCACCTATTTTTACGCCGCTTCCATCCCCTTTCCCACTTTTAATCCTCATTTAATCCTCCACTACACCAAATTAAGAGTCAAAAATTTCCATCCTTAGAGCATCTCCAATGGAGATGTTAATTGCCCTTACAAAAAAATGGACACGTCATCCGTGTCAACATCCTGTGTAGCTAACGTGGCCGCCCAGACACTTAAATTCATTTTTCATCTCCAATGGACTGATGGAGTCCTCTGCTGAAGTTTATTCCAGTTCAATGAGCTTTTGGCATCTGCTACAAGAAAGAAGTCCTGGTGGCCCCCAATTGCAAGTTTGCAACTCCTAAGGTAATTAATTGAGGCTGGAGCCAAAATGATATCCTTTGCAGAGAAAGCTGATGCGGTGGAGATGAAAGGGAAGATATCCAACAACATCGAAAGAGGCCAGAGAGAGTGTTCGAGCTTTGGAAAATGGAAGGGAAGGCCATCTCCGTTTTGGAAGTTGGGAGAGTCGGAGAAATGATTGCCGGAGACAACAAAAGGCTGCCGGTTGCTGCCGCCTTAAGGAGGAATGCCACTGAGGACAAGGGTTTGCGACTTGCGAGTTGGTGGCACTCCTGTGGTGGGGAGGTTTGTTGCCGGAAGGGAACGAGAAGCTAGAGCTAATGAAGAATTATGTGCGGAGTATTATTCCGTATAATAAATGCCATGCTGAGTCAGCATGTGAGATAGACCTGCTATAGCTAGAAAGCGAGATACACATCGTCCATTGTTTGGAATTACAGGTCAGCACCATAGATAAAATGTACATTTGCGTTGGAGATATTTTTTTTCCGGATGTTTGACGTGGCAATGCATTTAGAGCAATTGATGCTCCCATTAAAGATGCTCTTAGTCTTTTGACTCCTAATCCTAGCTACACCACTATAAATGGTCTGAGGATGTATAAATGAGTGTAATAAATATCAAACCAAACAGATAGCCTAGATAACTAGGGATGATGGATTATTAGGATCCAAACATATATAATTAGGGAGAGATTGAGCTAAAAAGAGGGAAGAAGAAGAATGAATAGTATGTTCTAAATGTTAGGAATTAGGTTTACAAGAACTCCCTTAAGGAGTATATATAGGGAAATCCGGGTCTGGGCCTATAATATGGGCCCGATAGACCCGGTTACATAAAAGAACTGATAACATAAAAGGCTAATCTAGTACATACAAATGATATATGAACAGTACAATAATACAAATGACATCCGATGAGCGTGTGTGAGCCGCTGTCCAAGCCCAACAGTCGTGAGACCCGGGGGTCCAAGTCTATATACTCTATCAGGAGTCTCTCACTCCCTAAGTCGAGAGTACTCGAGGCGAAAGGGAGTAGAACTGTGTGCTGATATATTGTCTGGTGAGTAAACTTCATGAAAAATTTTGAATTTCTACTTCTTTTGTTAACGAAGGCGCTAAGTCCCCCGCTCTTCCAGTCCTCCACTCCTTGAGGTGAATGTGAAGAGGTGAAGATGAGTAGAGTAGTGTGTGTCGCGTGATGTCTTCAATACGGACCGAGGGTCGACACCTTTTGTGCACGTTTGAGAGATGCCTCGTTAAAAACCTCATTAGGAAACACCCGGTGGGAAAAATCCTAATGAGGGAAAAATAGCACACCAGATGCCCCCAAAATGAAGCAAAAGGGGTGAGCCCTTCGGCCTAGGTGTGGGGCTGCAACGGTGTCCGTTTGCTGAGGGGATGGCCGAGACCAATCTCTAGATGTGAGTAGCTCGACATTATAAGTAGTCCCAGTCATCAAATAACGATGACTAAGAGATAGGTCGAGTGACCGTCCATAATATGATGTCCAGGTCATCAAATAAAGATGACTAAGAGAGACGGATAAGGGGCTGATATGATGCCACCATTTAGTTGCATCTGTCCATTTCAAATAAAATTGTTATAATTTCTTGAGCTTATAATTTGCTATTGGATTTGGGCCTATATTAAGTGGCCTCAAATTTCCAAGCTAGAGCTCAAGTCAGGTTTATATGCTTAGTTGGAGCGTGGCACGCGTAAAGGACTAAACCTACACCCGCTGGGGGATCGCAGTTCGAATCTGATAGTTAAGGGCACACATAACTCATGAATTACATAGAAACTAGAGTATGCATTTGATAACATTTGGATTGGGAGCTTACTATCCACACTCGTTTGACGTGGCCTGGTGGTGCGAGTGTGTGTGCGGCGAGCGGGGAAAACAGGTTCCAAGTCCGGCGAAACTCAGGCGAGGCCTCCCTATCTTGTCAATACTACTTCACTTCCATCTTCTTCAACACTCTAGGTAAACAAATATCTCCAATTTATCTCATTTTTCATTTTAGGGTTTAGAATATAGAAAATTGGATTTTGTAAATTAGGAATTCATTTGTGAATTGATTTGTTGTGTAATGTGAATATGTATGAAGTTTTGAATGTTGATGTTGAATTCATTGTTATATAATTTTTTTTTGAATTTTGTTATGTAATGTAGATTTGGAGGTATGAATTGAACTTTGTTAAATTTTTGAACTTTATTAATGCTAAAATAATTAAGGTGAGATAACAAAGAAATCTTCATTTAAATCCACGCCTATTAACGAATTCTTGTGGAAATGATAATTTGAATCTTACAAGAAAGATAAGGTGAGATTGTGAGAATAACTAATACCAAGTCTATACGTATGAATTTTATTTATGAGATTAGATAAAGCTAGAAGAGTAAGGAAAAGAGGTAATAAATTAGATTTAGGATGTTTTCTTTTGGACTGCAATTTGCTGGTCTGATGTGGTCTTTCTTTTGGGCGCATATACACGTGGCTTTTCTTTTCTCATTAATTATTAAAACCCTCCAGCCTCTTGTTTAAGGCAGTTCGAAGACGTTGGTGAAGGAAATAAAGAAAGGGGAGTAAGACGGCGATGAGTTCTTCGAGTGCTGAGTCCTGGTCGATGGATGCAAGAAGGCGAATTAAGAGGTGTGACTGTGGACTCCAAGCACCAGTGTAGACTGCTACAACAAACAAAAACAGGGGGAAAAGATTTTATGGGTGCGGTCATTTCTTGAATGGTGAAAAGTGCAATTTCTTTGAATGGGTTGAGGATGAAGAATGTGGTACTTGCGTGAGACGGATAGAGACCTTGCTCCAGAAGATTTCCAGTGTTGAAGAGAATTTCCGAATGAAGAATTAGAGATGCAAGCTGAAATCTAGAGTTGTGTTCGTGGGATTGGTCTTTTAAAACTCCAAAATATGGTAGAGAAACTTTAGATGTCAAAGAAAGGCAATGGGACTTTCTCCTGGAATGTAGTGTGGTTTGGGTTGCTTGTTACCATCTTGCTGGGAAGTAGGATATATTAGCAGATGTTTAGGTTTTGTGTGGTTGTATGTGGATACTGATTTGGTTGTTGAATTTGGTTGTATTGTTGTAATGAAGATTATGAATTTGGTTTTCAAGCTTATGGTCTTTTTGAAGCTTTTGTTGTTAATGATCGTGTTGATGGGAAGCATATGTGTATAACGTAGTTTGTCTTCTCATCCATTTGTGGATCCATTTTTCTCATCTGAACAATACGCCGCCACATATCAAAGTGTCTTTAAACTCATTCCTGACCGTGATTATTGGCCGACTTACTATGGACCTGAAATTGTGCATGATCCATCCATGGTTCGCGCTAAGGGAAGACCTAAGTCCACACGTATTAAGAATGAGATGGATGAAGGTCCCTGAGGAACGGTTAGATGTGGAATATGTAAACAAACCGGCCATAATAGTAAAATATTCCAAATTTGATAGTAACGGTGCATGAAAAAAAATAATTAATAAAATATTAATTAAAATAAAATAAAATAATACAAAATTAAAAATTAGCTAATATCCTTTTATTTTTTGTAGGCATGGAGGTGTCAGCGAATCCTGGGCCGAGTGATCGTTCTGTCCTGACATTGCATGCCTCGCACAGGAGTGAGGATGTGTGTGTTGGCCTCGATGTTCAGGTGGATAGGTGCCGCGAGCACCTACGTGGTTTGTCGCATGTGCAGGTGGACGACATAGTACTTCCATATGTTCGTGTTGCGGGTTTTTATGGTCTTCATAGATTGGTGGCTACTGTCCCTCTCGATAGAGCGCTACTCACTGCTCTTCTTGAGCGTTGGAGGCAGGAGACACTCACGTTTTACCTCCCTGTTGGTGAGGTCACAGTGACCTTGGGAGATGTTGTTGTACTGACTGGGTTACAAGTCCATGGGAGAGCTGTTACTGGTACTGTTTGTCGACAGTGGGTTGATGAGTGTGAGCGTTTGTTGGGTGTTCACCCCCTTCTTCGGGCTGACCTTCAGGGGTCATCTCTAAGGATGCCATGGCTGAGGGAGCATTTCGCTGTTCTTCATGTGGACGCTGATGAGGTGATGATCCAGCAGCATGCACGAGCATCTATTTTGATGATGATGGGAGCTTTCATTTTCGCTGACAAGAGCGGAAATGAGGTTCAGGTGCTGCACTTGCCTATGCTAGAGAGGTTTGATGTAGCTGCACAGTTCATTTGGGATAGTGCCACGCTGGCTTATCTCTACAGACAGCTGTGTCGCGGTTGCCATAGAGGGAGCACAGAGCTTGGAGGATTTTCGCTTCTTCTCCAGATTTGGTCATGGGAGTAAATCCACATTGGGCGTCATCATGAGAGATGATGTGGTCCCAGGAGACGTGGAGGCTCATCAGGCAGTGGGTGTCCATCATTGCAATGGTATGCCACTATATCGACATCTAGTGCAGCGGCAGCTTCATCATCTCAGACTCATCATGAGAGAGTGGTTCTTCAACCACGCCAGCAGCGTAGGCGTAGGCAGCAACAACAACATCTCCATGACCAAGACGATCAAGAAGACCATGAGAACTTGTAGTTCGTCTTTTGTATTGGAGTTTTTCTTGTACACTAGATGTTGTAGGAAAAATTGACTTTATTTTACGTATTTCCACCTCTAAACTCTTTTATGATGTGTTGATGTGTTCGAGTATGAATATTAGATGACTACTGTGTTATGAATATTGGATTATTGTAATGTGTTGTATCTGGTTCGTAACTCCTAAATAGGAGAAATGAGACCTTTATAGTAAGGGGTAAGTCGCCAAACGGTTGGGCGACTTATAAGTCGCCAAACCGGATGGCGACTTATAAGTCGCCCAACCGTTTGGCGACTTACCCCGACCATGATTAATCCCAGCAGTATATCGGTAAATACTTTTAACCTAGCATTATTTTCGTAATTAATTAATTAATTAGAAAAAAACTCCAACGCAATAATATAAATGACATCCGATGAGCGTGTGTGGGCCACTGTTCAAGCCCAACAGTCAAGAGACCCGCAGGTCCAAATCTATATACTCTATCAAGCGATATATAATGAGTCTAATAAACATATCATAAATCATAGATGATAACCAAAGAATCAAATCATAATTGAATTGTGATCTAATATCATAATAAGATTTGACGTCACCATCTTAAGAAAAATAATGAAAAGTAATCCAAATCTCATACAAAGATATACTTCATCCCTCCCGTAAATAACTCTGGTTTGACTTGGCACGAGAATTTAAAAAGTGAAGGGAGAACTATCAAATAAGCCCTCAAACTTACATAAAAAGTGCAAATAAACTCTTTTATATGAGATTATGTCCTGCTGTCGTCATTTGGGGCGGTTTCCGGTAGAACTTTTTGATGAAATTTTTTGAGCATATTCTTCTTTAAGTCTAGTTTACTCATACCGAATATCAGCTAAAAAATTAACCGAGAAGGCAGTCAAACGATTTTCTGAAATACAATGCGCTGTTTAACTGCGCAATTATCTTCAAAAATTCATTTGTATGCCTTCCCGATTATATATTTAGCTGAAATTTGATATTAGTAAACTAGACTTAATGAATAAAATGCTCAAAAAATTTTATCAAACAATTCCACCGAGAGCCGCTCCAAATAACGATGGCCAAACAGAGCTTCCTATATAAAGGTTTATTTGCACTTTTTACGTAAGTTCGAGGGCTTATTTTATAGTTCTCCCAAGAGTGAATATTGGGTGGCTAAAAGTTGTGTAGAGGAGAAAGATTGTATTGTGAATCATAAATTCTCATAAAAGCAAAGTGGAATTTATATTTGAATGAACGAAATGAGAAATAATGAAGTTCACTTTAGAACAAAGAGAGTTGTATTCATACCAATTCCATCAAGTGTGTGATAACAATCGTTAAATGCCCAAAATAAATAGGAGAAGCAACATAGCTTATATTATATGTAGTACTCTGTATATTAATACAAACAAACATAACGATGTCTCATAAAATTATTGAAACTTAAGAAAAATACAAAGTAAATAAATCATTCAGGCCAAGACATGCCTCTTAATATGAACATATTCAAGCAGATTTCATTGTGTTAGCAATGTCTAGTACAAATCTATATTTCACTTGATTATTGGAGAGGCGTTCCATTGCAGTGTTCACATAATCTATGGAAATAACCTCCACATCTGGTGTTATGTTATTCTCGCTAGAAAAGTCCACCATTTCTTGTGTCTCTCTCATTCCACCCACGCCACTTCCCGCAACCAGTTTCCTACATGTATGTGATCCATCCATTAGAAAAACAAGTATGACATCAATAACCAATCGAGTAACAACTGAGTTTATTAATTATAATTATGTTACTCCGTATTAATTACCACTGTAATACAAAATTTTGTATAGTGGGCTTTAAATATTAACAAAATTTGTAATTTTGTGATTGGTGCCTCTATCAATTAAAGACACTTCTTTGAAAAAACCACATTATGTTTTATTCCTATTTAGGAAACTTTCTAAGGATATACGTATATACCCATGAGCAAAGGAAAGACCGGCAATTCAAGTGGTTTTTCTGGCGCTCCGACCAAGACATGCTTTCCATTTACTTTCAACAAAGAGAGCAGTGGCACAAGTGGGTGAACTGCAGAAACCGTGTCTATAATGCCATCTAATGTGTTTGCGGCAGCCTATACACAGAGTAAGTAACAAATGGATCGCTTACAGAATACAGATAAAGAAGATGAATCACAGATCTTTATAATAGCTAGATACGGAGTATATTTTAATTAGCAAACCTGCATATCTTCTGGGTTGCGGCTGATCAAGAATGCGTCTGCTCCAAGACGATCAATAGCTTCCTGCCTTTTACTAGCAGAGGTGCTGATCACAGTAACTTTGCATCCAAAAGCCTTAGCGTACTTGACAGCCATATGGCCAAGGCCACCTAGCCCGACAACTCCGATGTGCATTCCGGGCTTGTCCAGTCCGAAGTATCTCAAAGGGCTATACGTTGTGATCCCGGCACAGAGCAGAGGAGCCGCCTCCATCGGCAAATTTTCCGGCCACCGGAGCACAAAGTGCTCGTCTGCGACCATAATGTCTGAGTAACCACCGTATGTGGTGGTCGTGGTAGCATTGTAGGTTGGGACACCTCCAGGGCAGTAATTTTCTAAGTCACTCGCACAGCTTTCGCACTTGCGACAGGAATTGACAAAACACCCCACTCCCACTTTGTCGCCGACCTTAAATTTATCGACTTTGCTCCCTACCTCTGTCACTACACCAACGATCTCATGCCTGCACCCAATCCATAAACTTAGTTTAAGTGATTAAAAAGGTGCTGTATTCATTGTTCGTTTGAAGAAGTTAAGAAAAAGGGTGCTAATCTGAGATAGAAAATTGATTTTACCCAGGAACAATTGGATATGAACTGAAACCCCATTCATTTTTTAGCTGGTGAAGATCTGAATGGCAAATTCCACAATATGTCACCTTGAATTGCACATCCCTCTCCCCTGTTTCCCTACTCACATTTCAAAACCCCAATATATAACTACAGGTTTAGCCACTTCACGTTACAGAACACATAGATTGTTTGACTTGTAAATATACCTTCTGGAAAAATTGAAAGGAGAAAGAAAACCGGAGGTGTCCCTCGCTGCCCATCCAAAGGCCTTCACAGGGAGCTCTGTTTCTTTTGAGTTTGCTGCCATTTCTGTAGCGATACGAAATCCTCAGAAAGCAAAACAAAAAAGAAGAAGTGTATAACTGTAGATCGAGAATGAAAGAGAATGGGTTACTAGACCAGTTGGTAGTGGATCGGTTATATATACAGATGTCGTTGAGCGGACGACGAAAGCGCTGAGGTGGAAAGTCAATGGGCCAACGTAAGTGCTTTGCTAAGCATAAGTCGAAAGATGGATACAGAAACTTCCGGTGATTCATCTGAGTATTGTTGCTGGACTTCGTCTTTTTGTTGACCACAATGAGTTTTGGAACTCTGGCTCCTTTTCGAGAGTGTCACTATGATGTCATTGAACTACAAGATGATTAGCTCATTGACCCCTCTAATGATTTATGATTGAGATTATTGCGTGATAGTATCCTTTTTATTTAGGACGTTTTTACTTTGGACTATAATTTGCTCATCTGGTCTGGTCTATTTAAGTCTGATCTTGTCTGGTTTAGTCTGAACTGTTCTGGTCTCATCTGATCTAATAAATGTATGATCTCTTTGTATTTTGTAACTACGGAAGTCTAGTCTGGTCTGATCTGATTTCTTTAAGTCTGGTCTGATCTGGTCTGTTTAAGTCTGGTCTAATCTGATCTGAGACTGAAAACAATCCAAGTAAAAACATCCTTAGTCATTTTTCATTTTTCATTTAATGTTAAACATGGACAAAGAGTATATTTATGCGGAAATTCTCGAAAGTATATTTAAATTAGTGCTCACCGTACAACCATGTATTTTATGTTAAAAGAAATGAGTATAACATTTAAAAAATGATTATTGGTATTAAATCAATGTAACGATAGTACAATTGTGTATTAGAAGCATATAATTAAGTATCATAATCTACACGTAATATAAATGTTACAAATCAGTTTATTGTGGATGCTTCATCATAGGAGAGTTTAATTTATGTATTAAGCTTCATCAGCTTTTTATTCCTTTTTCTATCCTATTATTCTTATTTATTTTTCATTTTTATTATATTTTTTTACTCTATTAGGAGAGTTATTTTATGTAAATTTTCCTTCCCAAATAGATCTTTTTGTCATTTTCTTTGTTTTTCCGTTTTTTTTAATTTCATTTCCTTGTTTATGTTTCTCGTCTTAATCATTCTCTTCTTATTAAAAATATTTTTCACACTCTAATTTTTGTTATATTTTCTTTTTACTCCCACTTTCCCACATTATCTTCTTGCTACTTTTTTTTAATGTTTTTTCTTCTTTCTTCTTGATATCTTAATTCCACCATCATTTTCTTTGTTTTTCCGTTTTTTATGTCATTTCCTTTTTTATGTTTCTCGTCTTAATCTCTCTTCTTAATTTTTGTTAAATTTTATTTTTACTCCCACTTTCCCACATTCTTTTTACTCCCACTTTCCCACAGTCCATCAATATATGTTTTCTCCTTTTTGCATTATCCTATTTATTTAAGTAAGTCTACCCATTAATTCCATCAACTATGTGAAAAACTCCATGTGACAAATAGAATACTTTCCATTGTCATTTTTTCACTAGTGCAAAATTAAATTAAAAGAAAAATAAAATATTAGTGAAAATGGAAGAAACAAAATACATTTCCCCTAATATTTAATTTTTCTTTACATTTCCCTAATGTCTTATTATTTCATAATATTTTTATCACATAGATGTAATTAATGGTGAATTTACTAAGAAAAATACAATAATGAGGAAAGGAGAAAAAACATATTGATGGTGAAATTAAGATAACAAGAAGAAAGAAAAAAGAACATAAATAAATTATCAAGAACAAAAGAGGGGAAAAGTGAAAATAAATAGAAATTATAACAAAAAGTAGAGTGAGAACTTCAAACTTGCAGCGCTTTCCTATATCAGCCTCGTCAGCTATGGAGGCAGAACTTGCAGCGCTTCACAGGTCAGTATCCTGGGCGATTGAGCACGGATATCGCGCCTTTGAAGTTGAATCGGATTCGTTTAAGACGATAGAGGCTATAGAAGGGGGAAGTTTGGAAGGAAGATGTCGGATGGTGTTGGGTGATTTGGGAAGATTGATGGTTTGGAGTGATATTTGTCCTATTTTGGAAATAAAAAATGGTAGTCCTATTTTGCAATTTTCAAACTGTTTGTCCTATTTCGGGTAATATTCTCTATCTTTTTCTGGCATTGTGAGAGACATTAACTGGCCGGCTCATTTTGTGTCCAAATTAAATCTTGATGGATTCACAATATTAGAAATTATCCAATATAGGAGTAAATATAAACATAATTGCACAAATAGGAGTAAAACTTAAAACTTTCTTCAATAGGAGTAAACATTAATTTTGTGCCCTTAATATCCCTAACCTAGTTAATTCTAAAATATGACTTATTTAATCCTAACCTAGTTAATTTATGACTTATTCGATAATAATAATTTATTTATTTATTTATTTTTCAAAAAATAAAAAAATATAATTTTTTTTTTAAAAAAAAATAGAAAACTCAAAAAAATAAAATAAAATTTACCAGGGGAAAAAAATGCCAAGTTCATTACGAATGCCATATTTATGGTAGAAAACATTCAAAATGTTGGCATTCGCAAAGAGAAATATGCCATGTTTTTGGCATTTTCAGAAAAAAGGGCAGTTTTTAGGAAAAATGGAATTTTTTTTCACCGGCCGAAGGTGGTGGTGCAGGGAGGTAGTACAAGCAGTGGGAAAGGCATCCTTGTTTTTTTATTTTTTTATGGAGTTTTACTATTTTTTATTATTTTTTTTTAAAAATAAAAAATTTTAAAAATATATTTTGGCATCCTTATATATTTTTTTAAATTTTTTATTTTATTAATATTTTATAAATTTTTTAATTATTTTATTACGATTTTTTGAATTTTTTTCGAATTTATTATGAATTAAACATTTAATTAAAAGTTGTTGGGGCTTGGGTAGGGGTTTACTTGTCCAAATACTAAATTTACTCCTATTCAAAATATGGTACTCATATTTTTGCATTTTGCCTATGCTTTGCTCCTATTTGGGGAATTCTCTCTCACAATATTTGATTCGATCAGACTTATTCAAGGTCATATTTGATGCTCGTTGACTGCAGATAAGCTTGGGCTTATTTAATTTGGCTTTTTAGGTAAATTATACTCCTGGGAGTAGTTATTTCTTGTGGAGTAGTTATTTCTTGTGGTTGTATTTTTTAAACGGGTATGCCTTTTCTAGAGTGGTTTTGGTATAGTCCCTCACTTCATATTTATTTCATTGCATTTTTTAATAAAACCTGGTAAATGTTTTCCGTCATGTACTCCACTGTTTTTATTTAAATGTTTTTGCCTATCACACAAAAAGTCTCTGGGTGTTTTTTATTTGGCTTTTTAGGTAAATTATAGTTATTTCTTGTGGTTGTATTTTGTAAACGGGTATGTCTTCTCTGGAGTGATTTTGGTATAGTCCCTCATATGTATTTCGTTGCATTTTATTTTAAATGTTTTTGCCTATCACACAAAAAAGTCTCGTGTTTTGAGAATGTCCACTACAATTTGTTGGTAATGATTTGCTCTGTATTGAACAACGTAAAAAATGAAGACTTTATACAGCAATCCAAAACCTACGGCACGAAAGAATCTTTCTATTCACAGTCAAATGGTAAAATATGTAGTCGCTCCGTCCCTATTAAACTTGACTCACATTTATAACTTGCTTGGTAACATTTAAATTTTCTGAATTGGTTGGTTCTACTAAAATTTATTAAGTTCTGACTCAGGTGACTGATTGACTGATTCTGCTTATTTATGAAAAGATTATGCGTTAATTATCAAAATAGAACTAAAAGCTAGTCACTTAGTCAGTTTACACAAATAGGCCAAAAAAATAAACTATGTTTCATAGGACTAGTTATGTGTGTTGGACAAATATACCCTTGTAGCTATTGAAATGTTTTAATTCATAATAAAATAATAAAAATAATAAAAATTCATAAAAAATACTAAAAAATTAATAAAAATATTTAAAGAATAATAATTAAAAAAAATTAAAAAAAACAAAATTAATTAATAAAAAATTAAAAAACGAAAAAAAAATCATCGCCGCCTCTGCCTCCCCAGCACCACCACCTTCGATCACCGGGGGAAAAAATGTCCCATGCATTAGGTATGCCATATTTATGGCAGATTCAATGAAAATTTTGACATTCTCGAAGAGTAATGTGCCATTTTTTGGCATTTTCATAAAGAGTGGCATTTTTTTAGAAAAAATGGCATTTTTACACCGGTCGGAGGTGGTGGTGCAGGGAGGCAGTACAGACGGTGAGAAAGGCATCAATAATTTTTTAATTTTTTGTATGGCTTTTTACTATTTTTATTTTTCTTAAAAAAACAAATTAAAAAAACATTTTATTTTCTATTTTATAAACACATAAGATGTCTTATTTTTTATTTTTGCCATAGTTTTAGTCCTATTTGAGGTAATTTTTGAAAAAATATATTTAAAATATTTTTATCAATAAAATATATAAAAAATTATATGAAAAATAGTTAAACTGATCACCTACAGTAACTTCAGTCAAAGCAACTAAAAAAGTAACTTAAACCTTATTTTTTCGTATTATTACATAATTCAACACGCACAAATCAAAAGTTACTTGTTTGGTGAAAAATTTGGCCGATAAGCCTGATAAGTAGAAAACAGGGTCACCAAACAGACTCTTAATTGTGAACTTTATACATTCATCCAAATTTTCCTATGGGTTCTTAAATAAATGCAACATGTGACATTTTACATTATTCTCATGTTATACTTTGACTATGTTTTATTTATTAATGTATTAATAATTTATTTTAAAAACTGTATTGTTAAATTTGTTTCGTCCTAAATTTTCAAAATCTAAATCTTTTAATTTTTTTTACTAAAAGAGAATTAAATATATTAATGGTTAAAGTTGTGTATTGAAAACGTGAAAAAGTTAATTATTGCATTTACTTAAAAACGGAGGTAGTATGGGGCATATTTTTTATTTGTCTGCTCAACGTGAATCCAATATCTTTATAACTGATTCCAAATGTAGATGTTGCTTGCGAGATGGTTTCGTACCTTTGTTTAAAAAACAGACCCGACCCGGCACCCGGCGACCCGGACCAAAATCCGGTCCGGTTTTTACAAAACCCGGAAATGGTCAAAAACCGGAAAAACCCCGACTGACCCGGGAAAACCCGGTCCGGACCCGGACCCAAGAAACCCGAAAAAACCGAGAAAATCCGGGTTTAGGTGTTTTTCCAAAAAAAAATTAATTTCTTTTTAATTTTAATGCATTTTGTAAATCAATAAAGTTGCAATTTCAATACCCTAAAAAGAAAAACTATGGAATATATTTATATATTTATTTAAGAATTAAAATCATGCTAAATTATAATATAAATGCTTGATACAAATAAAAATATCATTATATATTTTTATAGGATCAAAATTATACATAGAAATATTATGAGAGTGTATTAAATGCATAATAAGTACTACCTCCGTCCCGCTGGAAGGTTCCCGTAGCAAAACGGCACGGTTATTTAGGCAATAATTAAAAATAGTATTTTGAGTATATTTTGAGAAATAATTTTAATAGGTAGTATTGTTAGTTGATTATTATGAATATTAACTACTTTTTAGTTTTTATTATAATTTTATATACGTATAATTAATTATATGTTTATTATTATATAGATGTATAATTGTTGACCGGTTTTCCGGTTTTCCGGTGTTGCACAAACCTCCGTCTCCGTCTTCTCATCCAAGGAGCTCTCATCTCTCCTTCTTCAGACTTTCATCATCTTCTCATCTCTCCGTCATTTTGCTTTCTTCTCACCGAAACGCACCACCGAATCGCATGTTGCCTTGCACCTCCATATTCGTTGTGTCCCCACATGTCGGTGAGGTTTCGACGATGACTGCCAAGCAAGGACTGCAGGACTCCAGCAAGGCGACAGTGGCGGGGATTTGACGCAGACGACGAGAACACAACGTCAATGGTGTCTCCAGCTTTTCTGTCGACGATCGAGCTTTCACCGGCTTAAATCTGGATCCGAGATAAGAGATTTGGAGCTCCAACGTTCTTCATCGATCTAGATCTCAGCCGTCTATTTTGCGGCGGCTGGGTTAGTCAGTGGATCGATTTGGTGAGTGGCAGGGGTGACATGATTGGACATGGCAGGAGAGGTGGTTGTGGACGAGCCATAGGGGAGAAGACGGTGGACGGTAAGTGGTGGCAGGGGAGGGGATGGGGCGGTGGCCGGGCAAGGGTCGGGCGGTGGCAGCCGCTGGGACTGGGATGGGGGACGATCGCGATGTTGTCACTGTGGTGGTGTGTCACTGTAGCCTGCGGCGGTGTCACTATGGCTGATGGTGGTGTGAGTGTGGTGGTGTCACTATGACGGTGTCACTATGGTCGGCGGTGACGGCGGCAGTGACACGCGTGATGGCGACGGAAGTGACACGGGCG
The DNA here is from genome assembly GCA_945859875.1 of Cuscuta europaea. Lineage (NCBI taxonomy): Eukaryota > Viridiplantae > Streptophyta > Magnoliopsida > Solanales > Convolvulaceae > Cuscuta > Cuscuta europaea. The sequence continues at coordinate 5,297,454 of CAMAPE010000045.1, read as the reverse complement.
ATGGCGGCCACAGTGACACCGGCGATGGCAGCGATGACATTCGACAGTGACATGAAAATGGAGCAATGACATGAATGTTTGATTGTCACTTTGTTTTAGTCATATTTTTGTTCAAATTTAAAATGGTCACATTTTTGGAAATCACCCTTAATTTAGTAGTATAGGGTGTGATAAAGAACTAAAGAAGAGAGGACAAATGTGAGTCATTCAATACATGCAACCAACGTAGAGTGTCCAAGAACCAAAGTACAAAGAAATATCTCGATCAATACAAATAATACAACTATTTATTACTAGTAATAGTTAATATCTCAATGCTCTCTCAAGATGGAGTGTGAACGTTACAAACACCCAGGGCCGTAGATGAGGCTGTGCAAGTTGGGCTACTGCAAAGGGCCTCCAAAAATAGCAAGCCCATTTTTTTAAAAATTTAAGTACCACATATATATAAAGTAGAGAAATATTCAGGTCCGGAATTCTGGACCAAACCGCTGTCCGGACAGTGGCGTTTCATCGTCTTCCCGGTCGACCTTTTTGATAAAATTTTTATGCCATGTTCTTCATCAAATCTAGTTTATCCACGAATAAATTCAGCTAAATCTTCAATCGGGAAGGTCGTCAAATAATTATTGGAAGTTAACTGCGTTTTATATGTAAATTACGGCGCAATTATCTTTCAAATATCATATGACGGTCTTCCCGATTGAATTTTTAGCTGAAAGTTTTTGTGGATAAACTAATCTTGATGAAGAACATGTCATAAAAATTTCATCAAAAAATTTCACCGGAAAGGGCCCCAAACGTCGCGGTCCGGAGGGCGATTCCGGTCAGGAATTCCTGACGAGAAGAGTACTCTATAAAGTAATTGTTTAAATTATTTATAGGAGCCCATTTGCATTTTTGAAACACCTTTGTACACCGAACGATTCAACTCCAAATAAAAGCAAACCATACGTCTATACATTAGATCTATGCATTTTATTTAATAAAAGGCCTCATTTGTGTGATTCACATCAAGCCTCTTAATCTGTCAAGCCGGCCCTGCAAACACCCAACTTGCTCCGCAGAACTAAAAACGATCGGTGCCGAGTGCTTAATTAATAAATATGTCAGCCACTTGATTGGCATCTTTCCGCCACTAGATCGAACAAAATAATACTCCCTCCGTCCCTTAAAACTTTGCCATCTTTCCTTTTTGGGACGTCCCAAAAAACTTTGCCACTTTCACTTTTAATCATTTATTTTGTGATTTCTCTTATTTCTCTCTCCTCTGCACAAACCTCAATCACACAGTTTTTACTTTATTATTCTCCGTGCCGGTCAACTTTGGCAAAGTTTTAAGGGACGGAGGTAGTAGTTCATCTCTACATTGTTGTTTCGTTCATGGAATAACAGATTTAGTGCAATGTGTCTTGTTGCTTGATTGTCACAATAGAGAGGTGCATTGGCCGACGTGCTTTGTTCAAGGGTGTTCGCCTGAACATCCAAAATTTTGAAAATAAGATGTAAAAATACATGTATAGAATTGATATAATAATTTATATAGTGTATTTTTTATACAATGTTTGTTACCCTTGACCTTTTTTCCTAGTTTTTGTGGTTGAAAAAATTTCATTCCTTCAATTGTGGCATCGAAAAACATTATTGTTCAATATTTTAATCATAATTTTTTTGAATACCCAATTTCCGGTTGCAAGATCCGGCCACTAGAGAGGTCATCTTGATGAGGCGCACCTTTCGATATTTTTCTTTTAACTTTTCGGGCACTTTTGAAAATCGTAGTTACTTTTAACGGTCTTTTTCAGACGTTTTTAACGGCGTGACCCTCTTGTGATAACGGAACTAAAACACACGAACCACTTTGATAAAGAATGAAACACACGACCCTATCTGAAAACGGGCCCAACCACAAGTACCTTTTCCGTACTTTTCCCTATAATATTAATAATAAAATAAAAATTAATTCAGAATTTTATAATGATAATAGTAAAATACAGTGCAAGTCATTCAAGTAATACATTAAAATTATCAAAATGATATGAAATCTAACACTTTGAGCTTAAACTAGATTTGTTAAGTTTTTCATGTTAAAATAATGTAATTTCTAACATTAAAAAGTACTACCTCCGTCCCTCAATCAAAATCACAGTTTGACTCTTGAGTCAAACTTGTTAACCTTTGATCACTAATTAGTCGATATTAACAATATGTTATCAGAAAAAAAATATTTTATGTGCTTCATTGTAATATGATAGTATGTATTATTCATATATCAATTTATTATAAATCGTATAAGTATATATTTATAGATCTTATCCCTATTATGGGAAAGTATTCAAATTTTACCTTGGCTATAAAAGTTATTGTTGAGAAATGAGATTTTGAGAAAGAATATTTTGAGAATGGGCTATTTAGAGAAATGAATTATTAAAACACTATGAATGCTATTTTAGGTATAACCATTATTTTTGTAAGGATGTATGTTACTCTTATATTGAGAAATAAATTATTTAATGTAGTTAGTATTATTTAAATTATGAATGTAAACTTCGATATATGCAAGTTATTTTTGAGTATAAAGGCTATTTAAATATTAAAAGTTGTTTTGAACAAGAAAAAGTATGGTGGAAATTGTATGTATTTTAGAGAGTACTATAAAGTATTTTGGAATGTTTTTGACATGTCATTTGAAGACGAAAATGTTTTTCAAATATATATATATATATATATATATATATATATGTGTGTGTGTGTGTGTGTGTGTGTGTGTGTGTGTGTGTGTGTAGGAGAGGGTTCAAATACAAAGAGGTCTTCCCATGCAAAGTGAGAATTATTCTCGTGCGTTCATTTTGAGATCTAATGGCTCAAAATGAGCCAAAAGTGAACTAAATTTGATAAAAAATGCGGTGGCAATTTCATAATTAAAACGAAGTTTTTTGCCATCGCGAAAAAGTGAAACAGAAACACGCAAAAGTGCAAGGCAGAGAAGAAAAAGTGCAATTGTTCGCACTTTGCACGGGAGAACTTCTTTTTATTTGATCTCTTCCCTGTATGTATATATATATATATATATATATATATATATATATATATATATATATATATATATATATATATATATATATAAAGAGGTCTCTACATGCAAAGTGGGAAAATCTCGTGCATTCATTTCCAGATCTAATGGCTCAAAATGAGCCAAAAGTGAACTAAATTTGATCAAAAACGTGGTGACAAATTCATAATTAAAATGAAGTATTTTGCCACCGCGAAAACGTGCAACAGAAATACGCAAAAGTGCAACGTGGTGAGAAAAAAGTGCAATCATTCGCACTTTGCATGAGAGAACCTCTTTTTATTTGATCTCTTCGCTATATATATATATATATATATATATATCCAATGATAACTGATCAAATACAAATCATGCTTAAAGTACTAACCTACAAACTCAATAATATGTATCACTTTGAACTTCAATATGCAGTAAAAATAATGTAAAGATGCAGGGATGCGATCACATACATACTAGTCCTCCCATTCAAATGATTTTTACATTATTTCTATTACACATTGAAGTTCAAAGTGTTTTATATTATTCAAGTCATAAAATAACAGTTTCATATTTACATTATTTGTATTGCATATTGAAGTTCAAAGAGTGCATCTTTACATTATTTGTACTGCATATTGAAGTTTAAAATGTTGCATATTATTGAGTTTGTAGGTTAGTAAATTAAGCATGGTTTGTATGTGATCTCACCCCTATATCCAATTATATTATTTTACGAGGTTGGGTAGGACTTACTAGCATTTCTGACTTTTTTTTAACCCGGTTGGCAAACCACCAAAATCTGTGGGGCAAACGCCGGGGAACATTTGCCAAATTTTATTAAAAAGTAGCAATGAAATACAAAAAAAGAGGGAGGTCAAACCAAAACCTTTTCAGAAAATGCATACCCTTTTGAGATAGAGAAATACAAGCAATGATGAAGAAATAAAAAAGAAATTGGGAGGACCACACATGCTCGCCGGAGTTTCCAGATGAGTGTCCCTGGAAACGAGGTATGCACCGCTCTCTACTCTGAGGCCGCAATATCCTGTTGCTCGTTCCCCTGGATGTCGGACGAATGATGACCAGACGCAAGGAGGACTGATGAACCATGTTCGATGAATCCAAGGAGTTCCGTTGTCGCGACGCTGAAAATCCGATTCTCTCTCCTTGATGCTGCTCCAGAAGGATCTCCTTGCCTTAGAAGAGAGTTGGAACTCTCACTCTGGAAGCCTTCCAACGACGGTTCCCTTGCGTGTCTGGGTTGAATAAAAGTCTAAAATTGAAATTAAAAAAACTAAATTGAAAATAGAAAAGATTAAAAATGAAAAAAAACAAATACTTGGGACATAAATGATATGTGAGGCACAAAAGTGAACCATACATCACGCCCCAGACCGCATCTAAGCGCGTGTACAACCGTCATATGATCAGATGACGTCACTCGCAAGTCAACCTCACTTAATCATACAAGGCGTTCATGAACATTGTTCATACCATACTCAATAAGTAAACATACATAACAACATCATATTATAGATTGAATGAATAGCGGAAATATTCAATAGTCAATCATGGGCCACATATGGCAAAACGTGGGCTCACAGGCCCTAAACAAAGTATTCATTACAAAAATATCCATGAGCATAGTTTGTAGTTTGAAACAGTAAAGGAAGCACGAACCACGTCTTCCTTGAGATTCTCTCCACCCGTGAAAAGGTGCATGTAGCAAGCTCTAGCTTCAACCTGAAATGGTGGGAGCCCCGAAGGGCTCAGTACGCGAATATCGAGCGAGCAGCAGACTAAATGTAGAATAACTAACGTTTCAAGTATAAGATCGGCAATTTACTCCGACCATAATTTATCCGTGACAAAATGTTTGTCACGGATTATATCCGTGACAAACAGCCTCCGGTGACCGGCAATTTACTCCGGCCAAAATTTATTTATTTCCGGGCACTTTGTCACGGACGGATCCGTGATAAAATCCATGACAAAATTCAAAATAATATTTGTCACGGATCCGTCCGTGACAAAGTCCATGACAAACCCTAATAATTAATATTCCAGCGGTCACGTTATTAATGGTGTACGAAAAGGTATTTGTCGCGGATATACCCGTGACAAATTCCGTGACAAATTATTTTAAATATGGCAGTGCATTTTCATTCGATTGATACGAGTTAAAATTCAGTCAAAGTAAAATACAATATCTGTTGAAAGATTGAAGAATGTAATTTATCAATTTATCATTTTCTCTTTTTATGCAAATAAGGTACTCCCTCCATCCCGAAATAAATGTCCTGCTTTCCTTTTCGATCCGTCCCAAAATAATTATCTTCTTTTCTCTTTTGGCAATAATGGTTGGCCGATATCAATTCACCTTTTTCTACTCAAATCTCAACCACAACTTTTACCTTTTCAACAACTTTCTTAAAACTTGTGCAAAAGCAAACAAGACAATTAATTCGGGACGGAGGGAGTATCATTTACCCGCCTAGCCTATTCTGGATATTTTTAAAAAAAAATCAAAAAAGTTTGTCACGGATTTATCCGTGACAAATGAGAACCGGCGTTGCTCTGGTGCCACGTTTTGGCATGAAAAGTAGCCGTGACAAATCCGTGACAAACTTTGTCACGAATCCAGATCCGTGACAACGATTTTGTCACGTCAAAATTGTCACGGATAATGTCCGTGACAAAGTCCGTGACAAAGAAACTTTGTCACGAATTTTTTGAACTGCTGCCGTGACAAAGTCCGTGACAAGCCTCTTATTTTTTTGTAGTGTCAAATAATTGAAATAAGTCATACGTAATACTCCCTCCGTTTCTGAAACATGTTCCACCTTTCCTTTTCGGGCAGATTCAAAATTAAGTTCCACTTTCAAACATTTCCTTATTTGGCAAATTATCTACATCAAAACAGTGTCAAACAGTGTTCAAACAGTGTCAAACAGTGTTCAAACAGTGCCAAACAGTGCACTCCACAGTAAAGTCAAATTTATTTTCTTAATATGTGTGAAGTCAAATGTGGAACTTGTTTCAGAAACGGAGGGAGTATATTTTACTCCGTATGTAAATATGAAAAATGTTTTAAAATATTGGGCATTGATAATTATAAAATGAGAGCAACAGAAGTACGTGTCGAACGAACATAGAATGTTTACAATATGTTTAAAATTACAGAATGATTGCAACAGCGTAAAGAAAAAATTGAAAATAATAATCTCAACTATTGCCGGTCCGTTAACGATAATCCCAATTATTGATTATTTTTGTATAATTCCAGCTATATGGACTGTCCGCCAATAATGGTTCATGATATGACTGCATATTACCTGCTCTAACAAGTGAATTTTTAATAGAAATTAAACGTAAAAATTCAAATTTGGGATTATTTTTAGGGATTGTCTGCTATATCTTTTTAGAAACTATAGGAATTTATTTATAGTTAGTCACGTCGGACCATTATTGGCGGAAGGTCCCTAAAGTTGGGATTATTCTGAAATAATCGATAGTTGGATTATTATGAGAGGATGTCCAATAGTTGGAAATGTTACGATCAATTTTTCCTAGCGTAAAAACAAGGGATATTTACTAATATATGACTAAAACATTGACAATTTCAGAATATATGACTACTACTTTTGTACATCCCAAAATATGATTAAATATTAGTTTTATACATACGAAACACTATCATATTGGGAAGAAAAAAGATAGAAGTCATATTTTGGGAAACACATTAAATTTTAGTCATATGTGGGTTAATTTTCTCTAAAAACAATGAAAACTTTTAACTATGTCAGATTTAGCGTATATATAGGCTATCTTAGTCCTGGTTTAGTTTGAGTTAGTGATCATCCCATTTATTTTCGATGAAAGACTCACTCTTGTTTGGGTCGATCAACTATCCCATTCATCATCCATGAAAGACTCACACTTAAAACACATAAAGCCACTAACAAGAACCGACACCACTAAGGTAACAACCACAATGATATTTGCAATTATCAATTTCTTTCTCATATCGGCTAGTAATCCCGCTCTGCAAGAATCACAATTAAAGCAAAGTTTGCTTTGGTCATTGCTCCACTTCGCACAATCACCCTCTACCGCGGCTGTGGTTTGATTGCTTGTTGCCGCGGCTGTCCAATTAGTTGGGCTCACAAAAGTGAAGCCACATTTTGAAGGTGGCACACAACATCCAGACTGTCAAATAGGCCGACCGTTATTATATGTGCAAGCCAAACACACCGCATATCCATATGTGAAGGAAGGGAAAAGTTTATTAATTAATTCCTTATTTACAATACCACATGAGGAGAATGCACAATTTGAGTACGATATGCACGAATAAATTATAAGTCAGCAACTGAGCTAAAATCGGCTGATCCTATTCTAGCTCGGTGTATGTTTGGTAAACATAAGCTTCAACCTTCTAGGTTTTGTATTGTTTAAAAAGTCTCTACAAGTTTCTAGTTATATTGGAATGATAATTTTTAAGAGCTTTTCTCAAATTAAAAGATCTTTTTTGAGAAGTTATAACAGATAGCATCAGGGAGAAAATCAGTTGTTTTTAATACTAATTTGTCACAAAAGTTTGTTAGCCAAACAGAACTAAATCAAGTAGTCAACTTTTTGTGAAAAGCTTTTTGTGAAACTAAAGGTTATTGAAAAGCACATAAAAGTACGACGTATATTTTCAGTTAGTTGTGTCAAACATACCTTATATATTGTATGTGCCAAATTTCGAGTTCTTCCTAAACTGGAATAGGACGAATATAAGTGATTTGATGGAATATATATACCTGTATGTGGGTCAGGTGTGCAGCGAAAAGTTGTTGAGACAAGGAGTAAGTGTGATTCAAGTCATCGCAAGAACCCGAAGGAGCAATAAAAGTAATGACTCGATCCCAGGTATACATGCCACTGACCTTATGGCGAAGCCAAGACGAGAAGTGGTCAAAGCGGTATTGGACGTAACCCGGCCTATCAGGCTCCCGCTCAGGGGAGCCTGAGTATTTGGAGACGAGAGACAGGAAAGTAATAAACCCGATCATGAATAACAAGGCAAAAGGCATAACTAAGCAAGGCAGACCAGCGCATTTGGAGTCCTTACACATGACTCCGCACCAGCTAAAGAAGCCTATTACGAACATAGCAAGTCCGTAGAGAAAGAACAGAACTGGGAGGGGTTTCATCTTGGCACAAGAATTGATAAGCATATAAATGGACATCCCAAAGATGGGGATAGATAGGAATAGGGGAATAGCGGATATCCATATTGTTAACTTACGTTGAGATATTATTCTTGCCATTTCTCAAGTAATTTGTTTTCTCAATAGGGGGGAGTGGAGACTATCTCGATAGAATGCGTTTTTTATTGATTGGTGCTGGTCGGCCCTATGCATTTCTTGTTCTCCATATTTATAAGGTGCATGGTTGAAATGCTACACATGCATTTGACCGGTCAATTCATTATTTCATGGTTTATTTATATTTAAATTTTTTTTAAAAAAATCAAGTAATATTAGTTCAAGAAAATGGTGCACGAAAACGTGACTTGATAATTATTAGTAACTATAATTTCGTTTAAAAGTATACATCACAGTGACTACACGTAGTCACTGTGATATAGTTTAAACACAATACATTTTTATATATTCATACCTTTTTAGTAATAATATTTTATGAAAAGCCTCTTAAATTATTCAATTGCAATATTCTAATTAATTTATGTGTACAAGGTATGGTACCTTGAGTAGATCATAGAATTTGTCTATTTATATTCAGTATATATGAGAATATATAGGGGTGGGATTGGGTAATTGTAATTGGGTAGGGATGGGTATAAAAGTCATATAAGTCTTTGTTTGAAATTTTTCAAAAGTAGTCCTATTTTTGTCTTATTTAGTACGGAGTATTATTGCTGTTACAACCCCATAACTTAAAATCTTATTTTTGTAAATAAATTATTTGAGTAATATTTTAAAAAATTCTCAATTCCTAAACTAGGGTTACTTATTGCTTTTTGTCTCATTCGGTTTTAATATTGACTTCTCAATTATACTTTCACTCATTTGATGATAGTATACGTTTTTCAAAAAAGTAAATGATTTGGGAGAAAATGTAAACAAATGTGGCAAAGGACCTGCATGATGTTCCCCAGCTTTCAACTTTCCAGGCCATACACCACGTCCAATAACCAGGTACTCCGAGAGGCGTACTATGTGACGTAGCGAGGAGAATAAGAGCCCGTTTGGTAACATTAAAATCGGCTGATTCGGCTGATTCTGTTGAAACTTATGAAGTTCTGGTTGAAGTGGTTGCATTGACTGATTTTGCTGATTTGAGAAAAAAATATTTTTAAAATAAATTTTATTAATAAAATAAAGAAAAAATTATATGTAAAATTAGCTAAAATGATCTTCCACAGTAACTTCAGCCAATACAGTCAGAAAAGTAATTTTAACCTTACTTTTTCTTATTATTACACAATTCAATGCGCGAAAACAAAAGTTACGTGTTTGATGAAAATGTTGTTTGATATGTCCAATAAGCCGGAAACCAGTGTCACCAAACGGCCTCTAAATAAGCCTGATTCGATACAAAATAAATTTATTACATTTTCAAAATACTTTGGTCACAGTGACGTTTGTCACTGTAGCATGTCACCGACTCACTATTAGTGACGGATCTAACATTTCTATTTTGGATGTTCAAAATTAGTTTACAATTAAATTTTTAAACGCAAATATTGATGTGTGATTAAACTTTTAAGCACGAATATTGTTATGTGATTAAACTTTTAAAGACAAATATTGTTCTGTGTAATAACATTACACATTTATCTTTGACAAACAAAAAATAGCTTATTGGAAAGTCACCAATTTTTTCAAAATGTTGATGAAGAAGAAATTCGCTTATGCATTAATATTTCGCTTAGAAATGTGTACGATCTCATGGAGTAAAAATTACTCACTCCATCCCAATTTGATAGTTTCATTTCTTTTGGGCACAAGTTTTAATAAAGTAATTGAAAAGTTAAAAGTTGTTGTTAAGATTTGAGTATAATAAAGTAAAATGATATGAACCACATCTTTCTTTCCAAAAGGGAAATATAAGATTATCATTAAATTAGTCGGTACCTTGAATTGTCATATTCTCAATTTCTTGATTGGGAATCTACTTTACCACCGACTACAGTACCCTGACGTTGTTGTACAAAAACATTAGAAATGTGTAGGTGAAATAAAAGGATAAGATTTCAAAACACTTCCTTTCGTCATTTGTGATCTCATAGAGTATTTGAGTGTTTAGAAATGTGTGCCACTGCCCGCACCTTTGATAATGTTTGATAACTTGTTAAATAACTATTAAAGATATCAATTATTTTTTAGCTTCAATTATTATTATTATTATTATTATTATTATTATTATTATCATCATCATTATCATCATCATTAGGGAAAGTTCCCGATATAGGATTAAAACATTTTGAAAATTCCAAAATAGGACTGTCATGTTTTTTATTCCTAAAATAGAAGTAATTACTGCCAAGTTTAGAAAGTACTGCCATGTTTGAAGTCTTGTACTGTCAAAACATGGCAGTAATTAGTCATATTTTGAGAATAAAAACATGACAATCCTATTTTGAAATTTTCAAACCTTTTTAGTCCTATTTCGGATAATATTCTCTTATTATTATCATAAGTATTATCATTATTAGTACTATTATTAGTACTATTTTTATTATTATTATTACCACTACTATTATTATTATTATTTTGACATAAGAAGTACATAGTATATTTTAATAAATGCACAAAGAGGATAGATACCACGCTTGAGCGGCAGCGATGCCGCCTGCAGAGGGACACGAAGCGGCGATTGTTCCAACTTTTCAGTCATATGCGGCGGCGGTAAGGGATCTCCCCCCTGGCCAACGTTTACACTCTCATCCGCTCTTCTGCGATGTCGACTTCAACGGACTCCCAGTGAAGTCACCGAGCAGATTCAAAGGAGTTCCAGTTGTGTCCTTCACCGACAACGATATTCAGGTTCTAGCCTCTAAATTCCGTTACGTCCTTGTTGGCACCTTCCCTTTGAAACGCCCTCCCCTAGCTGCGATATAGAAAGCTATGGATGCGATAGGATTTTCCAAACCTTACTCTGTCGGGCTACTTCAATCGCACAAGATTCTGTTTAATTTCCAAGTTGACTGTGATTTTCAAAGATTTTGGTTTAAAAGCACCTGGGACTTCTTCGGATCTGCGATGAAAGTTACCAGGTGGACGCCCTCTTACTCCGATGCCTCTGATTCCCCTTTGTGTCCCGTTTGGGTGGCTCTGGAAGGGCTCTCGATCCACTTCCATGATGCTAGAGCCTTTTTTTCTATTGTTGGCCTTTTATGCAGACCTCTCAAAGTTGACGCACCTATTGCTAACTTCTCAAGACCAACAACGGCTAGAGTTATGATTGAACTGGATATTTCTAAAGAACTCCCTACCAAAATTTGGATTGAATGTGCTGATTCAAGTTTTTTTCCAAACAATTGTGTATGAACAATGACCGGTATTCTGCTCTTGTTGTTCTCCATTAGGATATACTGACAGAAATTGTTCCCAAGTTTCCAAACCAATGATGCTTGATTTGGCTGAGGTCTCTAGAAACAAGGAATTAATTTCCCATGTACAGAATGCCCAGATTGACCCGGTTGATGTCTCAGAACATGCTAAAGTTGTTTTCCCTTTAGTAGTTGAACCTGGATTAGGCCTCACACCAGAGACTGTTTTAGCAGATGTTGTGGTCTCCCAGTCTATTTTTGAAAAAAGCAAATCTTTGCTCTCCAATGTTGATGCATACCTGTTAATTCTCATAAGTCATTAGATGCCTGTGAATTACAACCTACTGCTCTTGATAATTTAAATGTCCTTAAGCTCTCTGATATTGCAGCCAGTCACAAAGAGATTGGTATTGATATTGTCCATGTTGTTGCCCTCAAGTGAGCGTTAGTCTTGATATTGTCCCTAAAGATATTGTCCCTAACGAAGCTGCCACAGTTTATGTCCCTAAAGAAACGGTCCCTATAAATAAAGCCCTTGTTGCAGGTCATGCAGATAATATCGACATTCGACAAACAATTTCTTCTTTATCGGCCACTAGTTGATAAAGAAGAGACCGATAGAGATCTAAAAAATTTAGATTCTATGAATAATAATGATATATAGTTTGTGTCCCCTTGGTGTTGCGAGCAATTTTGGAGAAATAATACTCCATGATATATAGTTTTTTTAAGAAAATAAATAAAATCAATTATGACTCATTGACACATTTACCAAATCAATAATGATTCTAAATGATGATTGTTTTTAAATAATTAGGATTTAAATGAAACAAATCATAACTTTGTCTTGAATATTTAAACGATGGCTTATTTTAGATAAATAAATATATACGGAGTATATGGGACAAACTATTTTTGTCAATAACTCCAAACGTTTTGAATTGTTTTGTGTAATAAGCCTATATTGTAATCGGTTGTCAGGGATTAGTCACGGACACTTTGGTGACAACAAGCCGCGCTTTCACTTACGTAATAAAGTTTTGTGAGGGATCTCATCTGTTACATATCCCTTCGCCAGATTTGTTGAAACTGGCGTGTTATGTACTGAATTTCTCAAGGGTTAGTCCCAGATGAAAATTTTAGGGTTATGTTCTTGAAAAACAGTTTTAGATCCAATTCAATTTGCTGAAAGTTCCTTGCCAAATTATATCCCTGAAATCCCTAATAAAAGTATTAAGGGCCAAACCCATGACAAATATCCTTGACAAAGAATGTATTTTTTGTAAACAAAACTTGGTTGTATTTGAGTCATTATTAAATTTAACTAATTTATTGAATTGACATTTGTTCCGATATTGGAATTTTATCAATATGGGACCTGAAAGATGGACGAATTATCAATCTGGGACCTGAAAGATGAAATGTATCAGTATAGGACTCGAAAGATGAAAAACCATCAATGTAGGACCTAATATTTCATAGGTTTTGATTTATTTAATTTTTTTTATTAATTCCATTGCTAATATTTGGTGAAATTTTCTTCATAAAAGTTTATTAGTTTAATAAATAAAAATATTACTTAAATTTTTTAAAATAAAAATAATAATAATATTTATGAAAACTTAGGTCCTAAATTGATAGTTTTCAATCATTCCGGTCCTATATTGATAATTTTCCATCATTCAGGTCCTATACCGATACATTTCATCTTTCAGTTCCCGAATTGATAGTTCGTCTATCTTTCAGATCTCGGATTGATAAAATTCCTTTCATTATATAACCCGCATGAGTCATTAATTCAGGACCTGAATTAACACTAGTGAGGACAAAGTGCGGACACGAACTTTGTAACCCCGCATGAGTCATTCTTCCCCATCTCCACGAGTTTCTCAGGGCGCGCACGAGTGAGGACAAAGTGCGCGGAAAAGGCTAGTGACGGTTTGTGAGGACAATACTAGAGGTCAGAAGTAACTACCTCGGGGCCTACGGGGCCGGGGTGTTACAAATGGTATCAGAGCAACCCTGCGACAGTGTGTTGACCCGTTGGATATCGAGCGGGCACTTAGCGGGGCAAGATTCTGGGGTTTGATTGAGATTGTTAAGGGCGCAACGAGGACGTTGCGATCCTAAGTGGGGGTGATTGTAACACTTGAGATTTAATTTAAACGGATTAATAGTACTACTCATACCAACAAGATGCATCTCCTTTTAAGGGAGCTCATCACCTAAGAACTCCAAAGTTAAGCGTGCTTGCACGGGAGTAGTCTTGGGACGGGTGACCCCCTGGGAAGTTTCTCAGGGCGCGCACGGGTGAGGACAAAGTGCGCGGAAAAGGCTAGTGGCGGTTTGTGAGGACTGTACTAGAGGTCCGAAGTAACTACCTCGGGGCCTACGGGGCCGGGGTGTTACAAGCGGCATAGGCGTATAGTAGCAATTCTGGCTGCGTCTTCCCCATCTCCACATTCCGGCCTTACCAGCTTCCTTCGGCTTGAACACTTCCTTCTGCTTTGTAATAGTGTTGTATAGTAGCAATTCTGGCTGCGTCTTCCCCATCTCCACGAGTTTCTTCGTGACTCATGTCTGTGAGGCGTTTTTTATGTCTGTCTCAGACAAAACGTATTTGACAAATACGTTTTCTCTGGGACAGACATAAAAAACGCCTCACAGACATGAGTGTAAGAGTGTGTACCACTGTACCCCAAGTCCGATTCCTTAATTATTTCTTGGATTATGACTATTAATTCACTTCTTTTACCAAATATTAACTTGTCACTCTACAGCTGCATAATGTATAGTTTGAATTGAACTTATTAAATTAATTGTGCACTATTAAATACGTAGTATCAGTTTTACACTTTTACACCTTAACTGAAATGTTTTTAAATTATATTGTACGGAGTAGTATTTTTCATATATTGTTACATAGAGCACAATACACATCAGCACATGTAATGTAATGTATATGATGCACTACTTTAGCATAAACTAAACTTAAACATTAAAACCGATCAAATCTATACTCAAACTCAAACTTATTCCATAGGTCTATATACTACGTATTTCTTCTTCTTTTTTATTTATTTGTTTTTGCCTGCTTTTATTTCATTCTTTTCCCTTCCTCCTCTTTGTACTTTCTTTTGATTATTATTAATAAAATTTCCTTTCCTTCTAAAAAAATAATGATAACTATATCACAGGTCTATTCATGTTAGTCCATTCAAACTCACTTCGGATTTATGCGTGGATTTGATGTTATTGTATTGATTCTTATTATTTTATGACATACTCCCTCCATCCCGGAAAGATTCATTAAATTCATTTTTCTTGGTCAATGACAATCAACTTTGACTAATGGTATATTTTAATACGAAATTATTTTGAATATGAAAATTATACCCAAATGTTCCTCATCCAAAATATTTTCATAAAAGTATAAAATGTATAAATTATATACAAATATAATAATTAAAATTATTGTCTAAAGTTTAACATCATTGTAAGGAAAAGTCAAAATGCCAAACCTTTTTGGGAATAAGTGATGTAGTATGGGAATAATGGGATGTATATACCTGTAAGTGGGTGAGGTGTGCAGCGAATAGGTGTTGAGGCAAGGAGTAAGTGTGATTCAAGTCGGCGCAAGAGCCGGAAGGAGCGACACAAGTAATGACTGGATCCCAGACATACATGCCGCTGACCTTATGGCGAAGCCAAGACGAGAAGTGGTCAAAATGATATTGGACGTAACCCTACCTTTCAGGCTCCCGCTCGGGGGAGCCTGAGTACTTGGATGCGAGAGATAGGAAAATGATAAACCCGATCATGAATAACAAGGCAAAGGGCATGATGACGGTAACTGAAACAGCATATTTGGACTCTTTACACAGGACTCCGCACCAGCTAAAGATGCCTATTGTGAACATAGCAAGTCCGTAGAGGACGAACAGGTCTGGGAGGGGTTTCATCTTGGCACAAGAATTGATAAGCATATAAATGGATATCCCAAAGATGGGAAGAGATAGGAGAAGGGGGATGACGGATATCCATATTGTTAACTTACGTTGAGATATTATTCTTGCCATTCCTCGATCAGTAATTTGCTTTACGGGATTAGTTAAGAAGGCTTCTTTCTGATCGGGATTAATTGAGTTATTTCTTTCTCTCCATATTTATAAGGGCCTGTGGTTTTAGTTAGTCAATTAATTGCTACTACCTTCCTAATCTCTTGCTTTATATTGTATATCAAACTTTTATTAAATTTCGAATTTTTCTTTTGCGAATTTTTTAAACTTTTAGATGTAATTTTTGAATAAGTAAATTTTATTTGTTACAAATAATTCGAGTGCGAACAGATCTATCGTCGGTCAAACATTATAAATCTCAATAGAGACCATGGAATAGGGACAGAGGTGAGTAATACTCCGTAATTAAATACTCCGGAACTTATTATTGTCATAAAAAATCATCATTAGGCATTGATACTTGCTTTTTAATATTCTCCTACGTAAGTGTATGCGTAATAGATTCCAGTTCTCTGATCTCTTCAAAGTAAAATTATAAAAATAATAGGGATATTTACTTAAATAGGAGTAAATAAAAGGATAATTGCAACAATAGGAGTTTAAAGTTTAAATTCCCAAAATAGGACTAACTATTCCTATTCTACCCTTTCCTTTGCCCTTGATAATAGGATTTTTAAACAATCATTATAAAATATATTAAAAAATCAAAAAACCTAACGTAAAAAATAATTAAAAAATATATAGACCTCAACCACCACCTCAGCCACCTTCCAGCACCGCCACCTCCGGTCGCCGGAAAAGATTGCCAAGTTGGGGAAAAAATGTCATCATGATGGCAATTTTGAAGAGAAAGCTGGATATTTTCAAAGAGTAAAAATGTCATCTTTATGGCATTTTCAGAGAAATGTGGCATTTTTTACACAAGATGGCATTTTTTTCCGGCGACCGGAGTCGGTGGTGCTGGGAGGTAGAGGGCGCGTTGGCAGTGACGTACATATTTTTTAAATATTTTTTAGGTATTTAGTTTAATTTTTTGGAGCTTTTTAAAAAATTTAAATAATTTATTTATTATTTTTAGTTTTTTTATTTTTTATTTTATTTTTTCACGTTTTCATTATTATTTTATAAATATTTTATTATTTTTATATTTTTTTATAAATAAAACTATGATTTTCTTATTAATAAAATAAATCTATTGGAAATTATAGGAAGGGGGTAGAATGGGAAGAAGAGATATACTAGCTCCGTCCTGATGGACCTTGCCAAATGCAAAGTAGATGAGAAACAAGAATAGTAAAAATTGTGTGATTGAGATTTGTACAGAGGAGAGAGAAATGTGCAGAACCACAAATTAGTTGCTTTAATAGGAAAGTGACAAAGTTTTTTGGGACAACCAAAAAGGGAAAGTTGGAAAAGTCCAATGGGACGCAGAGAGTATATTAGTCCTATTTTGGGAATAAAAGGATTGTACTCCTAATGTTGAATTTTGGGCTTATTGTACTCCTATTTAGGGCTAATACCTTAAAATAATATTCTCTCCACACTTTTATTTTTTTATTTTTTGGCAAAAGATAACTTAATTCATATTAAAACTGAGGACCAGATACAAGTTTGCCATAACAAAGGCTACATTGGGGTGAGACTCAGAGCTGGAATCACGCTTAGTAGCGGTCCATCTCGCTAACCCCGCAATATGGACTCCATTCACAACAATGTTGCACCTGCTACTAGAATGAAATGTTAAAAACATAAAAGAGTTCTGAGACGACTACAAATCAAAAGAACATAAACAAGTTTTTCTAGCCACTGGCAAGGAAACAACGGTTTGACCAGCCACCGCTAAAGGTTTCTCGTGTTTATCCTCCAAATCTTCTGCTACTGGCGGTGCTTCCCAAACAGCACCACCACTTCCAAGTTTTTTGGAGTTGTTATGTCCACCTCCATGCTTGCCTGATCCCCTTTCTCACTATCCTTCTCGGTAACCCTGCGTTTTTTGGTGCTTCCTGTGTTGTAACAATCTGTTTGCCCTTTGATAGGAGTCCTTCCACCAAATAACTTTCATGTTCGTTTGTCATTTTGCCCAAGTCATCTCCCTCCTGTCTCCTGGCTTATTATTGCTAGGAATAAGCCACCTGTTGCCCGGATGTGATCCACCTCGCCTCATATCACCCCTTAACCATGACCCATAAGGCTTTTCTCTAGTCCATGCACCGCTATGCAAATTAGAGGGACAGAAGCGATCAGCATGACCAAGAATCCCACACAGGAAGCAAAAATTTGGGAGTCTCTCATAGCAAAAGTTTGCCCAAATCCAACTATCTCCCTCTTGTATGACCTGCAAGCGTCTGTTTAAGGACATATTAATATTGATAGTGACGCTGATGCGCAGTACCAACCTCTGCTTTCCGCCAAGAGAGCTCTCGTCCACTTGCACAAGCGATCCTAAGTTGTTAGCTATTCCGCGCGCTGCCCTTGCCCTCATGTAGCTTAACGTTTAATTGTGGACCTGAACCCAAAAGTCTGCATGATCCAGAGGAATCTCAAGAGGTTTATCAGTACGTCCCATATGTTTGATGACTACAAGATTTTGTTCAAAAGACCAAGGCCCTTCATCAACAACTCTACTCAGATCTCCTTCATGATAAAATTGTAAGAGGAATCTAGACTCTTCAATCTCATCAAATGAAACTCCCTTGATAGGTCGCTAAACCATATCCATGGTTTGACCGAAAGAAATAGCCCGAATGGGTTTATCCGATACCACTCTAGCCACAACCACTAAATCCGAACCCTCTTTGGTCACGTCATCATTTTCTATCAGATCAGCTGTAAGCACCAAACCCCTATTCTCCTCCATAGCAATTGATATCATGCTAACATTCTTTGTAATCAAATCCATAGCAATTCAATCCCAAATCCACAAACACAAAAAGCTACGTATGCCAAAGACCCAAATAAAGAAATTCAATTGACGTATACTGCAATCACCTATGAATTTGTGCGGTATGCAACAGAAGCAGTACTAGAGAACAACACAAAACCCAAATCCGTTCAAAATGAATGTAAAGAAATTCTCGGCCAAGGAAACGCCGGACCAAGTGACGAGGCAACTAACCCGTAATCCAAACAAGACTAGAAGCCAAACAATCCGAGCATAAAGAAGAAGAAAACCTGACGATGGAGAACCCGTAATCTGGCTCATGGTCGATCGATCGAACTAGGATCGGCGGCTGTCCTGTACTCTGTCGCTAGGGTTTTCATCGCGGCTGCCTTCTCTCGTAGAAGTTTGATATCTCTCTCCACTCTTTTAAAATGTGACTGATGTTTATTTAATTCATCATGCCTCAAACAACCACTGCATGTGACTCCCATTGGAATCGCCGCCGCATGTTGCCGGAGAAGTCTGAAAACATTCGCCGGATTTTGTTGTTTTTCATTTTTTAAAATTCACCAGAAAAAGACATCAGGAATTTTTTGCAGTGACCAAATATAGTTAGTTACATGTTTCACACCGGCAATGAGAACGTAACGGTGACGGTCGAGTCATCGATATTCACTAAAAGTGGCATAATAAATTGGCAGTGACATTTATGACTAGGCTAGGCTGGGAAAAATGTGTTGATTTAATTGAACCGAATCAAACTGAAAATCGGTGTTTTGGTTTAGTTTGAGTTTACTCAAGGAAATCATTTGGTAACAATTTGCTCAAACCAAAAGGTTTTGTTTGGTTTTAAACCAAAAACCGTAAACGGTTGAACCGATATTAAACAACTTGTACTCCGTAATATTTTAAAAATATTTTGTATTTGTCTTACCTCTTCATGTTTAGAATATAAGTAAATACTTAGTTATGAAAAACACATGTTTAGCATATACCATTTTAATTAAATTTTACACATTTCATACATTCATTATGATAAAGTGAGTTAATAAGATATACTTGTATTTGTTACCCCTTCTGTCCCATAATTAAGTTCATAGTTTGACTTTTTGAGTTGAACTTTATTTAATTTTGATTGTTAATTACTCAAAAACCGTATTATTTTATATTTTTATAATACCAAAATAATTTTGAATACTTCATTTTAATATACATTATTGAAATGTTAGTTTACTATATAAGTTTTATAAATGTATATGTTGTTAAATGAAATTACTTGTAGTGTGTTGTCATTATTGATAGAATATTCATTAATATGTTATGTACTGAGCTAATGGGCCCGAGAGGCCCAACCCTTGTATAAATCTAACTCTCCTCTATTTAAAGAGGGTTTACCTATTGGAATAATACATCACTCACTTTCCACAACACGTTATCAACATGTAGCCCTAAATCTATTTTCCACGCCTCTCTCCTCCAAATCGCCACAGCAATCCGCAGCCTCCCTCCTCCAAATCGCCACAGCAGTCCGACCAGCCATCCAGCCAAGCCGCAGCACCGCGACCAGCTAAAAGACGCCACCGTTGTCCGCCTACGGTCAATTTCCGTTACTGTTCATCAAGGTAAATTTTCATCCTCAATTGAAATTTCAATTTCAGATTGTGTTCATTGACCTAGTTGGCTAATTCGAGATTTAATTCATCGAGATGCAATTTTTTGATTATAATTCCGTAATGCTATATGTTATAATCATATAGTTGGAATCAATATCAGGGAAATTTATCTATATATTACTAAAACTCATGTGAATTCCAATAATATGACTAACCATGTTTTTTGACCTTGGTATGACTAAAAATACAAACCTTCTAACTGAGTGTGGAGATCATTGTTCATTTGAATCATTTCCATATTTTTAGGATGAATTAGTTACTTGTTAGAATTGAGGTAACGGTTGAATTAAAAAAAGATTAAGAAAAACAGGAATGACCATGCACCGTATTTAAGTATGATAATAGGAAAAAAACTCAAGGAGTCATATATTGGCAAACATAGCTTCTTTTAGTCATAAGAGGGGTAAATATCTCATCAATATCATACTATGCATCCTCTTTCCATGCATACATACATGTGATTATATTTTTTCGTAAAGCTATATGTCATATACATATAGTTGGAATCAAAGATCACACGAATTAACCCTATTTTCATGTACTTTATATGATTATACATACCGTAAAGCTATATGTTAAATACATATAGTTGGAATTAAAATCATATTATGCATTTGTTTTAATTTTACTTCATAAGATTATACTTTCCGTAAAGCTATATGTTAAAAACATATAGTTGGAATTAAAATCATATTATGCATTTGTTTTGTTTTATACATATTATTTGATTATATTCTTTATTAATGCTATATGTCACTTACATATAGTTGGAATCATAATCACGTAAAATTACTATATTAAATACTCAAATCAAAATATTAGACATTACATATACGTAATAGAGTTTTCACAATTTTTTTTATGTAAGTGTTTAAAAATCACTTGTATATTAAACATTTTTTAGACTATATTTGTTGTGTGCGATTCCTTAGCTTGTATGTTTAATATACGTAACAGAGTTTAAAAAAAAAGTGCGAATTTTCTTTCAAAATTTATTAACATACGGAGTATAAAAATATCCTTCAAAATATATCATAATACTAAATAATCAATGAAACCAATGAAAACCGCCAACTTTAAATGAATATATATACTCCCTCTGGATGAAGTCATGAAAGGCGAAGGGAACCCTAGAGAGAGAAGTCACGGCGATTGTGTCTGTTTCCGGCACCAGCTTGGGCGGTTCCGACCGCCGGGTCAGGGGCAGCAACTCATTCCTTTCCCGAGGTTCTTGCGTCTAATAAAGAGATCCCTTTAAAAGTTCCTTTTCGACATAGAGGAATGTCAGCGGTCAAGTTTATAGATCATGAGGTGTCCGAATTGGCAGCTCAACATAAGTTCGCGTTGGTGGGTTCTTTTGTTCGTGGCAGGTCGTCTATGGCGATGATCAAGCAGGAGTTCGAAAAAATCGGTTTCCCTGGTTCCCTTTCCCTTGGATTACTGGATCGGCAGCACATTTTAATCAAATTTGGGTCGGAGGAAGACTTCCAGAGATGCTGGCTTCGACAAACGTGGATCATTCGTGGGTTCAGGATGAGGGTTACACGTTGGACACCCGATTTCCGTCCAGATGTTGAATCACCTATCGTCCCAGTTTGGATCACTTTTGATGGGCTGCCTCTTCATTTGCAGGATAAGAGAGCACTTTTCTCCATTGCGGGAATGATTGGTAAGTCATTAAAAGTTGATGCGGTGACGGCTAATCTGTCTCGTCCAGTCGTCCGTCAACGGTGAAAGTGTGTGTGGAATTGGATTTGTTGCAAGAGATACTGTACAAGGTCCTAATATCAACAAGAACTTAACGGACGAGCTTAAGTGGTTATCAACAAGAGCTTAACACCAGAATTGGTTGTCATTGCAAGAGATACCGTCCAAGGTCCTTTACCTTCTGAGGGTTAAGCAACAAGAGCTTTTTTGGAGGCAGAAGGCACATGTTAAGTGGTTAAGGGATGGAGATGCTAACACTCGGTTTTTCCATGAAAAAACAAAAGAAAGGAAACAGCGTCAATATATTATATGGCTATTAAAAACTCAAGTGGCAACTGGTGATAAAAAAGAAATTGGGGAAGAGGCAGTGGTCTTCTATGCTACTTCAGAATATTCCATGTTTGCTATCTGAGGAAGACAATTCTTGTCTTAGCACTTGTAACGCCTCTCTCACGGTTAAAGGAAACGTTACATAAACTTACTACTTTAAAAAAAATGCAATATAACAGCCGTTTGTTTAAAAAATAACTCTGATAAAATCTCAATGATAACTAAAATATTACTCCAACCTCAGGGTTACTAAAAAATAACACTGATAAAATCTCAACCAAAATCTTCCTCTCACTCTCCTCTACAACCTCATACCCACAAAATCATCCCTCTCACCATATACCACAAAAACCGAAACACTACCCATCTCATCTCTTCTCCGAAAATCAAGCTCCAAAAGCTCAACCATGGCACCCAAAAGGGACAGGGCAGAGAGTTCAAATGCTAGGGGACCGATTCCAGGCTTCGAGGATGTCCGTTTCGGCCCGGGGAATCAAAGGCAACGTTTCTTGGCTCAAATTAAAAGGCAAGTCATCCCCTCTAAATTTCTATGTCATGAAGCTCTCACTACTTTAGGCTTGTTGAAAAGAATGCGCAATTAATTTCATGTGTTGGATATGGATTTGATATTTGACATGAAATATAATTGTAATGAGAAAGTGATATATGAATTCTTGAGCTCGGCAAAATTTGAAGAACGTGAGGAAGTGGAGGACTTCAATAATGACACACTCACGTTTCGGTTATTTAACACCGAATACTCTATAAGGAGACGTGAGTTTGCCCAACATTTTGGCATCCCCGTGGCCCATGAGAGGGGAATACCGGAAAACACAATAGATGGCCACACTTTATGGGCCAAAATGACCGGAGAATTGAATGTGAGCACGTCTAAACTTTCAATTAGTCACGTTCAACATCCTATTCTCTGACTTTTCCTAAAGTTTTTGGCCAATTATTTGCTCAGTCGCCCTAACAACCACCACACTCGGATGGGGGACGTGGCCATCCTCGCCCTAGCCCTCTTCCAAATACCCGTGCCATTCAACCTTTGCAACCTAATGTGGGACCATTTAGACAAAGCTTGCAAGAAAACAGGGAATATTGTTGTCGGGGGGGTCATTATGCATTTGGCCTCCAAATTCGGCTATGTGGATAATGAACCAATAGCCGACCATTGTTTGATGAATTTGACTTGGCTTGGAAACGCGGGGTGCATCTCCTTCGCCCACAAAGACTACAACGGGAGAAACCACTACAAGTGGCATATCCTACCCAAACCAACCATCTACTTCCCCATCCCCTCCAAAGACATACCTAAACTTAGGTATAAAATGGCAAGCTTTGAAATCACACACTATTTGCTTCCCAATGCCATTCCACCACATTTTCAAGCACAACCGGACCAACCCGGCCTACTCGAGCATCAAGAAGTCCAAGGAGCCCAAGACAATGCCCAACATGATGTCCCCGACCCCCCTCACAACCCACCACCACAAGACATCCTCCAACAAATTTTGGCGGGTCAACAATCCCTCCTAACTGGATTTGAAAATATGGGCCTTGAATACCGAAACATGGGAGGACAATTTGTCCATCTTCAAGAAGAAATTGGCCACTACCGGGAGGAGCAAAGGGAAAGGGATCAAAGATTAGAGGAGTACCGGGCAGAACAACAAACGGCTTTCCAAAGAATGGAGGAGCTACGCCAAGCCGATCTCCACCGCTATGAAGAAGATTATCGTAGGACCTATGGTCCTATGTACTCATATATGGCCCACCACGGGAACTTCTCTTCTATGGCCGCTCCTCCCCCACCACCATCTTGGTATAACCCCTCAGATTGGGGTAATTTTGTTGGCTCTAGTTCTGGCGGGGGAGGTTATGATGGCGGGGACACCACTATGGGAGAGAGAGGCGGTGATGACATGCACGGGAGTGGCTTTGGAGGAAGCTTTTATGGAGGCGAAAGCGGGCATTAGGGACAATGTCTTGGTCCAAGTGTGGAGGAGGAAGACTCATCTAGTGGTATGTTAAATTCCCTTTTTGTTTTTACCTTATACTAAGCATTATTTTCTTGTACTCTTTGTACACACAAAAAAAAAGAATAAAAGAAATAATTGCTAGTTAGGTTGAAAACCCAAAAACGGGCAATCTAAGCAATATGGGCTTAAAAAAAATGAGTGAGTGGTGAGGAAGAAAAAGGAAAAGAGATGCTAGGATGAAAACCTGAAAAGGCTCCTAGGCAAAATGAGAGATATGAGAGAAATATGTGTTTTTGCAGGACATCATCTCTTGGAGAAAGAGGAAGAGAAGAAAAAAAGAAGAGGAAGAAGAGAAAGGGAGAAGAAGCAAAGAGCATAGAAGATCAAAAAACCCAAGAAAATATTGTTTTTGTATAACTAATTTGCGAACCGTGATGATCTTATGTTCTTTGTTTTAATTCGTGAACTTGTGAGGATTTATTGAGACACTTGTGAACATTTCACTTTACTCGAGGACGAGTAAAGAAACTAAGTGTGGGGGAGTTGATGAACATGCAATTTCCATGTTTATGTTTGTATTTTTAATTAGTTTTGATTTATCGTTACTTTGGAAATTACACACTTTTGGTGTAATAGTTTAGTTTGGAAAATACTTTTAATTTGTTTAAATTAGGTTTATTCTGATTTCAAACAGGTCCAAGATCACTCTAGGGGCCATGGGTGAACATCAAAAGTGGAAGGAAAGTGCAAAATCTCAAGACAAAAGAAAGATCCTGAATTTTTGTGTTGTACCCGGTCGGGTATGACCTATACACGATCGGGTACCCTGCTGAAAAATCAAATCGGATCAATCCGGGAACAAATCAACATGCGGGGAAGATTTTGGCCATGTTCGAATGTCATACCCGATCGGGTAGCCGACATACCCGGTCGGGTATGCATGACGTTTTTAGCTTCCGGGAAGCTTCTGAGTGTACCCGATCGGAAGCCACATATACCCGATCGGGTACACACCCCTGCACACTCCATTTCCCTATAAATACATCCCTTTCCTTCCCACAAAAGAAACCAATTCCTATATACTTCTAAGCTCGGTCTAGAATAGTTCTTTCTTTATATTTTCATCATGTTTAGTCTCCAAATGAGGAGCTAAACTCTTCCATCTTGGTTTTGCTACTTTGAAGCTTAATGAATTTGTAAGTTGTGAGTTATTCTCTTTAATTTTCTTCCTTGAATATTAATTCTTTCTTTAAATACTATTTCTATATCAATGTTGGGGAGTGTTACTAAGATGACAATTAGTTAACATCTTGACATTAGTTATAGTAATAGTTATTTCTTCCTCTATGTTAATATTGGGGAGTGTTACTAAGATGACAATTAGTTAACATCTTGATATTAACTATAGTAGGATTCATACTCTTTAATATTCTTCCTTGAGTATTAGTTAATTCCTATTCATATTTCATATTAATATTTTGATCATTACTTAAAGGATCAACCAGTTTTGTTTCATATATTAATTATTACTAGAATCAATCGATTAATACGCTTGTTATTAATTCGGTTCCTTCAACGGTAGTAAACTTGGATTGTTAATGCATGCGTCTCATGATTAATAATCTAAAAGGAATTAATTATATTGATTAAACCAATAAACCGCTTGTGTTGAGGTTATCAATCTCAATCGTTTTCATCTCAAGTTTATTGCTACTATCGTGTTAATATACGGCGCGTGTTCTATATTAACTCGGTAGTAAGTTTTATTAATGAACGTGTCTCGTTATTAATAACTACCCTCGATGAACTGGATATACTCCTCGATTGAGTATTCGAGAGGAAGATAGTTAAAGATATAACCGGGATCGACGAACATTTCATTAAGTGGATAAAAGCAAAACCAAGTCCTCATCTCATTAAATTAAACTCATATAGGTTGTTTATCTTAGTATATTTAAATCAAACAAATCTAAAAACCCCCTTTTGTATTATTTAAAAGAAAGATATTTCTTTCCCTGTGGATACGAACCTTACTTCACTATACTACATATTAGTGATTGTATTGTAATTATTATTTTGAGTGCACCTCACGACATAGTGCACGTCATAAACTAATTAAGTCAGGCTTACGCACAACACTAGATGGACAAGACTAAAAGAATATAACTCAGTTTCTTCATTACAAAAGAAAACAAACCAGTTTTGCCGGTCAAAGCTAAAAATCTCCATCGAGCCATTAAATTAACATACCCATTTATTTTAAATTAACAAAACCTCACTAAATCTCGTGAAAAAAGTTACTAAGGAAGCAAGAGATTCAAGATACCCAATTTAGGATGACGACTCAGGACGCAGGAACAAGTTACTCATCGGCAGAGTGAGCGGGTGTGGATTTTGAGCGGAAGAGAACAAGAGAGATGCGGCTACTAGTGGTCGAAGAAGAAGGGAAAAAAACGGACCGCTGATTGAGAGCTAATTTCCTTAAAATTAACTAATTTCCTTAAATTTCACTAAAATTCACTAAAATTCCCTTAAAATTAACTAATTCCCTAAAATTCCCTTAAAATTAACTAATTCCCGTAAAATTAACTAGTTTACTTAAATTTCACTAAAATTTCCTTAAAATTAACTAATTCCCTAAAATTCCCTTAAAATTAACTAATTCCCTTAAAATTAACTAGTTTCCTTAAATTTCACTAAAATTCACTAAAATTCCCTTAAAATTAACTAATTCCCTAAAATTCCCTTAAAATTAACTAATTCCCGTAAAATTAACTAGTTTACTTAAATTTCACTAAAATTCACTAAAATTTCCTTAAAATTAACTAATTCCCTAAAATTCCCTTAAAATTAACTAATTCCCTTCAAATTAACTAGTTTCCTTAAATTTCACTAAAATTCACTAATTCCCTTAAAATTAACTAATTCCCTTAAATTTCACTAAATTTCACTAAAATTTCCTTAAAATTAACTAATTCCCTAAAATTCCCTTAAAATTAACTAATTTCCTTAAATTTCACTAAATTTCACTAAAATTCCCTAAAAATTAACTAATTCCCTAAAATTCCCTTAAAATTAACTAATTCCCTTAAAATTAACTAATTCCCTTAAAATTAACTAGTTTCCTTAAATTTCACTAAAATTCACTAAAATTCCCTTAAAATTAACTAATTCCCTAAAATTAACTAATTCCCTTAAATTTCACTAAATTTCACTAAAATTTCCTTAAAATTAACTAATTCCCTAAAATTCCCTTAAATTTAACTAATTCCCTTAAAATTAACTAATTTCCTTAAATTTCACTAAATTTCACTAAAATTCCCTTAAAATTAACTAATTCCCTAAAATTCCCCTTAAAATTAACTAGTTTCCTTAAATTTCACTAAAATTCACTTAAAATTAACTAATTCCCTAAAATTCCCTTAAAATTAACTAGTTTCCTTAAATTTCACTAAAATTCACTAAAATTCACTTAAAATTAACTAATTCCCTAAAGTTCCCTTAAAATTAACTAATTCCCTTAAAATTAATTAATTGCCTAAAATTTCACTAAAATTCACTAAAATTCACTAAAATTCCATTAAAATTAACTAACGTCCAATAATTAATATTATTAAACTATAAACATGCACAATACGTTAATGACATTTATTTAATCCACAATACTAAAATTATCAACATCTTAATCTTATTAATAATGCACATTTAACAATTTAATAAATTAAATACTATGAGCAAATCCAATAATTTGAGCATATATATATAATAAACACATTTAAATTAAATTAACTAACCCTAATTTAAATCATTATTAATCCTAAATTAGGCCGCCTTAATTAACAATAATTGCCAATATAAAGAAATCATATACTTATATTTAATCATATATATATATATATATATATATATATATATATAAAGTCATTTGAATTAAATAATACTTAC
Organism: Cuscuta europaea; assembly: GCA_945859875.1. NCBI lineage: Eukaryota > Viridiplantae > Streptophyta > Magnoliopsida > Solanales > Convolvulaceae > Cuscuta > Cuscuta europaea. The sequence goes on along the minus strand of CAMAPE010000045.1, from coordinate 5,269,296 downwards.
ATTTAACTAATATTAATAATATGCATTGAAATTATATTTAATCATATATACTTACATATGTATTTAACTCATTTACGTAATTTTAACCCTATATTTTAAAATTAATAACATATGTATTGCCAATATTATATTTAATAATATACTTACATATGTATTTATTAACAAATTTACATATTTAACTAATTTACAAAAAATACGTAATTCAAATTACATACCTTATCTGCATAAACAGGAAAAATGATATGAGATGGGTAAATTACATCCTTCAATTCTATCTGGAATTCTATCTGGAGTACGTAGATGGTGTGATTTTGTTGAATGAAGCCGAGGCTGCATATATAAATTTTGTAGTCACGGACTTAGTCACGGATGTGTCCGTGACTACATTTTTTTTGTACGAATTGTCGGTGCACTTTAAATTTGGAACGTTGAAAAAATCAATTTTGCACTTGTCACGGAATTAGTCACGGACGTGTCCGTGACTAATTTCAAATTTAAAAACAATCCCGCCGGAGGCGAAAATGGGTTGGCCGGAACACTTTAGTCACGGACTAGGTCCGTCACTACCTATAGTCACGGACGTAGTCACGGACAAATCCGTGACTACTTTTTTTTTAACGGTTCCGTGACTAAACCATGATTAGAACCGTGACTAACTAGTCACGGACCAAATCCGTGACTAACTAGTCACGGACCAAATCCGTGACTACGGTCCGTGACTACAGGCGAATTTTTTTGTAGTGTTTCTATGATGATATAAATCTCCTTAGGGGTTTAGTTTAAAAGAGACTTATTTGGGCTAACATACTAATTTGGGTCTCTTAGTCCTCTAAGAAAATACTTATGACCCAACTGAAAAATAATATTTTCCCTTTCAGTTATATACTAAATAGATAAAAAATATATATTTATTTCTTCGCATAAAATTATTATGAGCTTACCGGTCCACGTTACCCGCCAAAAACATGTCAAATAATAAATACTACCTCCGTCCCGCTATGATTGTCTCGTTTTACTTTATCGATCCATCCCACAAAGATTGTCTCATACCAAATTTGACAAAGTTTGTGTGACTCTAAATCATTCTTACTTTATTTTTACTTTATCAATTCAATATCAACCACATAAACCACTTTTTATTGATTTGCGTGTCACTCACTCTTGTCCCATTGTTAGCGGGACGGAGGGAGTATCACTTTATTCATAACAAAAAAAAACTTATTTAGCTGACTAAAAGTTTAATACTCCCTATGTCCCATATTTATCTTCGTAGTTCGGTTTACGATGCTTGACTGACGATAAAGCAACTTGATCCCTGTTCACACTAAGATTATTTTTAGTGAACTAAATTTACATATTCAGAAACTACATTAAACCCGCTACAAAGGCTGATCAAGAAAATTTAAGTTTGATAAAATTTTGATATATATAAAGTAAAAGTTTAAGAGTAATTTGAGTTAACCGTGTGAATAGTAACTATGAAGATAATTTTGGGACGGAGGGAGTAACTAATTATTAAATAATTAGCTCATAAAAAAATCGGGGTGTTACAACCCCTCCCACCTTATAAAAGTTTCGTCCTCAAAACTTAAACAACCTGGTATAATCTTACAAAATTTCAATCTAGACTCCTCACCTGGCTTTAGTAAAACTGTAATAGCTTTATACCTTTCACATGTCTACTTCCTTTATTTGTTGAGTATATATAATTTAAACGAGAGAAGTTTGTACTGACTTTTCTTCTTATTACTACATTGATCAAATTTCCAAGATTGGCGAAACACACAACTAATTCATATAATGACCAAAACAAGGACCAAGAAAACTCTCACTATTTAAATCCACTTCTCATGATTTCTCATGGCACTACAACACAAAAGCACTAGCTCACATCAATCTTTATAAATGAATTAGCTTAACATGTTTGCTTATTAATATGAAAAAGAAAGACAATACTAAACTTTAACCTTGTTATAAAAACTTATCCCACATACTACTAAAAATGAAATTCAGAATCACATTCTATAGGTGTGCTTACATAGGTCAACTTGTGTTTTGAATTGGAGAATAAAACCCTTTCTAAAATTCATGCTTGATTGTTGACATTCTGGCATTATAATATCTGGAAAAAATGTGTTCCATCCTCTCTCAGTTTAAAGAGTTCATCCTCACAGTAGAATTATGTAGTGTGGAAGGATGGAGTTATCTCTTTCACCATTTTCTCCCTTCTATCCAGTTGATGGTTTTAATTATGCTATATTGCCTTTTTTTATACTACTATCTCACAATCTGTTCTTAATGACCATGACAGGGAATTCTCTATCTAACCCTAAAAACTGCTAAAATTGCACTATTTTAATGATGTTAATAATTGGACGGTGTTATAAGTTTATTGTTGTATTTGTGAGACAACTTTTATACTCTCTGCTATCAAGACTGCTCAGCACCGGGAAAACTTTAATCTAGTTTATGAGAAAATCTTCATCTCAAGAAGAAGTCCACTATAGTTTGACTTGAGTATTATCTCAAAAGGAATTCTTTTTAACGTCTAAAGTAGATTAAACTACTAAACTTTTTTTTAACCACTCATGCATCTCAAAAATATCTTTTTATTAAAAGAAAAACTTCCTTATGGTTCTGTACCTCTGGAACCAAAACTACAACTTAATTGAAAATTTTAAAATATATTCTCCATTATACTTTAGAATTTCAGTTTTGAAAAGAACAACTATTTCTAATGAGGTGAGCACCTTTCTTATTCCATCTTTGAACACAATTTACTAATTCAAACTTATAGGTTTTCAAAATTAATCTTCTTGAACTCCCTGCTGAAAATCAGTGTGTGGGTTAACATTAAAATATCAACATTAAAGGGGTGGTTTGCTTAGTTTCAAGTTTTCATGTTTCCTAAATGAATGTCATCATAAATGTTCTGTTTAACAAATTTTGCTGTTGTCATACACATAAATATCTGACACAAAATAATAGTTTATTTATAAACTTTCTTTAAGTTGTTCATTATCGATGGTTATCTATTCGCTGATATTTCAGGGTGTTGTTCCTTCTAAATCTTTATCTCCTAACTATTTACTTTTAGAAAACATTGCTCACTCCTAGTGGTAGAATTTTCATAGTTTTCTAAAACAATAAAGTACCCAAACAGTAATACATATAATTTCTAATAAGAGTGAATAATACTTAACCGCCATATCATGTAAACTCAATAATCGCGTCAGACCAAGACTTACTATGATTTAGAGAAAAAAGATTTTCTCAAAAATACAGAGGTAACTCAATACTTGTTTTAAATTACTTTACAAAACTCTTTAATCTTACTCTAGATATCAAATGGAAATGATAAACTAATAAAGGGTCTAATAAACCGATCAAAGGATCTAATAAGAAGATCTAACATCATAGCTAGGTTCTTCTTACTGGTTTCATAAATTCTTAACTTTTACTAACACTAATTTACTTAATAATCACATTATACAATTTACTCCGTTATTGGGGTTCAAGCCCTTGAATTGCTGATGACTCATAACAAAAGAATTGTTTGAGATGTCAAACTCTTTATACTCTTTATTCTCATCAATAATTTTACTACTCAAAGAGCATAGTAACAACAAGCACGAGCTCATTGGGGGTACTATCTATGGTACTGTCTATAAATACTCGTACATAATAATGGCTATAAAAGAGCTTCATGCTCTAGACTATATTGTTATGAGGCACACTTCACCAATCCCTATATGGTGTGTAGGTGATCATAAGACTCATGATTTACCAAGGAGTGGTTTAACCTAATCCTTCGACTCAACTCTTGTAATCTAACTTCTAAGAACAAGATACTATTAAAAACTTTTGAATCACATATATAGACTTTAATCGCAGGTCATTCTAGATAAATTGAAGTAGTGAGACTCAATATCTTTGATAATCAAATGATAAAAAGAAGTCATATTAGGAAAACCTTGGTAAAATAAAATGTACAATATTGTTTTATTCTCATTGCTTAAAGACTGAAAATATTATGGAAACAATATAAAAGTTCTTTAAGGCATTTCTAAACTCAGACTTTTCTAACTCAAACTTTCTTCTAAAACACACCTTTGATGAAATAGCTAAACAATAGACATAATTATCACTTAAAAGAATTTACTTCTGGTAAAATTCACCAAACACATTTTAACATCCTCTTTAAAACTTATCTTGAAATGTGCATTTGCAACTTAAAACTACTTATTTTTTAGTAAAATGATCATTGATCATATATTAAAGCGGTGTTTGACTACCGGTATCTAATATTGGAATCATCAAATTGATGAGGGGCCCTCCCAGCAACTCAAGATTCCAAACATAAAATTCCGACCCTCAACACTCTAGAAAGCCAAGCAACTTATGATACTGTAAAACATTTGAATCCATTACTTATTTTCGAATTCCAAGGTAAAGCTTGAACATTATACACCCAAAAATTAAGTTATAACTCATAACTCCTTTAATTTAATTTTATTTTTCTTTCAAAACAAAAAATAGAGTAAGTAATGTAAATAGCATGGCTTTTAAAAAAATCAATTGATAAATAAATAATTAAAATACATAACAAACTGACTTGTGTGCTTATGAAAACTCTTCAATCTCATGTAATTAACTCAATTACATGTGATACCTTAAAAAATATCAGACAAACTTATTATCATTCTTCTTAACTTATGAACTACAAGCTATATTAAAACAACAATTGAAATAACACTGATTGTGACAAAATTCATGTACTCAATCATAAGAAAATAAAGAATATATGACACTTTTCTTTTTAAGTTAACTCATATTTTTATCATGAGTAACCTCTATCTAGGAGACATACTTGCTATGAAAGATCAACCGAGGCTAAAATGGAAGGCTGTGAATATGTGATTATGAGAGTTGTATGACTAGAACGTGGTGTTTTTGGATAACAAACCCTAAGTACTTCCTAAATAGAGTAGAAGACTTAACTCAAGAATATAGGCACTCAAATAAAATTTTAATCTGAATAACTCGTAATAACACAAAGGTTTTTTTTTTACGAGTTGAGTACATATTACTCGTACTTGACTTTTCTATGTAACTCATACAAACAACACTCAAACATACTTTCACATAGATAACTTTTAACATAACTAAATACTTACTTGGAAGATGACGAGCACGTGTACGGTGACAAATGAAGTTACGGGACAACCTGGCTCTGATACCAAATTTGTAACGCCCCTCTCAAGGTTAAAAGAAACGTTACATAAACTTACTACTTTAAAAAAAAGTGCAATATAAATGCCGTTTGTTTAAGAAATAACTCTGATAAAATCTCAATGATAACTAAAATATTACTCCAAATAAAACTCAATAAAATCTAGTTATCACCAGCAAATGTGATAACCACCTAGATCTAGGGATTTACTAAAACTTGAAAACCTCAATTAAAATAAAGTAATAATAATCACTTAACTATAACATCTGAAATACTTAAATAAAATAATAACTAGCTAGAAGCCGCCAAGGTCATTCCCGTTAACTCATTTCGACACGCGTTCCACTCTCTCATCATCTTCCTAGGCCTTGGCCTTACCTTTAGTATCTGTACATGCGAAGAAAGAACACTGATAAACTTTACGCTTAGTAAGTCACTATGGATCCACAAAAAATATCTAGAAGTTTGCCAATTTATCAATAGATAAATTTAGGCTATAAGCATGCACTAAACAAACAACTAACAAATAGCTTCTCGAATAAATTCTGAGAGAGATCCCAAAAGAAAAAAATTTCTAAAATAATTTCTCAAAACTACTGGAGAGATCTCAAAATTTCTTTCTCAAAACATCTTTGTATAGCTTTTTGAAAGAGATTTCAAAAAACAACTTTATGTTAAACTTTCTGAAAGGGATCTCATAACTTTCTGTAAAACTCTTTGTGGCTAATTTTAACTGTGGGCCCGTGATATGTACTCAAAGGCGCCAATCCGACAGCTCAGGGGAGCGACCCACTAAACATATCGGACTCTCTGAAACTGATAAACGGATAATCTGAGGGAACTTGTTCCCGAGTACATATCACCTGATCTTTCACTTTAAATATTAGTTCTTTTTACGGTGACGTTTGAATAAAAACATTATTAAAATCTTGAAATAAAGTACTGATAAAAATCTTGACTATGCCAGATAATAAACATAACTTAATACAACAATTACAATAACTCATCGAATAATTCACCAAGCTCACATAATAGCAAATAGTCTAAAATCATCTACTAAAAATCAACCAGACTTCTTTCTTTCATTTGGTTGAACAAACATGTACAAGTTGTAGTGAACTTACCTGTAGAAGCTGAACTCAAATTACTCAATTAAGTGTGGCACCTTGATAACGTCTTCCGGTAAGCTCTTCTTAAAACTCTTTACATAAACATAATAGTATAATTAGAATTTAATCTTTCAGCGAGCTGCACAACCCAACTAAATTGATCTACCTAGAGATGCTATTTGAACCAATTGAACTTCTCAAACTTAAATTCCGCATGCGGCTAACTAGCAACCCATTAAAACCATCATTAAGCTAAAGTCAAATTTTAAGAAACTTAGCATTAAATATGTATAAGTTAAATCCCCGTGTAAATAGAAAAGAACAATAGGAGGGATTGCATTTACCTCTTCGGATGATCAGGTGCATTTTACTTTTCAACAAAAGAAGCTTGAAGCACTAATTTGTTAATTCGTACCCAAACAAACTCAAAATTTAAGAAAAAGTTTACTGCCAAAGTAAATTGGGACAATCTCATGTTCCATATAAAACAAATCCTATTATAAACTAATTAAGTCAGGCTTACGCACAACACTAGATGGACAAGACTAAAAGAATATAACTCAGTTTCTTCATTACAAAAGAAAACAAACCAGTTTTGCCGGTCAAAGCTAAAAATCTCCATCAAAGCCATTAAATTAACATACCCATTTATTTTAAATTAACAAAATCTCACTAAATCTCGTGAAAAAAGTTACTAAGGAAGCAAGAGATTCAACATACCCAATTTAGGATGACGACTCAGGACGCAGGAACAAGTTACTCATCGGCAGAGTGAGCGGGTGTGGATTTTGAGCGGAAGAGAACAAGAGAGATGCGGCTACTAGTGGTCGAAGAAGAAGGAAAAAAAAAACGGACCGCTGATTGAGAGCTTAAGGGTTTCTATGATGATATTAATCTCCATAGGGGTTTAGTTTAAAAGAGACTTATTTGGGCTAACATACTAATTTGGGTCTCTTAGTCCTCTAAGAAAATACTTATTACCCAACTGAAAAATAATATTTTCCCTTTCAGTTATATACTAAATAGATAAAAAAAATATATTTATTTCTTCGCTTAAAATTATTATGAGCTTACCGGTCCACGTTACCTGCCAAAAACATGTCAAATAATAAATATCACTTTATTCATAACAAAAAAAAATTATTTAGCTGACTAAAAATTTAATAACTAATTATTAAATAATTAGCTCATAAAAAAAATTGGGGTGTCACAGCACTTTGCCTAGGGAAGAAGAGATCAAGGAAGTAATTTGGAGCTTGAATCAGGATGCAACCCGAGGACCGGATGCTTTCGGAGGAACCTTTTATAGGAAATGTTGGGAAATTATTAAGAAAGATGTGATCTTGGCAGTTCAGGAATTCTTCTTAGGTCTTCCTATTCCTAAGGGGGTTGGAAGTGTCAATATGGTACTCCTACCAAAAAAAAGAATCCAGTCTTGTTTGGAGACTTCAGGCCTATTTGTCTTTCGAACTTTATTAGTAAAGTTATTACCCGAATATTGGCGACTAAGATGGGGAAGATTTTGCCAAAAATTATTTCAAAACAACAATCCGGATTTATGCAGGGAAGGGAAATTAAAAACCAGGTTCTTATAGCCATGGAGATGTTACATAACCTGGATTTGAAGGTGCGAGCATCGAATATTGTAGTTAAATTGGACAGGGCAAAAGCATGTGATAGGGTGGCTTGGGATTTCATACAACAGGTACTAAGGAAGTTCGGATTTGGGCAGCATGTTCAGAACATTATAATGGGAAATCTAAGGTCTACTTTCACTCAGTTTTGGTGAATGGGATACCTTATGTTTACTTTAAGACATTCAGGGGGTGAAGCGAGGGGATCCACTGTCTCCTTTACTTTTCATTATAATGTCGGAAGCCGTTTCTAGAGGTATTAATAGTCTAATGAGTAGAGGACTCATTGAGCCTTATAATCTGGGCAGAGGAGTGCCAGTTTCGCACTTGGCTTTTGCGGATGATCTTATAGTTTTTTTTAAGCGCTCATCTAAATCTGTTTCTAATTTCAATGATTTCTTGACCCTTTATCAACATGCCTCAGGTCAAATGGTAAATAAAGATAAATCATGCTTTGTTACTGGAAAGCATACCACTACTACACGCATCCTACATCTAGAAAATATTTTGGGAATGAAGGTGTCCAAGCTGCCATTTAAGTATCTAGGTGTACATATCCATAAAGGTATCACCAGTACAGAACATTGTAAAGACCTGTTAGATATGTTTGATAAGAAATTATCTATTTGGAATAGAAAATGGTTGTCGCAAGGAGGAAGGCTTATACTAGTTAAGCATGTGCTTAATTCTATTCCATTGCATGTTTTAGTTGTTACTAATATCCCCAGGTCTGTTCATAATATGATCAATAAGAAGTTGGCAGATTTCTTTTGGGGCAGTACTATCCAGAAAAAAAACATCATTGGATCAAATTTAAAGAGTTGTCAAGCCTATTGATAACGGAGGAGTGGGGCTCAGATCTATCGGTGATATACAGAAAGTCACAGCCATGAAACTCTGGTGGGAGTTTCAGAAGGGTGATTCCATGTGGACTGGTCTTATGAAAAGTAAATACAGACTGAGAGCCCTGGGTCAGGTCAAGAACACTGATTCTCCAACATGGAGAAGGATATGTGGGGTGCATGAGCAAGCAGAAAATATGGTGGTTAGAGGCTCTCAGTCTATTGTTTGGAAACATACAACAGATGGTAACTTTACATCACAATCCGCATACAAAGCTATGTGGGCTCAGGTTGGAGGGATCTTAAAGCTTGACAAAGAATCCATTCCTTATATTTTCTGATTCAGTTTTTGTTGTTTAGCTTCTTTGTGCTGAAAGGGGATGATATTTCTGAGGTTTTGGCTTAGCCCCCCCATATTTTGTAATTTTCTATTATTTTATATAAGCCGGCAAACGTTCCCCGAAGTTTGCCACAACGATTTTGGTGGTTGTCCTACCAAGTTAAAAAAAAATACTCCTTCCGTCCTCAAAAGGTTGGCCAAATTTCCTTTTTTGGATGTCACAAAAAGATTTGTCATTTCCATTTAAAGTAAGGAATATGTGGCTAAAATTAATTCTCTCTCCTCTGCATAAATTTCAACCACACAGTTTAACACAGTTTTTACTTTATTAATTCACGTGAAAGTCAACTTTGGCCAACATTTTCGGGACGGAGGGAGTATGACAAATCTTGACTTTACTATTCCATTTTTAGATGCACATTTATTATTCATAACATACAATTGACACGTGCATACACCTACGCGCATAATAAAATGATACGTGTGTATATATATGGTTGACTCATGTAGCTGCCTTTTCTTTATACTTGTAGACTATATTTTCATGTCATTCTTTTTTAAATTGTAAGTTTACGTTTAACATAGTTGACGAAAACGTTTGTATATTCTAAAATAGGACTATCATGTTTTTATTCCCAAAATAGGACTAATTACTGTCATGTTTTGGCAGTACCAAACTTTAAACATGACAGTATTTTCCAAACATGATAGTAATTACTCCTATTTTGGCAATAAAAACATGACAGACCTATTTTGGAATTTTTAATCTTTTTTACTCCTATTTCAAGAACTTTCCCAAAAAAAAATAATAACCTGCCATTTGTTCTCACCAATAAAAATTATTTTTAACGAAATATGAAGAAAATTTATATATTTGTAACTTTTAGATAATCTCATATGACTCCCGAAATTACTTAAAAAAATAAAAAATGAAACACAATAATTTGTTTTTGGTAATCCGCATATACGAGGCAATATTTTTTAAATATATGCATATTAAATTACTAATATGTTATTAGCGATAAATGGTAGTATATAACACTCATACAATTTTATATTTTAAGATGACTGATCCAACTCGACCCGAGTTTGACATCCTGGACTCAGAAAGACTTGAGTACCATCGATGGGTTTCTGACATAGAAACCACTTTTGTGACTAAAGACTATTCTGCCACGCTTACCGACCCCGAAAGTTTAAAAGAAAATGCACCGTCTGAAAAAATAAAGGTTGTTGCGTTAATGTTCCTTAGATGCCATATTGACCCTAGCTTATGCAGAGAATACTTACAATTGAAAACCCTCAAAGTACTGTGGGACGCTTTAAAAGGTCGTTTTGGGAACATACATGACACATTGCTCCCCGAACTGACGGCGCAGTGGAATGAAATTCGCTTAGTTGACTACAAAAAGATCAACGATTTTAATAAGGACATGTTACGCCTCAAAGCATGCCTTAATTTCTGTGGTAAACCAATCACAGAAGATGAAATGATTGATAAGACTCTCTCCACTTTCCCTACATCAGCACTTATACTAATGAACCAGTATAGGTTGGAGCATAATAACAAAAGAATAACCACATTTAACCAGTTGATTAATTTACTCCAAGTTGCTGAAAGACAAAATCAAGTTCTCGAGACCAGTTGGGACAAAGGAAATTCCTGAGGTCAACTATGGCAAAGCAAACACTGGAAAGCACCCTAGTGGAAAAGGAGAGGGCCGTAATCGTGGAAGGGGCGCAACAATCGCGGCGGGCGTGGAGGCCGAGGTATGGGCCGTGGAGGATCTTCCAAAGTGTGGAAGAGAGATACAAGCGGCGGGACCAGTGGTCAAAACAACAAGGCCCATGATGCACCATCAAAACCTCCAGTCAAATGAGACCGGGTTGGGGAGGAACCATGCTACACATGCGGAGTTTCAGGTCATACGTATAGGCTTTGGCATGATCATTATGGTCACCCCGGTCGTGACATGATGATTCAAATTCTCAAGAATTCACATGGACATCCTTTCTTTCGAGAAAAGAATAAAGAAGGGCGAAAAATCAACACAGTACAAAATGTTAACCATGCGGCTCCTCCACAAGGATAATTATCTTCTAAAGCATAAGAAGAACTAACACATGCTTCCCTAACTATGTTCACACTACAAAACTCATTCTGCAAAGGCTGCTCTTTAGCAAAAACAGGATCGAGACCATCCTATGCTAAAGACACTAAACAAAACATCCCATTCTTACAACGAATTCAAGGAGACATATGTGGACCGATCCATCCAGAATACGGACCATTTAGATACTTTATGGTTCTGGTGGACGCATCGATCAGTTGGTCGCATGTTACCTTATTGTCCACAAGAAATGTTGCATTTGCGAAACTCCTAGCACAAATAATTCACTTAAGGGTTCACCACCCCGACCACCATATAAAGTCCATCAGACTTGATAACGCTGAAGAGTTTACATCAAAGACATTTGATGACTATTGCATGTCTATCGGGATCGAGATAGAGCATCTTGTTCCCCTTGTACACACAAAAAATGCTCTCGCAGAAGCTACTATCAAAAGATTACAAACGATAGCTAGGCCATTGGTTACACGCAGCCTTACTGATTCGCTTTAGGCCCACTGTGAACCAACCATTTTCCGCGTACCAGTTGGTAACTAGATATGAGTCTGACATTTCACACTTACGCATATTTGGTTCTGCAGTCTATGTGCCAATTGCGCCACCACAACGCATCAAAATGGGTCCTCAAAGGCGATTAGGTATATACTCCCTCTGTCCCGCTAACAATGGGACAAGAGGGAGTGACACACAAATTAATAAAAAGTGGTTTATGTGGTTGATATTGAATTGATAAAGTAAGAATAAAGTAAGAATGATTTAGAGCCACACAAACTTTACCAAATTTGGTATGGGATGGAGCGATAAGGTTAAATGGGACAACCATAGCGGGACGGAGGTAGTACATTGGATACGAATCCCCAACGATAATCCGTTATCTAGAACCTTTGACAGGTGATCTTTTCACCGCAAGATTTGTGGATTGTCACTTTGATGGGACAACATTCCCGTCGTTAGGGGGAGATAAGAAAATGGATTTTCCCGAAGAACGACGGGAATTATCCTGGTGTGTTCCTACACTGTCTCATTTTGTTAGGAATATTGTATTAGCTCAACACTGTAAATAGCCTAATCTATTACCGAATGTATTGTTAGGTTGTTACAGTTAGTTGGAGTCATTTGTTCAGTCGGTTGATCAGTTTGTTAGACTGAACAATACTATAAATACTTGTACTGTTTCCCTGAATCAATAAGATTTCATTTCTCCTCTTTGTAATATGGTATGAGAGCTCTAGCTCGTTCCTTCATGACGAACTCAAGTTCGAGTCTGTTTCTTCCCAAACTTCTGGAAACTCCACAATTTTGATCACGTTCAATCATACACTTCCAATAAAGCTTGATTCAAACAATTTTCTCCTATGGAAACACCATGTTAGATCTATAATTCGTGCTCATAAACTACTCAAATTCATTGAGAAACCTTAGATTCCTGAGAAGTTCATCGCCGGTGAGAAAGAATGCACGAAGGTTGAGAACGATGCCTATGTTCGTTGGGAACAACAAGATGTTTCTGAAACTCTCCACACTCGAGTGATTCACTATCAGCACTCGTATCAACTCTGGAATGAAACCGAAAAATATTTTCAGGCGAATATTGTCGCTAGAGCAAGACAACTCAAATTCGAGCTTTATTCAACCGGGGAAGGTGATCGATCAATCTCTGAATATCTCCTCCAGATTCAAAACATTGTTGACACTCTAACGAACATCGGTGAACCTATATCCACAAAGGATCGCATCAATGTTATTCTCGAAGGACTTCCAGAGGAGTATGATTCACTTGTCTCGTTTGTCTCTTCTCGGAGCATCTTAGATCCAGTAACTATTACAGAACTTGAATCGCTACTTCTAGCGAAGGAATCAAGACAAAAGAAATTGCGTGAATCTTCTCAACAAACATTGTTCTCTGCTAATATAGCTCGTGCGGAAGCTCCGATTCCTACTACTGATGTTGTTAATCCAACACTTTCAGAAACTAGCTCAGTAAATGTCGCACAGTTTCAGAATCAGAACTTTAATCCTCCTTACAGAGGACGTGGTCATGGAGGTCTCTCCAGAGGACGTGGTGGTCGCTTTGGAGGTCGGAATTCAGTCATCTGTCAAGTTTGTGGTAAATCAGGCCACAATGCTCTGATACCATATTAGAAAGAGGACAAATGAAATCTTATTGATTCACGGAAAGAGTATCTGACTTTGTAGATGAAAAGAGAGTAGGATATGGAAACTTGGACTCATTAAAAATGACATCTTTAGAGATGTACACTTTTCCAGATTGGGAAAGACATTTGTATCCTTTGTGCTGTGAAGAGTAGCCTAGAAAGATACATTTTGAAATAAATAACTTATATATGCTCCGAGTATAATGGCTTGGCGAAGTCTTGATGAGAGAAGGTTGTGTATTATTTACATTGGTGTGAAATAAGAATTCCAGTTCTTATGTATATTGTGTCAGTTACATGTATTGGGTTGTTTGCTAATTAAGGTTATCGTAATGTTATAGCACAAATGTTTCCAAGGAAGTCAGCTACAGTGGATTGTTCTGCTCTTATTTATGCATGCATACAGTGTATCAGAATGAAAGTCCATTTTGTGTTTGTTATAGGGTCTTATAAAAGGATAACATGAACAACCAAAGACTTTAAGGAAGAAATAATCTGGTATAGATCCAAATAGTTTGAAATAAGGACTGAAATTGTGAATGGATTTAGATGGAGTTCTGTTAATAAGATGGACTGTTGTGGCAAAGGTTGTATCCCAAATTTTGAATGGTAATGAAGAATGGGCAAGAAGAGAGAGACCTTTAGAAAAAGTACAATCAAAGTAGCTTGCAGTCTATCACATTCCTGCCCCTTATCAACTTGTTGACATATTAACTAAACCATTATCTGCAGCTACCTTCTTGGATCTGAGAACCAAACTTAGTGTGATTGACTTTCCGAATCAATCGCCCTAATTTTGAGGGGTAATGATAGGAATTTTGGTATAAGCTCAACACTGTAAATAGCCTAGTCTATTACCGAATGTACTGTTAGGTTGTTACAGTTAGTTGGAGTCCTTTGTTCAGCCGGTTGATCAGTTTGTTAGACTGAACAATACTATAAATACTTGTACTGTTTCCCTGAATCAATAAGATTTCATTTCTCCTCTTTCTAATACATTTTGATCCCCGCACCTCACACTGTGAAGGTGAAGTGAAAAGAATAATAGACCTACAAAATGTAGCAGACTCAATGCCTGATGCATTTTCGAACATTGCAAAAGTGACAAGATCACACATACTAGCTGCAAATGTGCCTGCAAGGATAGAAGTCACTAAAGAAGAGCACAGTGCCATAGTAGGAGGCACTGCAACTACACTTAGTGGAGGTGTGGTTAAGGTCGTGGCTCCTCAAAGGAAGAGAGAAAGACCACTTGGTTCGATTGATACTCGTCCAAGGAAGAAGAGGACGAGTACGGCACAACCTAATCCATTAATCATCGATGAACAACATCCATCCTATTAGATTATCTCTGATTATAGTTATGTCCACGAATCATTAGTGAAGGACGCTCCAATGATCGAAATGATTATAGAAAACAAGAAAATTTCTATGGATTATGAAAATGCACATGTGCTAATGGAAAGATCTTCCATACACATCGATGATATATTTGCATTTACAATTGCTCAACAAATTATAGAGCACGATGATATCAAACCTCGCTCTGTGGCATAATGCCAACAAAGAGCCGATTGGCCTAAATGGAAAGAAGCAATCCATGTCGAATTAGACTCCCTGACAAAAAGAAAGGTATTTGGTCCGGTAGTGCTAACCCCACCAAATGTAAAGCCTGTAGGACATAAATGGGTATTTGTCAGAAAGCGTAATGAGAAGAATGAAGTCTTAGGGTATGTTTGGGATTTTGGAGGGAAGGGGAAGGGAAAGCTTTGGAGGTATGTTGTTGGAGGGGAAGGGGGGGAAGAGTGAGGAGGCCCTTCTTTGTATTTGGGAGTAACAAATTTGGAAGGGGAGGGTTTTTGAAGAAATTATCATTAAAATCACTTTGAGATATGATGAATTCAAATCGTTGAGCTCATTATCATTTTTAATTTAGTTTAAATCACCATTTTGTTCATTATCCTCCAAAACCATCCAAATTGGGGGAACTTAAAAATTAGGCATTTGGAAGGTTTTGAAGGGTTACAAAAGCCATCCAAAACTATCCCCTCCAAGTTTGTGAACTCCCAAACATGAAAAGAAGGGTCATAAACCCCCTATTAACCTTCCCTCCCCTCCAAAACCCAACTCCCAAATACATCCTTAAGGTACAAGGCTCGCCTAGTGGCTCAAGGTTTCTCACAACGCCCTCAGATTGACTACGAGGAGACCTACTCTTCCGTAATGGACGTTATCACGTTCTGATACCTAGTCAGCTTAGCAGTTTCTGAATGATTGGAAATGCAATTGATGGATGTGGTTACTGCACATCTCTATGGGGATCTTGATTCAGAGATATATATGAAAGTACCTGACGGACTTTCACTACCTAAATCAAGTTACTCTAAACCACGGAGTGCGTTTGCAATAAAATTGAAACACTCACTTTACAGATTAAAACAATCTGGACGGATGTGGTATACCCGTCTAAGTGACTACTCGATTAGGAAGGGATACAAGAACGATGAACTCTGCCCCTGCGTATTCATCAAGAGAAAGAGTTCTGGATTTGCAATCATAGACGTATATGTCGACGACATGAACATAATCGACACTCCTGACGAAATAAGAGAAACTGCAAGCTATTTGAAATCCGAGTTTGAGATGAAAGACCTTGAGAAAACTCGATTTTGTTTAGGTCTTGAATTAGAACATCGAGTTTGTGGAGTATTAATCCACCGGTCTGCGTATATCCAAAAGATGCTCAGGCGATTTAACATGGATAAAGCGCACCCTGTTAGCACTCCCATGATGGGCCGAAGTCTAGATCCTAAAAAGGATCCATTTCATCCAAAGGAAGATGACGAAGAGACATTGAGAGCTGAAATTTCATACCTAAGTGCAATAGGCGCATTATTGTACTTAGCACAATGCACTCGACCTGATATAGCATTCTCAGTGAACTTGTTAGCTAGATTTAGCTTTGCGCCTACGCAGCGTCGTTGGAACGGTATCAAGAATATATTTAGATATCTTAAAGGGACGAGTGACTTGGGACTGTTCTTTCCCTATGGAGACAAATGGAAAATACCAAAGACAAAATGGTCACCCCCTGAAAACCCCAAATGATGTCTTGATAGGTTTCACTGATGTTGGGTACCTCTCCGACCCCCACAAAGGCCGTTCTCAAACTGGCTACGTTTTCACAATCGGGAACACGGCAATATCCTGGAGATCGACTAAGCAAACCCTTGTGGCTACCTCCTCGAACCACTCAGAGATCATTGCTCTACATGAGGCGGTCCATGAGTGTATATGGTTAAGAGCTATCATTACACACATTCAAGGAACTAGTGGTTTGAAGCCTACCACTGAAGGGCCAACATGCATCTACGAGGATAATGCAGCATGTATCGAACAAATGAAATTAGGATACATCAAGGGTGACAATACAAAACACATATCTCCTAAGTTCTTCTACAATCAGCAACAACAGGTCTTCCTCAAGATTCAAGTAAATCAAATAAGCTCGAAAGAAAATGTTGCAGACTTCAGAGTTGCTTTTCGAATGTAGCCTTGTGCAATGACTTGGTAAACAAGTCTGCTACGTAAATATCAGGGGGAGGTGTAGACTTCAGGGGGAGTCTTACACCCTCACGTTGTACTCTTTTCTTAAACCAAACTTTATTTTTCTCTCATTGGGTTTTTGTTACTTGGTAAGGTTTTTAACGAGATTACTGTGAGTATCGATCAAAGTAAAGAATCCAAAAGGACTCAATGAACGAAGTCCGATAAACTCTAGTCTCTTGTCAAGGTTTATTTTTCCCACAGGGTTTATGTTACTTGACGAAGATTCCACAAGGCAACAGGGAGTGCAACATTCTATCTAAAACTTAGCACAATGGGGGTGTTAAAGGAAACTACTTGTAGTGTGTTGTCATTATAGATAGAATATTCACTAATATGTTATGTACTGAGCTAATGGGCCCGAGAGGCCCAACCCTTGTATAAATCTAACTCTCCTCTATTTAAAGAGGGTTTACCTATTGGAATAATACATCACTCACTTCCCACAACATATGTTTATATATCCATGGTCAAACGTCGATGTTGGAGACCGTGAAAGTCCAACTGTGAACTTCAATAAGGGACGGAGGTAGTATATGAAAAGATGTTTGTCAATAACAATAGCAAATTGAATTAATATTAATTTCAGTTAAACTAGAGTACATGTACTATACATTTTTCATAATTCATTTTAATAAAATTGTGAATTTTACAACATTTTTATCGATGACTCATTTAGTTTTATTTGAATATTTTATATGATATTATACATACTAATCAACAATAGACTTAGTTTTTGTGAAAAGTGAACCTTTTTTCTAGTGATTAAAATGATGTTAGACGTTTTCATTTCATAGTCTTAGATAAATGGGAAAAATAATAAAAATACCCCAAATTTTGAAAGGGTGTGAGGTAAACACCCCAAATTTGCACATGTAATTTAAATGCCCCAAACTTTATATAAAAATTTATTTTTGCACCATCGTCATGTATTATTTCTTTCAAAAATGTAAATTTATGGGGTTAATTGCATAATTTAAAATAGTAAATTAAAAGTGTTGCAATTATATAGATTGGGGTAACATTATTTATTTCGCAATGGAAGTTTAGAATGTTGACTGTATCTTCATGAATTATAAAATATTTTAAATTATGCAATTAACACTAACACCATAAATTTACATTTTTTAGAAAATAATATTTGACTATGGTGCTAAAATAACTTTTTTATACAAAGTTTGGGGTATTTAAATTACATATGCAAGTTTGGGTTGCTCATCTCACACCTCTTCAAACTGTTCAAAGTTTGGGATATTTAATTATTTTTGTCTAGATAAATTAGTTGTTAATTTATAATATTTTATTATTTCTTTTTTTATCTTTTATTTTCCTTTGCATTTCATTTATATAATAAATACAAGAAGATGAGATGGAGTACTATTTTCATTTTCTAATTCTATAGTATACTTCCTCTGTTCCTGCGTTCGATAAAAGTTACAACATTGGAATTTCTGCATCATTCACACATTTTACTTTGACTATGATTTTTTAATAATATAATAAAAATATTATGTATAAAATATTAATAAATTTGTATTAATGTAAATTTCCAATATATTAACTTTTTTTTAATGTTTACTAATACGTAAATAAATATAATTACAGTCAAAGTTGCGTGTTGGCAAACATGAAAGTCAAACTGTTGCAACTTTTATGAAACGACGGATTAGCGGATAGTATATGTTTAATACTTCAATGTTAAATGAAAACATCCTTGACTGGAATGGGTTTTGACTTTTGAACCCATGACCTTCTTCTTAGGAGTGTCACTATAATGACATCGAACCACAAGGTGTTTGGCAAAGATTCATTCCATCTAACTCAAAATGTAAATTTATATGTATGGGAGGGGGCATGAAAACAGCTTTTTATTTATAAGTTATAAGCAAAACCGGAACAAAGCAGCTAGTTTTTAAATGTTAACACTGCTGTGTGCTGTCTGCTGGAATCACAGAACTTGTTGGTTAAGCATTATAAACTTCCTTTTTTGGGTGAGAGGGCGATTAATATATGATATCCACTACTAATCTATGAGCATGAAAAACGTCCACTTTGAACAAACCTACACAAGCATTGTCTGCAACATTTTAGACAAGCAAAGCAACCCAGTCTCGAGGCACACTCAGACTCCTTAAACAATACCGACTGCCATTAGCAATATTTCTGTACCTTAAGTTGCATAAAAATACAAAACAGTGGGGAAAGTACAGTCTCCTTTTTGAGAAAAATTGTTTAAAAAGAGAAGAGTCTAATAAGATGATATACAGCAGAGTTGAACATTTGGGCAGATCAACGCCTCCTCCTTTTCTTTCGTGAGGTGTCCTCTTCCTCGGAGCTGCTGCTGCTGCTGCTGCTGGATGATGATTCAGAACCAGAGGAGGAATGAGAGCCTGATGAATCAGAAGAAGCAGGGGTGGTGGGCTTCTGTTGCTGCTGCATGATGAGGCGAGGCATATTCTTCAGATATTCTCGGAGGTTTTCAGTGATCCCACCCAGGCCAATGGAGGTGAAAAAATTAATTGCAAACCTTGTGTTCTTTGGGTTGTCCTTCGGAAAAATAGAGTCAAACGACTCTTGCATTGTTGGGTCATTTAGGCGTTCATTCAAAAGCCGGATCCCAAGATGTTCAGATAATTCCTGCACAACGATCATTATTAATACAGCAATTGCAACAACTACAACATCCGAGACTTATTCTTAAGGGTCAGGGTCCGCTAACATTAATATAGCATTTGCTACTTCCTAAAAATGAATCCAACTTTTTTGTTTTAATAAATTCCCCTCCCTCAAGTCCATTAGTTTAGACCATTAGTTTTAAACGTGGACAACATATGATTAATCATTAGCACTGCACTATGATTTGTAATATCATGAAGGTATCTGGAAAAGCACAAAATACAAGTTTCCATTTTGGGCTATCCAAAGAGAGGCAATAATAAGGATGTTATTGGCTTACAGCCTCCCGACACAAACATGTGTCCACATTCTGTAGTGTAGCCCCCTCCCCACCCAGTTACAAATTTATGATTATTTCAGTTCCCCATGCCCAGATGTTGTTAACAACAATAAACAAAATGAATGACATGCCTCCGTGAAACTTCAAAAGATGCTGAAGCTGGATGACACCACTTTAAGGCGTGATTGTGTGACAGACTATATTGTCTACCTAGTACCTACTAAATAGAGGGACCGATATGCATCAAATTGGTATTAAGGAGCTACATTGCATAACAAGGAACAGTTTGGGAGGAAAACAGCAAATCACTTTTTTTAGGAAATGAAAATTGCATATAAAAGTGATTGGCTTTATCATGATTACTCTCTGTATTAGCTTATAAATAAAATTATAAGGCAAGCGTAGGATTACTCGGCGGGGATCAGGCAAGCAAAACACTCATCATGATGAGTGATATAAGAGTGCACTGAACCAAAAAGGGCAGGGGGGGAGCCCGCAGCACAAAGGCATACCCACAAGAGAAGGGTCCAACTACAAGGGTGTATAAGGGGCAATCCTTCCTCTGTCAAATGTTTGACAAGAGACTGCTCCCAAGGCTTGAGCCCATGAGGCCATGACCTCTTGATCATACAGCAACAACTTAACTGTTTCGCCAAGGTTCCCCTTCACCGAACCAAGGAAACTATAAAACGATTAAAGCAAGAGAATGAAAGGGGTTAAGACTTACTAATCAGGAAGCTTACCTGAAAGAGAATTTTGATGAAAATGCGGGAAGAGGAGGTGGTATCTTCTTCCGTGAGTCGAATGTAAGCCAGAACATGCCAAGGCAATGCATCAGTTCCAAGCAAGTGAGCAAAGAACTTGGCAACATTTCTCAGTTTATTGGTTTCCAACCGATGAATCATCGAGTACTGTTTCACAAAGCACTTTTCAAAGTTCTCCTGGTGAATCTTGTTGATCACACAAAAACGTTGACCCAAAAGCCCATAGTAACGGAGGTAGGTTCTCTCCTGGCTGCAGCACTCTAGAAGCATTATGCATAATTCCATCTGCACACGCCAAAAACATGCCGTCAGAGAATAAATATCACACTAGCAGTAAAATGACAGAACTCTTAGTAGCATTCGAGGTCACTAAGATCTGTTCTGAGCCAGGAAAATGTTATTGAAAATGAAAATGCAAGAGAAAAATGACATACAAATCAAATTCGGTAAAAAGAAGGTAGGCTCTTGACTCAATAAATTTATTCATGATATTTATTCGAACCCATTTTGTATACTCCCTCCATCCCCTTATCTTTGTCTCATTTTAGCCTTTCATCCACCCAACTAAGTTTGTCTCATACCATATTTGATAATTTTTTAGTGGTTGGAATTCATTCTTACTTTATTCACACTTTACCGATTCAATACCCACCACACAATTCCATTTTTCTTAATAACCGCATTAGTCCCTCTTGTCCCAAACTTAGGGGGGCGGAGGTAGTATTTATTACTATTATATAAAGACTGTAAGAAATACAAGTATATGAAAATATATTTTAAAAATTACGTATTCTAAAATATGTTTTGCATTTATATAAGTAACCACAAGCATAAGGAGTTAACTAAGAAATTTTTTCTCCTTCACCTAGCATATTCTGTTATCCAAACATACCCAGAGAAAAACTAGTGATTATCATGGTGGCAGATAAGACAATCCTATTCTACATTGAATAGTAATTCGTTTAACCAATGTTGAATTTCAACTTTTACTGGTAACCACCTAAAATAAACCACTCTGTCAAAAGGCAGGTGGTGGTTAACTTTTCAACTGCTTTTTAACTTTTCAATGAATCTTCTACCAAACATTATACAGTCTACGGTAAAACAAACTGCATATAGTATATTGGAATTGACGAGCATGATAATCAGAATGAAGTACCACTCTACAAGTATACCACTCAGAACTTTACCGGATACTGTCACCAAATTACAAATCGTGGTCTTAACTATTTTCTATGTTTAACTCATTTATTCTCTCTACATGAATGTGTTACATACTTGGTTTAAGCAGTCTCATGGTAACACCGTTTACGCTGTTTTATTTCTTACAGTTTTATAAAATACAGGTCTCATTAAGCTTGTAAGATATAGGACAAGCATGGAAATAAAACACATCTTAGCCATTAACTTTGAGACAGGAAATAATTTCCATTCTCACGCAACACCCTCACCTTTTTGAAGGATTTTTAATAATTGTGGGAGTTAGGAGTGTCAACACCATCAGTAAATAGCATACAATACACAACCAACAATGAAAACAAAGCAGATATATAGATGAAGAATTAATTACACCAACCTCTTGACCAGGCTCAAGTTTAATCTTCAACAGTTTGTGGCCTGCTTCCTCGAAGTCCACACTCGACATAATTGTAAGATAGATTGTTCTTCGAAGGTTGACTAGGTTTGTTTCCGTCTCATCAGTTATTTTCATTTGTTCTTCATCGTCTTCATCTTCGTCCTCTTCATCTTCATCTTCATCCACAGATGCAGCATCAGAATCCCCTTCTTCCTCAGATTCATCACCTAGTATTGCCCTTTTCAATTCTTCATACTTCTTTTCATTTTCTAAGTAATTGGGATCTGGCTTGAAAATATTCAGTGCATCTTCATCTTCTATAGTATCCTGAAGAGATATTTCATGGGTCAACTGATCCTCCTGCTCTACTAAATCGAGCTCTGGACGAACAGCAGGATAACCCTGTGTAAGAATATCAATTCAAAAATCTGGTAGGATTATAATAAAAAACACCTGAATCCAATACTGCATCCACCCATTACCTTTTAAAATTTCAAGGGTTAATAACTATATGGCATAACTCTTACAAAAATAAAATAAAAACCTGTCATTGTAGATAGTTGTGTTTTATAAGGGGTGTCAAAGTTACTTGACATGAAATTTTAAGATGCAACATTGATATTGTCAGTATCAAAACTGAGACGATATGCATTCATATCTTCAAATCAAGAATGTTGGTTTACCTGAAACTTTGATTTCCGTATTGCGAAGAGGCCTTCAATCAAGAACTGAACTCTTTTATCAATCTCTCCTTCATGAAGTATCCCACGAAACCGTTCAAAAATACCTATTTATGTCATAAAATTCATGTCATTTAAATGCCCTATATATATATATATATATATATATATATATATATATATATATATATCAATGTTTCTGCATGCAGGACATAATACCTAGTCCAATAAGCAAAACTCAAATTTCTGTAGTACATTTTTTCACAAATAGCAATCAAGGTAGTAGAGGTGCTCCCTTCAGGAAATGAAATCAATCTAAAACGTAAATAAAAATGTATAACCTAAAATAGGAAAGGTTATAAATTAAAAGACATAACAAACAGGCTACGCAGAGCACGCGCTGCAAATAGACTTTCATCTGAGGAGGACTAGGCCTGGGACCGGTTCGGTTCTAGTTAAAATTTATTAGAACCATTTTAAAATGTACTACCTCCGTCCCATTCAAAGGTTCTCGTCCACTATTTTCCGGTCGTCGTGAAGCCTTTTTAATTTATATATCCAACTTTTATCAAATTTGAGTTTTTCTTTTGCGACTTTATAAAACTTTTAATGTGATTTTGAATATGTAACTTTTATTTACTAAAAAAATCTAATTACGGACATGGTTCAGTTAACTTTATGATCAGTCAAACATTGTAAACCGCGTGGCCACCTTTCTACGGGACGAAGGGAGTAATTCTTAACATCGGTTCAGTTTCTTTAAAAAAACCAGAACCGTTTTAAGACCAAACAAGTTTGAACGGTTTGGTTCCGGTTTTCTCGTTTCCAGAAAATAGTTAACTACTAAAACGAACACCATTGAAATTATGCTACACAAAAACATTCAAAATTCACATCATTATAATAGAGATTTTGTCAAACTTTAGACATTACATCACAGTAATATCTGAAAGTTCAAGCATAAGTATTACATCCAAAAGTTCAAACATAAGTGAAACATCAATGTCGAACATAAGAAAGGAGCAATGTTAAACATAACAATAAAAAGAAATGCATGCAATTGGTCACCCTGTTGCTTAATATAGTTTATTAATCACAAATGGCTGAAAGTGTTAGAAACAAAAAAAAATAATATAGAGATATTTAGTGTTAGAAATCTAAAGATATATACCAGTTGCTTAATATATTTTATATAATTTTCTAATGAGTATAATAAGGGCCTAAGTGGACTAATATAGTAAAACCTCTAAGTAAGTGATCTTTCTAGTCCAAATTGTTCATTTCATTTCATTATTTAATCTCATCGGAAGAGTGAAACAGGCTTGTTTTCTTCGCATCCCCCTCTAACCGTATGGTCTCATCCTGAACACAGTGTCCAAGAAACAGAAAAAATCCCTCAACTAAGTTAAAAAATTCATTCCCAAAATAGAAGAAACAAAGAATTCTATCAAAATATGAAATTGAACTAAATCTAGATAAAGTTAAAACAGGGGGGAGAGAGTAAATAACTAAATATATATATGAAATTCGGTTCTTAGAATGTAAAATATATTAGAACCGGAACCGAACCGTTTATACTACTTTAGGAACCGAACCAAAAACCTAAAAAATCCCAATGGTTAAGAACCGAACTGGAAATTTCTGTTCGGTTCAGCAAAGTTTCCCTGGTTTTCCGGTTCCAAGTCCTGGGCCTAAGAAGGACAATCAAAAATTGCCATTTATAATTGATGAGTCGATTATTTCTTTATTATGTTCATTGGTTGTAGCCTGCAATTGTTCAACTATATCTTCAAGTAAGTTTATGCAAGTGTAAACAGAATCTGTTATAGTTATATAAATTGCACTCTAAGCCACATAGATTCTATTGTGCATCATAAAATTTGAAAAGTTTGCGCACTCTACAATATTACCCTTTAAAAGTCATGATACTCATGACTATTATTGGTATGATCTAAAGAGAAGCTTTTCAAAGGGTCACAAAACCCATAAGAAAACTTTCTACATTTCTAGGGCAACTCTGAATATACCCAAAGCTTTAAAATAGAAACAAACTATAAAAAAATAAAGCTTCACCACTTGCGATGCCAAGCAAAGAAAGGATCAAAGGAGTGCATAAGAATCTTTACAAAGAATTGATAGTGTTCAATATCTGATTAATTCTGGAATCCTGGAGTGTTCAAAACAGCACAGACATATGTAAAATGGACAAATTTCAAACCAATTTGAAAGGTTATTGAAATTATACACTTTAAAAAATGGCATACCGTGCAATCCACGTGGAGTCAAGTCTTGGAGAATAGATCCACACTCAGTAACAAAACCAACTGCAACTTCAACACTGTCGTCTGAGGGATTTTCAAGCAAAACAGCAAGAAGTTCAAGAGCAATCAGCTCATGAACTACTTGCTGGTTTACAAGATGAGCAATGAATTTAACAGCTGCCAACAATTTGGGCTGCAAGGAAACCACACCATGGATGTTAAAAATTAAATGATGAATAGAAGAATCTGAAGAAAAAAAAATATTGGCACTACCCTAAGCAAAATAAAAGGGCATCACTGTTTCAACATACCACTCACTTTAGCAATAAATAATTACACATCAATTTAATGATTAAAATGTAATCTACCAACATGAGCAAAACAAAGTGAGGCTATGGATGGAAAGAGGATAAGAAGTATGGACCTTATCATTGCGTTTGTAGGCTCTTTGAAGCTGCAAAATAATCCTCCTCAAAAGAAGATCTCCCACCTCTGGAAACTTGGTGTTAACAATAGCAGCCAATGCTGCAAATACATCAGTAAAACCAGGAGAGGCCATTTGGGACTTCATACAAGAGCGGCAAAACAAGCCCCTTCCACGAATCAGATTCTCGGCAAACAGTTCTGGAATTATGTTCTTTATATTTGTTGCATTCACTTTATTAACCAACCCATTTATACTCTTCCTAAGAGCATCCCATGTCATCCTTTGGTATTCCACTGAGCTTTTGTCCTCTACTTCCTTCATCATCCTAGCCAACTTAAAAGGAGGGATGTAAACTCCTCCGCTCCTCCCCAATTCAGCAGTCAGATTTGGCACATTCCCTTCTTGTTTTGACACCTTAGAGTCCTCGTTCAAGTTATCATCTTTTGCAACCTTCTGTCTACTCTTGTTATCATTATGATTACCCCTATCATGCTTCCCCTCCCTGCTTTTATGCCTCTTGTCTTTTTCACCATCCACTGTATTTCTAACCTTCTTATCTCTTTCTTTCTCCTTTCTATGATCTTCTCGACTAGAATCCCTGAAATCTTCATAACTATCTTCTCTATGCCTAGTTTCCCTTCTCCCAGAATCATAGTTCCCTCTGTCTTTCTGTTTCTTCCTCACCGTCCTACCATTGTTTCTACTGTCATCTTCGTGATGATCCTCCATGTGCCTGTTTTTCCTTCTATCACCACTGTCTTCACTTTCATCACTGTATTTATGTTGCTTATTATCCCTCCTGCTGCCATTATCTCTATCTTCATCTTCATAAGAATCAGCATTGTGCCTATCTTTCCTTCTATTAACATTGCCTTCATACCCATCAAAGTCTTTCTGTTGTTTCATCTCCCTCTTACTATTATATCCACCTTCATCTTCAAAAGAGTCATCATTGTGCCTATTTTTTCTTCTAT
Source organism: Cuscuta europaea (assembly GCA_945859875.1). Taxonomy (NCBI): domain Eukaryota; kingdom Viridiplantae; phylum Streptophyta; class Magnoliopsida; order Solanales; family Convolvulaceae; genus Cuscuta; species Cuscuta europaea. Next base: position 5,242,606 of record CAMAPE010000045.1, on the reverse strand, counting down.
TGCCATTATCTTCATAGCCGTCGAGGTCTTTCTGTGGTTTCCTATCTCTCCTACTATTATCTCTACCTTCATCTTCATAAAGGTCCTCCTTTTGCCTCCTTCTGTC
>CAMAPE010000045.1:4862500-5240000 GCA_945859875.1 Cuscuta europaea | reverse complement strand
TTTCTAATAGCTACAAAGTATATTATTTAGAGAAAAGGGGCAAATAAGCTCTCGAACTAACCGAAAAGTGCAAATCACCCATTTTATAGGACGCTACTCCAGATAGTCTATAAATACTTCCTGTAAATTTCCCATCAAGGGACCGAACTCCGGATAATAGAATTCTGCCTTATGCTGCCATATTTTCATTTGCTCTCATAAGTATAGCTCTCGTAGTTGGATTAAACTCCAGCAGTATTAATGTAGAATCTCTTTGTTCAACTTTATTTATCTTAAAATGATAGAAAAAATCAAAATTTAATATTCAAATCTTGCATACTGAGACCATCTTGATACCCACCTCCCGGTCGGTACTAGTCCAGGACTTGTTGGCCGATTTGTGATCCCGGGTAAATAATTAGTGAAATCTGAAATCAGATCTAAGCGTACTTGTGACGAGTAGAAAGCAACTAGAAAAGTCCACTGAAAATCTTTGGTGAGGAGAAAAGACAATTCTAGAGAAATAATGTACTAAAAATGAATTAAAAATCAACGTGAATCCATGATTTTAGAAGTCAATAAGAATGAACTGAAATTTGAATATGTCTAGACTTTTATAGACTTTTAAAAGCTTACGTTGAATACACCTAGACTTAGGTAGACTTTTAAACGTTCTGATGTACTTAAAAAAATAATAATACAGTACTCCCTAAATGAACAGGAGTTATGTTTAATTTTTTGTTGACCGTACCTGCTTCTGGGTTTGGAGGTTTCTACAGAGCCAAAATTTCGATATCAGGGTTAGTGCGTTGCTGCTCTACTTCTTTTCATTGCTTGTTTTATTCGATGTTCACATATGAATATGAAGTTTTGATAATAAGAACGACTGATAGCGATTTGTAGTGCTTATTCTCACTCCGTCGAAGCCTATTTGAGGCACTAAAAAGACACTTGTTTTACTGAAGTTTCCAGTTCGATTGCTGGTCCTGGCTTATGCATTATTAATATCCAAACTTGTTTCTTTTTCAAACAACAATAATAATAGTAAAAATGCGGAGTAATTAGATAAATATCAACTTTAGAACTTTTAGAAAAAGTGTTTGTTACCTCTTGTTTGGTTTTGATAACTTCATCCTTCCGTCCCATTGTACCTTTCCATTTCTTGTTTTGCCTTTTTTTGTTGTCCCAAAATCTCTCACTTTCCTGTTGAGGTAATTAATTTATGATTTTAGGCTAGTTTTTTTTTCTATGTCCAAACTTTAACTATACAGTTTTTACTTTTCTTATTTCTCATCTAATTTAATGGTGTCAATGACACAGAGTTAATATTAGACGTCAGCTTTTAATTCGACTTATACACTGTAGCAATTGAGCTTGAATAATATGTGCCATGTAGGAAACAAATCCTGTTGTGTGCTCAATGTGACTAGTATGGGTGCCTATAGAACCCTATGATTCAGAATCTGTTATTAGTCTTTCTTTTGCATATTATACCATCAAATTATCAATTAGTTTATACTTTGAAAGTGGTAAGTGTAGTAAGTAGAAGTGTAAACTGACTTTGAACATCTGTGGGTATGAATTGTTACCATGATACAATGTCTGAGGGTATGAACTGTGGAGTACTTAAGTTTTATTTTCTCATATAAAACTAGGATTTTCTGTCCTGTCTCGTTTCCCAAATGCAATGACATCAAGGCTATATGCCCGAATATCTGAGTATGTCTTAAAAAACATATACTCTGTAGATGGTATATAAGAAAATTAAGTCTGGCTCCATTTGCTTCTATACTTTAACCTCCCAAGTTTCTGGTCATTCGTATGTGCCTTCCCAACTCATACAATTCAGTAATTTCTTACGCTGGATGTTTTCCTGCTAATGTTATTCATTTAAAAAGTATTTGCCAAAAGGACACCAATGATCCACTTCGCTTAAGAGTTCACTCAAATCTACTATGATATACTCTCATTCAACAGGATATGGTACTTTGGAGTTAGTGTTTCATTTCTTCAATATGAGGTTTGGTTTGCAAATTGCAGTTTATAAAATCCCTATGTTGTTGTTATCCACTGGTTTAACATTAATCTTGAGTCTGATGTTGTTTTAATCCTTGCAACTTCACTTTTGTTTGCTCTGATTGTATGTTTGTTTCACAACTCTAAAACTTACTGCTGCTTATCAAGATGAAATTGAAATCTTTTATTGCAAATTCATAGGTTAATAGCAATTTACTATCCTTATTTTTGCCACAGCTTTGTTTCAATATTTTTCTTCAGTTCATGATGACTGATATGCTCACCATTTCAAGTATGCTGAATGTTGTCTTGTTCTGCACCTTGAGCATGTCGAGCTTATTTTATGTGAACATCTTGAATAGTTTGGAGAAAGTTATCAAGAATATGGCAAAAACAAGTCATGTATCCCATTATATGATTAATATTTTCTTTCCAAATGTGAAGCCCTTACCATGTGTAGTAATATCTCTATACACATATGACCCAAAGTGGTTCAAAACGTGGTGGCAATTTCGTAATTAGAGGAACTCATTTGCAACTGCAAAAAATGTAATGTTTGAACATAAAAGTGCTTGTATGGACTTAAGATTTTGCATTTTGCATTTCTCATGATAAGCACATTTTTTATTTAAACCTCCCCATATATGTGTGTGTTACTAAAAGAAGTATTTCCACAGTTTCAGAGAATGTTGATCGATAAGAACTACCATCATGATATCATCAGCAACCTCCCTGAATGTTTAAGGATGGCCATTTTAACGTGCTTGCCCCTTCTAGAAGCTGTAAGAACAAGTGTGCTCTCAAGTAATTGGAAGTATACATGGACAAAGCTTTCACACATTAAACTTGATGATACACTTTGGCCAGAAAGAAGTGTGAGTGAGGATTCAGCATTTCTAACATGTGTCAGGGGTATCTTCCATATTGTGTTGAACCATGAAGGTCCTATTAACCAGGTCACAATTGCATTGTCCAAACTGAAAGATTGCCCAGAAATTGACAACTTACTCCTTATTCTGTCAAAAAGTGATGTTGAGGTCCTCACACTTGATATTCAGGCTGACCGGTGTCTATTGCCTTCATCATTTTTCAGATGTAAAAATCTGAAACACGTTGCACTTTATTCCTATCAGGTCCATCTGCCTCCCAATTTCACAGGATTTAACCAACTTATTACTCTTAAAATGAATTTGGTAAGCATTGGTTCAGAACAACTTGCAAGTCTTGTTTCTTCTTGCCCGCTACTTGAACATTTGCGGCTCAAAACTTCTTCCACATATACATATGAATCTCTTGAGATTCATGCTCCTAAACTCAAGCACTTTAAGTTCCTTAGCCGTATAAAAGATATTTGTTTCAAGAACAGCCCAGTCCTCAAAGAAGTATGGGTTGTAGATTGTATGATGATTGGACAGCATTCAATATCAGGATACTCTAAAGTTGTAGAGTTTTTCGGTTCTCTGCCTGCTCTACAGTTGATATGTGTTGATTATAGCTTCACAAAGGTCTGGAAATTCCTATGCTCTAATTAATATTATGTTCACTTGATTGTTTTATATCCAGAGGCTAACATCATTTTTTATCTGGGTGTAATGTTTGTAGTGTATAGCTTCCGGTGGAGTCCCAGCAAGACCAAGTTTGACTGCTGTCCACCTTGATGCTGTTAGACTTAGTGGATTTTGTTTAGAAAAAACTGTGGGTATGGCATTTGTACTTTTTCTGCTTAGAATAGCGCCGAACTTGCAAGATATCACCATATTTGTGAGTAATAATTATTCCTTTTAATACTGTCTCTATCATGCAAGTTCTTCGATGATATTCAGAGTTTCTTTTTGCTTCATTTAGTTAGCCGATTCTCATGATGCTGTTTTTGCCCAAAGTCCTCTCCATTCTCTGGATGTTGAAGAATATTCAGACGTGAAACTGGATAAGCTGAGGATGGTAAATCTGAGAAGATTTACAGGTGCTAGGAACCAAATGAGGCTTGCAAAACTTCTTTTAATCAAATCTCCGGTGCTCAAGAAAATGATTATAAAAGCCAATACCAAAGTGTGTACTGAAAAGCAACTCCTGATACTTAAAGAGCTAGTACGGTTTCCCCGACCATCACAAATGGCAGAGATCGACTATTCATAGGTAAGCAATTGCTTTATATTACCCCTGCCCTCAATTAAGTTCTCACCTTAACTTTCAAGGTATTTACTCTTGATATTTGACCATTATTATATACAATTGAATACTTAATAAATTTAGTACTCCCCCCGTTTCTGTTTTTTTGACACACTTTACTTTTTTGGATGTTTCAGAATGAATGCCACACTTCCTTATTTCCTTATTTGGTAAACAAATCTTTACCAAAACAGTGCCAAACAGTGTCAAACAGTGTTCAAACAGTGCCAAACAGTGTTCAAACAGTGCCAAACAATGTACTCTACAGTAAAATTTACCCCTCAGTAACATTTTTTCTTTAATCCTTGACAAGTCAAACTATGTCAAACAAATAGAAACGGAGGTAGTATAAATTTTTATTTCAATTATATACAAGGGAAAGCCCAGCTTTCAATCCCTTAGTTAGTGTGCAACTGTGCATATCGAAATGTAGTCCCTTTATTTTCAATTTTGTAAATGTCATCCTCAGTTGTATAGACAATATTTGTATAGACAATATTTGTTTGTAAAGTTAGGGCACTGGCAAAAGTGGATTTTGCAGATTGATAACTTTTGTCTGTTCTCTAACTTTAGAAAAACAAATATGGTCTGCGCGAAGGATATTGAAAATGTATACAAAAAATCTACACTTTTTTACTTTGTGTAAAACATTTTTGTCACAGTTAGAGTGTTAGACATTTATTATCGGGAAAATCGCATATATGGTCCCTCAGTTATCCACAAAATTAAAATTTCATACCTGTATTTCTGAGATTGTAATTGTCACCCCTCAATTGTCCAAAATGTTGTAAATGTGGTTCTTTTGAGGGGTGAAATATACAATGTGAGCGAGAGTACATTTCACCACTTAAAGGACCACATTTACAACAATTTGGATAATTGAGGGGTAACATTTACAATCTCAAAAATACAGGTCTACGATTTTATGCGATTTTCCCTTTATTATCTATAAAAATATTTTTTCGACCTATTTTTTGTTTGTGCTCTAATTTTATACGGAGTACAACTTTTTCGCCTTGTTTGGACTGTTTTGTCTTTCAAACATTTATTATTGTCTGAGCTTCCAAAAAAACATTTATTGTCTGAAAAATTTGATTTTTTTCGGCAAGCATTTTTATCTGCTGCCTAATTTTACATATAAACTTGTCAGTGCAAAAGATTTAGAAAAGGTGTACAAAAATATACACAAGTTCAAGTAATGTTTTATGTACTATATTCTAGTATTCTACTGTTCCAAAGTCTAAAATAATTTTATCAATGAATTAGCATAACTGAACAATGTGTTTTTATTGAACATTTTGATAATTTCAGTTTATCCGCATTTGCCTTTATTGGAGATTAGTTTAAGCGGCTATGTAAAATTTTAATGGGAAAATGGAAACTAATAATCCAACCTTTTAGCGGTCTTCTTACAATAGTTCCACCACCTTTTGATTATTAATGAATAATCCAACCTTTGCACCCCATCTTCATTCATTGGTCCCTGGCCGATTTATGATCTGTTATTCCAAGCTATTTTCTTATCTTTGCAAAACATTATGTGATCATAAGGTGGGAATTATGGTATAATGTTTTACAAAGATAAGAAAATAACTTGGAATAACAGGTCATAAATCGATCAGGGACCAGTGAATGAAGATGGAGTGCAAAGTTGGATTATTCATGAATAATCAAAAGGTGAGACTATTGTAAGAAAACCGCTAAAAGGTTGGATTATTAGTTTTCATTTTCCCAATTTTAATTTCCTCGTAAGGCTAGAGAAATTGTTGGCAGTTTCAAGCTCAGGTTGTACGGAGTACCATCTAGGCAGTAAGATTGCTTTCCACCGGTAGGTATATACTATCGTATATTTATACTTTTGTGTAGTTTTTAGCATTGTTTTCCAGCCTTACATCTTTATAACTGTTTTAAGATGAGAGTTTTTGCCACTTTTAGTCCCTCGACTATTGTGTCAGTGACACTTTTGGTACTCGGCTTTTAATTTTTACACTTTTAGTCCTCAACTATTGTGCGAGAGACACTTTTGGTATCCGTCTTTGAAAATTTCTGTATTTAGTCCTTCGACTTTTGTAGAAGTGACACTTTTGGTCCTTCAACTGTTTCTACTGTTTTCTCTACACTTGAGGGCATTGATATATTACGAACATTCATTTTTTTACAGGGTTCAAAAAATCGTTGCCAAGTCCTTGGAACTTTGGGGAAGCATTTCAACAACAAGACCTTTTCTGAGACGTGAACTTGCAAGAATTCTGTTTTTTTTGTTGCTTAGTGTTGCAAGACCTTTTTATGTTAATTTTTTGTGTTAAAAACTTAGCTTTTTTTTTTACTTATTCGTAATGAATATGAATGACTTCATGGTTTGTGCTTTAAAATGTACTAGTATAACTGTATAAGTAGTGTAGTACGTGCATACGCACGGAAAAAGCAATGAGTTCATATATTTTTATTCATGAACTGATTAAATACGAAATCAGATTTTTTTTATTCTTGCATCGTTTCCAAAAAAAGGAGTACAATGACAGGTATAAAAAGTATAAATCCATACACTAAATATTCAAAGTAAAAGAATATTAAGAGCCCGTTTGGTGACTTATTTTTTGTATATCAATTTTATCGGATAACTTTTTTAAACACGTAACTTTTGATTTCGCGCATTGAATTATGTAATAATAAAAGGCAAAATTCACAAAAATAATCTCTACTTTAAGTGATTCTACAATAATAATCCGTACTGTGAGTATTCATAAAAATAATCTGAACTAGCAATATTGTCCACAAAAATAAGTAGAGGTAAATTAAAATTATTTCTCATTTAATTCTCCCAAATCTTACGGGCGGTAAATAATTTTTAGTGTACAATATTGCTAGTTCGGATTAGAGGTAAATAATTTTAGTGTTAAATATCAAAATTAGTGTTCTAATCCGAGTTAGTGTTTGTCACTAAAACTTCATTTTTTATCAATTGGGTAATCATGATTCATGACCAGTAATTCTTATTGAGTCCTTCTCAACTAGAAAATCTTTTTTTTTGTGTGAAATAGGTACTTTCCAGTTACGTGGATCACATAACTCGGTCATATCAAGAATAACAGGCAACACATCTACAATATCATTCTCAACATCAACATCCGCCTCCTCATCATCTACAACACATCTACCCTCATCCTTGTTTTCATTTTTGTTCTCAAGTTGAACACCAATATTTTCACTCTCATCTTTACCATTTGCCTCAAGATTTTTGTTTGAGGTCGATGGAGAAGGATTTATTTTTACATACCTATCCATGGAACCCGCAAAAGATTGCACTACTTCATCTTTTCTTTTCTTAATTTTTCTCTTTGAAGCCCCTGACTCTTGTTTCCTTTTTCCCGTCATAGTAATTTAGTAAACACTACAAAATAATAATTTAGCACTAATTATTAGTGATGGAGTATATGGGTCTGAGCCCCCGGACCCACACACTCGGAAGAACAGAAAGCACAAGACACAGAGTGGCGCCCTCGTCGGCCAAGACGTCCCCGTCGGCCGAAAAGGTGCCAACTCAGATTATGGTCCTGAAGCCAAGGAACCCGGGTGCCCTCGTCGGCCACGCCCTCGTCGGCCGTGCCCTCGTCGGCCACGCCCTCGTCAGCCACGAAGACTCCACAGAACCGGATTCTACACTTACTTATTTGTACAGCCCATTAGTGGCTTTGTATTCGGCCCAGTAGCGGTCCAGTTGTAAATGGGCCTCCCAAGCCCAAGCCTTGGGAGCCCAGCCCGTATTTTCTCTATAAATACTCCCCTTGGGAGTAGTTATAGGGGTGAGAAAAATTCATTCTATTGAAGCATATTATTGCACTTCTCTCTCTAGCTCTCACTTCTCTCTAGATATACTCTATCATTTGGTGCTCTCGTTGAGAGCTAGAACAATCAAGTTAGCACCCTTCGTCGCTACCGAGCACAGCTAACCACTGATCATGGGGAGAACTAAGTCAAACCGCAACCTCGTCAGCAAAGCCATCCCTGAGGACCAAGAGCCCAGGGAGCACGATGAGGACGCCACGGCCGACCAAGCCGGCGGAGGGGACCTCTTCCAGGAGGCCTTCAACCTCACGACGGACCTCTGCAACCAACTCAACGGCGGAGCCCCTGATGCCCGCCTCGGCTTGGACAAGAAACGAGCTGAGAAGACGGATTACGCCCCGGCCCAGCCTATGGCCGCGGCCTCTCCGTCCGTGGATCCACAGGTCCAGGCCGCGCTGTCGGCCATCATCGCCAGCCTAGCTCAGAACCCCACCGTCCTCAGCGCACTCTTGCCAAGGACCGGGGGGAACGTCACTCAACCTCCTCAGCCCCAACCGTTGGCCGTCCAGATAGGCAACAATGAGGGGGTGGTGCCCCAGGACACGGCGTCGTCTCACTCCCACCCTGCTTCCCCTCTTCGGCCTGGGCAGACCCCAGCGCGTGGAAAAGCCTCTGCCTTCAATAGGCTAGGTGACACGCGCCGTCGTCCGGTTTCGGAGAGGATGGCGGGACGGATTGGTGAGCCTCGTCCTGGCTCGCCGAGGGAAAGCTTGGGGTCTGTGTCCCGGATAGCGGACCAGCCCCGCCCGGACAAGGGCAAGGGAAAGTTGCACGAGGATGACGTGCGTCACCAGATCAACGCGGCTCACAACGAGCGCATGAGGAACCAGCCGGGCGCCGCTGCGGCCGCCAGGGACCCCCGGGACGAGGTCATCGCCCAGCTGGAAAGGAGGCTGGCTCAGATGGAGGCCAAGCAGTCGGCCAACATCCCTACAGCCGGCGCCTCCAACAACCCCGACCTCAACGCACTCATGAACAAGGTTAGCGCCCTGGAGAGGGAGCTGGCCGAGGGGCGAGGTGATCCCATCATCCAGGTCAGGACCAGGACCCCTTTCACCAACAGGGTCCTCTCGGCCCCCATTCCGGAGAAGTACAGGGGGAACGCCATCAAGTCCTACGACGGCCGATCAGACCCCCAGGAACACTTCAGCAGTTATCAGAACAACATGCTGATGGTGAACGCGTCCGACGAATACCTCTGCCGTTGGTTCCTCTCTACTCTCGAGGGGCCAGCGTACGAGTGGTTCAACGCGCTCCCCGAAGGGAGCATCGACTCTTGGCAGGATCTCGCCCAACGCTTCCTCACCCACTTTGCCGAGAGGAAGCGTGCAAAGAAGTATTTCACCCACCTCCTCTCCGTCAAGCAGCAGCACGAGAAGTCCCTCCGGTCATTCATCGATCGGTGGACGAGGGAGACCGAGGAGGTCGAGGGGGCCGATGAGCGCACCCTCCTCGCCTTGTACCAGGGAGCCCTCCGCAGCTCCCCGTACGCTAGGAGCCTCATCACCGACCCCCCGAGGTCGTACGCCAAGGCGCTCCAGCGCGGGGGCTTGTACGCCGACGCCGACGAGCTCCATAATCACAAGAAGGAGGGGGGCCATCCCTCCAAGAAGACAAATCCTTCGCCGGCCCCGGGTCCGTCCCCGGCCGGCCAGGGTGCCCAGGGCCGTCACGGCTCTGATGGACAGAGTAAGAAAGATCGCCACTGGCGGCCGAGGTTGGAACGGACGGGGGTCTCCCTCACTCACCCGGTCGGCACCATCCTCGATTATGCCGAGAAGCACGGCCTCATCGAGCAGGCTCCTCGGCCGGCCGAGGAGATCCTTGCCATCCAGCAGGGCGGCACATACTGCCGGTTCCACAAGAACTCGTCGCACAACACCGACGATTGCATCACACTGAAGAAAGCCATCGAGCGCCTTATTCGCCAGGGGGAACTCTCCCAGTTTGTTAAAGGTGGCCCACGCAAAAACACATGGGTAAACACCGGCAAACATGGGGGCGAACCCTCTGCGAAGAAGCGGGAGATTGGAAGGCTCAGCGACGACGAGGACTTCGAGGAGCTCCCGCCGAAGAAGAATCACATTCACCTCATCGTAGGTGGGAACACTGGGGGGGACTCCGCCACTCAGAGAAAGAAATGGGCCCAATCCCTTTACATTGGGGAGGTGTCCCACGTCCCCCCCAGCCGAAGAAACAGCGAACGGAGGCGATCACCTTCACCAACAAGGATCTGCCTCCGGGTACGGAATCACACAGGGACGCCCTCGTCATCCGGTGTGAGATCGGTGACTCCATCATCCACCGCACTTACATCGATACGGGGAGCTCCGTCAATGTGATGTACCTGGACACCTTCAAGCAGCTAAAGCTGGACAGAGCTCTGCTGAGGCCGATCAAGACACCGTTATCCGGCTTCACCGGGGACTCTATCGACGCCGAGGGCACGATAGTCCTCCCCGTGGAGGTCGGTGACGGCCCCCACCGCGCCAAGATTGACATGGAGTTCATGGTGGTCAACCTCCAGTGCGCCCACAACCTGATCTTGGGGCGGCCAGCGCTGGAGGACTTGGAGGCCATCATCTCCATGAAGCACCTATGTCTGAAGTTCCCCACCAATGACGGCATCGGCTACGCCAGAGGAAACCAGAGGATAGCCAGAGCTTGCTACCTCAAGCTAACGAGGCCGGCCGAAAGGGAAGGACAGAGGATAGACACCATTACGGCCGCCGTCGCCACGGACGAGGAGAGGCCACGTGCGGAGCCGGCCGAGGAGGTCGAGGAAATTCCTCTGGATACCTCCCGGCCGGAGCGGGTTCTCAGAATCGGGAAGCAACTCCCCCAGGACCAACGAGACGCCATCCTCCTCGTCTTACGGTCGTACGCCGTTGTCTTCGCGTGGGGCCCGGACGATATGCCAGGCATCAGCCGCTAGGTGATCACTCACCGGCTGACCGTCGATCCGGCCTTCGCGCCCGTCAAACAGAAGCGGCGCTACTTGTCCGCCGACAGGCGGGACTTCGTCAAAGGGGAGGTCGCCATGCTCCTCTCAATCAAACACATTAAAGAGGTGAAGTACCCGACATGGTTGGCCAACGTCGTCCTCGCCCAGAAACCGCCGACGTTCAGAATGTGTGTTGATTACACTGACCTGAACAAGGCGTGCCCCATGGACCCGTTCCCTCTCCCCAACATTGATCAGCTGGTGGACGAGACGGCGGGGTGCGAGTTGATGTCGTTCCTCGACGCTTTCAGAGGGTACCACCAAATCTCCATGCATGAAGATGATGCTGAGAAGACGGCATTCATGACCCCAGAGGGAATCTTTTGCTACCTCGTCATGGCCTTCGGACTCAAAAACTCCGGCGCCACCTACACTAGGATGGTGGCCAAGATCTTCAGGGCGGTCCTTGGCCGGACGATGGAGGCGTACGTCGACGACATGATCGTCAAGAGCAGGCAGGCCACCTCCCACGCCGACGAACTCCGGGAAATCTTTGAAATAATGAAAGAGTTCAGGCTCCGCCTCAACCCCAAGAAGTGCGCCTTCGGCGTCCAGGGCGGCAAGTTCCTCGGCTACATGGTCAGCCGGAGAGGCATCGAGATAAACCCGGAGAAGACGCAGGCTATCATCAACATGGAGCCGCCCCGCAACGTCAAGGAGGTACAACGACTGACGGGGCGCCTGGCGGCCTTAAACCGGTTCCTCTCCAGGTCAGCCGAGAGGGCACTCCCCTTCTTTCAGATCATGCGTAAAGCCAACAGCTTCAAGTGGACGACGGAGTGCCAGGAAGCATTCGACGAATTGAAAAGGTACCTGTCGTCCCCACCCGTGCTCTCCAAGCCCAAAGCCGACGAAACCCTCTTCTTGTACTTAGGGGTGAGCACGTCGGCCATCAGCTCCGTGCTCATCCGTGAGGACGAAGGGGTGCAAAAGGCCATCTTCTACATCAGCAAGACACTCAGGGAGGCCGAGCTCAGGTACTCCCCCATTGAGAAGACGGTGCTGGCCATCGTCCATACGGTGAAGAAGCTGGGACACTACTTCCAGGCCCACGCCGTCCATGTACTGACCCAGCAGCCTCTCGGCGCACTCATGAGGAGCCCCACTAGCTCCTCTCGGATGGTGAAATGGGCAATTTTCCTCAGCCAATTTCAAATTGAGATCAAGCCAAGGACATCTATCAAAGGGCAAGCCTTGGCCGACTTCGTCATCGAATGCACGGCAAGGGAGACGGCCGTCGCCAACCCCGGGTCGGAGCCGGACGATACATGGACCCTGTTCACTAACGGCTCGTCGGCCGCGAAATCATGCGGCGGCGGCGTCGTCCTCATATCCCCTGAAGGATTCAGAGCTTACTATGTCATCCGCTTCAACTTCAGGGTATCCAACAACGAAGCCGAGTATGAGGCCCTCCTCAGCGGTCTCAGACTCGCAGCCGGCCTCAAGGCCAAGCACCTCAAAATCAAGTGCGACTCCAAACTGGTAGTGGGCCAGGTGGAGGGATCGTACGAAGCAAAGGAAGGCCGGATGAAGCAGTACAAACAAGAGGCGGAGGAGTTGCTGAAAGCGTTTGAAACCCACGAGATCACTCAGATCCCAAGGGCCGAGAACGCCGAGGCCGACATCCTCTCCAAACTCAGCTCGGACACCCCGGAGCACATCTCCCAGCTGGCCAAGATCGAGGAGTTGAGCATGTCCAGCATCCATGCCAGCCCCGTCTTGTGCGTCCAACAGCGACCAGAGGACTGGATCTCCGACATCGTCACCTTCATCACAACAGGGGAGCTGCCCCCAGACTAGGAGAGGGCCAAACTTGCCAAACTCAGGCCCCAAGCTACACCATCGAGGATGGCAAACTCTACAAACGATCTTACAATGGCACTCTCCTTCGATGCCTCCACCAGGATGAGGCCGACATAGCCATGGAAGAAGTTCATTGTGGCGTCTGCTCCTCGCACCAGGGCCCTTTCAGCATGTCCCGACGTCTCGTCGTCCAGGGCTTCTTCTGGCCGACGATGGCACGAGACTGCGCTGACCTGGCCAGGAAGTGCACCACATGCCAGGTACTCCAGAATGCCCCTGGTCGGCCAGCTGTCAACTACGCCCCCGTCAGCACCGCAATTCCATTCTCTAGATGGGGGATTGACCTGGTCGGCCCCTGCCCAGAGCCGCCGGGAACAACCGCTACATCATCGTCGCCGTCGACTACTTCACCAAGTGGGTCGAGGCGGAGCCCTTGGCCAGCATCACGGGGGCCAGATGCCAAAAATTTGTTTACAAGAACATCATCACACGCTTCGGCATCCCCCAGGAGATTATATCAGACAACGGCACCCAATTCGAGGCAGCCCCTTTCCAGGAGCTCCTCCGGGAGTTTGGGGTGAGGCACCGTTTCTCATTCGTTGCCTATCCTCAGGGCAACGGGCAGGTCGAGAACGCCAACAGAACGATCATGGAAGGGCTGAAGAAGAAACTCCAGGCCGCAGGAGGTAGTTGGGTCGAAGAGCTCCCCAAAATCCTGTGGTGCTACAGAACCACGCAGAGGAGGGCGACAGGTGAAACGCCTTTCGCCCTGTGCTACGGCTTTGAAGCAAAGGCGCCCACGGAAGTTGCCATCCCCAGCCGACGGGTGGAACAATACGAGCCTGACGCCAATGAGGAAAGCATGAAGATTGACCTGCACCTGGTCGATGAGAGGCGTGAGCAAGCTTACGTCCGAGCAGAGAACTACCGGCGTCAAGTAAAATCATACTATGACGCCAAGGTACGTTCCCGAGAATTTCAGGTGGGGGACTACGTCCTCCGCCGAAGGGAAGCAAGCCAGCCGACAGAGGGTGGCAAACTAGCATTGAAGTACGAAGGGCCCTACATCGTCAGTACCGTGGTCAAACCCGGCACCTACAAGCTTAAACGCCCGAATGGGTCCAATGTACCACGAACGTGGAATGTACACCATCTGGTGAAGTTTTATCAGTAATCCGAAGGAGGTGTAGACGGTGAAGCCCTCACCCCTTAACGGGTTACTGATTGAACGCCACCCTCGGCCTCGAGCCACTTATGAATAAAATCATGTTCCTGATTTTTCTCTCTGGAATTTAAAGTAAAACATTAGCAGGTGCCCCCGTCGGCCACCTTAGAGCGAAAGGCTCAGGTATGGCCGACATGGCCCCCTGCATTTGCAGCCTACGAGCGACAAGCTCAGGCACTCCATTGTATTTTGTATCAGCGAAGGGCTCAGGCCTAGCTGAGAGAGCACATCGTCCTGGCCCCGTAAGCCTAGAAGTGAAACGCTCAGGTATGGCCGACGATGTCCCCAGGACGAGGGGCCCGCAAACGGCCCACGTCTTGAAACGGGAAGCTCACCGCGTCGTCCACGCGCCAGTTCGCAGGACGACAGGCCTGAAATCATGGCCGAGGTGACAAAATCCCAAAACTCAGGGATGGGCAACGACAGCCGTTGGAAACCGACCAAAAGTCTAGCCCGCGTCATAAATAGGCGACGGGACCCGCCCTGAGATCACGGACGTTATAAACGAAGTCCGAACCGGCCGAAGGACGAGCACACCCTTCGGCCGAAGCCTGAAAGAAGGATACTCCCCGAAAAAATATATATATATATATACAAGGGAAAAAGAGGGAAGCCGACGGCCGCGCACACTAGCCGGCCTCGAGCAATGAAAAAATAAAATCCCCACAACTCAGGCCCAACTAGGCCAAGTACATATCAGTTGAACACAAGTGTAGTACCACTGACAAGTAACATGGACGACACGTCCACGCACTACAAGGGAATGATCAAGGCCGAAACACACGCCTATAAAACCCTAACCGCATCGGTTGGGTGACACGCGAGAGGTGACCTTCATCGGCCACGGTCCTTTGAAGCACCAACGCTTGGTATGAAACAAAGAATCACAATCCTGAGGATGACCAGGACGAAGCGGGCACTTATCACACCCGCGGAAGAATCAAGCAATCAGGAAACAATCCTTACTTGCCACAGCACCCCGGATAGCCGATACAGGCACCGGAACCCAGGCTGTTGGTCAAGCAAAAGGCCTTTGGGAATTTATTCAAGTGTTTACCAAACACTTAGGGAAAATTCTGAGGAAAAAGGTTCCTCAAGAAGGAACCAGGGCTAGCCGACAAAGGTAGGACCTTATCTTGGGGAAAGCAAGGGGCACCCTCATCGGCCACAAAGCCAGACCTTGGCCGATGATGGCAGGTCCACCTCCTAGCCGGCAGCGGTACCATAAAGAAGGAACTATGTCCTACATTTATACTTAGAAAATTCTCTAAGTACTTAGATGGAGGAACTCTAGACGAAGCGGGTACCTGTATACTCCAAAGCCGTTAGCTACTTACGCCTTGCATATGTGCTTAGAAAAAATTCAAAGTCCAAAAGAGTAAGGTAAGGTGCCCTTATCGGCCACAACACAAGGATGCAGGCCGACAACGACACTGGTTCAAACACTTGGGAAATCTCCCAAAGCATTTGCCAACAATGAGAAATCCCATGCCAGGACGATGAGAACACCCATCCACTTGAAGTTAGACGCTTAGAAAAATTCTAACAAAAAAGAAGAATGGGACAACGCCAGGACGGAGCGGACACCACGGTCCAGGCCGGAAGGGAAAGCACCTAAGTGAATCCAAAACACTTAGGAAATTTTTGAATAAATCCTAAGTGTTATGATAGTAAGGAAGCACCGGACAGGCCGACCAAGCCACCAGGCCGGAAGGGAAGCAACTACAAGAATCCAAAACACTTAGGAAATTTTTGAAAAAAAATCCTAACTGTTATGATACTACATCAACACCGGTCAGGCCGACAAAGCCACCAGGCCGGAAAGAAAGCACCTAAGTGGATCCAAAACACTTAGGAAATTTTTGAAAAAAATCCTAAGTGTTATGATAGTACAGAAATGACGGTCAGGCCGACCAAGCCACCAGACCGGGAAGAAAGCAGCTTAGTGAGCCCAAAACACTTAGGAAATTTTTGAAAAAAATCCTAAGTGTTATGATAGTAAAGCAACGACGAACAAGCCGACCAGGCCACCGGACAGGGTGGACTACCCCATGGACGTAGCGGACACTCGCGGGTGACCCAAGTTGTGACCTTGACACTTAGACAAATTTCAGAATTGAAATGGCAAAGGGAAATGAGCATACAAGTAATTCACAGCCGAGCAAGACAGCAAAAATTTTTCATTCATAGTCAGTTCATTACAATTGGGGGCGCTTCGGCCATTACATCAGTTCGGCAAAAAAATGAAAAGCTAATTACAAGGGAGCAGGGAGTAGCCGATCAAGCCTCTTGGGCACCTCCATCCGCGGCTGGCTCTTCGACCTCGTCGGCTCCCTCCTCGGCCTCAGTCTCCTGGCCGGCGGCGGCTGCAGCACTGGTGGCATCGTCCAGGAAATCGAACTCTGTGTAATCCGGCTCGCCGAGGCCGGAACTCTCAATGGGGGACTCCCGCTCCGACAGAGGAAGCTTGGCCTGCTCTTCTGGATCCTTCATCAGCTTTGGCAGCTTCAAGTTCCGTCTAGCCCACCCGGATGTGTAATTCATGGTCTTCAGAGCACGAGACAGCCGCCGACACAGGAGCCTCTGCATCCGCTCCTGGCCCATGTTATAGTAAACGGCCATCTCCCTACTGAAATACTCCTGGCCGGCGGGGGAGTTCATCCCCAATTTTCAAGCCTGGCGGCCACCACTTCATAGCACCAGGGGAGCCTCTCATCGGCCTTCCACCCCTCGGCCAGGAACTTCTCAACGGCCTCATCAGCAGCCTTCACAGCGGCGGCCTCGGCCTCAGCTTTCGCCTTCACGGCTTCCTCGTTCTTGCGCCGCTCGGCCTCCAGCGCCCTTTGGCTCTCCTCGAGCTTGGCCAGGGCATCGTCCCTTGCTGCAGCGGCTTCATTGGAGACCCTGGGCTACTACTTGACTGAAAGTCATGTTGAATTGATAGGTCGCCCTTTCGCGTACCTCCAAATTCAGTGCATTCCAAAAATGGTTCGCCATTCGATCCTCATTGGCCGCATATTCAGGCAAGAACCTTGTCAAATGTCGGAACCTTTGTTCCAATTGCTTCACCGTAAACTCATTGCCTTGCTTGAGATTTGTATATTCCCTCCTCTTTTGATTTACTTCGAAAGAGGTATAGAACTGTTCATAGAATGATTGCTCGAAGTTGTCCCACGTGACAACCCCGTCAAACTTACCCTTGATACCCTCCCATCAAATAGAAGCTAAACCTTCCAACAATCTAGTGGCTACCCTTAACTTCCGATCAGGGACCACTTGCATGTCATCGGCTGCATCATTTAACCTTTTTATCCACTCGGCTGCGTCCGAGATATCACCTGTCCCATCAAACAGTTTGCACCCCAAGGCCCTAGCCCCTTTTAGGTACTTTGAGATCTTAATGAATGGCTCTTCACCATCAGAATCTTTGACTGTTTTAACTTGTGCCCTATGAGCACCCCGACCCCTCCTGCGAGAGGTCTCGTCTCTGACATGTCCCACCTGGGCTCTTTGTCGTTACCTTTCCCTTTCCCGTTGGTACCATCGATACATCTCACTAACCTGGTCAAGAGGAATACTATGTATATCTGATGGAGTATATGGCCCAGGGACCCCCGGCCCACATACTTCCTCTACTACAATCAGGCCCAACAGGCCCAAGCGGGCCAAGCCCAGCAAAATGGAGCTCTAAGCAGCCCACAATACGCAAAGGGGTGCCTTCGGCCCCATGGCCGAAGGCTACCAGTGACGGAATCGAGCTCAGAAACATCATAGGAGAACAAGGCTTGAAAACCAAGCCTTCGGCAACTGCAGCCCTCGGCAGGTAGGAGCCCTCGGTTAGAAGAGACATCACAGAAGAACAAGGCTTGAAAACCAAACCTTCGGCACCTGCAGCCCTCGGCAGGTAGGAGCCCTCGGTTAGAAGAGCCTTCGGCCCAGCACCCTTCAGCCGAAGGCATCCACCTCGACAGAATATCCTCTTCACATGCGCCTGGATCACCGTACCAAGTACAAACGTCACATCCAACCACCGCATTTAATGCGGCCACATGCGAGTGCCAGTGCCACCCCGGTCGAGGTGACCCCTCGACCATCAGAAAACTGACACGTGTCCTTATCTAGCATTTATTACTACTATAAATAGCACCCCATTTCCCCATTTGTAACCCAGAAGCAAAATACGCTTAATACATATCGAATATACACTCTCTCTCTTACTTATTTGCTCTGACTTCTCTCTAGTTATTCTCCGCAATAACCCCTCGGATAAGCTACCCCCCGGGTACACAATCCATCATTTGGTGCTCTCGTTGAGAGCTCGAATAATCAAGTAAGAAACCCTCCCCCTCGCCAAACACAAAACACCTAGCTAAAATGGTGAGAACAACTCGTGCCAACTCCAAGAATGTAGAGGACAGGAACCTGGCCCTCGGCGAGGTCGACGTCCCCGAAGCCTCCAACAGGGCTCCCAGGGGCGGCGTCATCGCCGGGTTGGACAAGACGGCTGTCGACCTACGCCATCAAATTCAACAGAATGCCCCCGATGCCCGCCTCGGCATCGAGGCCAAGAAGAAGGACCAGAGCGAGAATCAAATTAGCCCTCCGGTCATCACAATCGACGTACAATCGGCACTTCCGCCTTCATCCAGACGCTCACCCAGAACCCGGGTGCCTTCGGCACTTTGGTTCCCCTCATACCTCAGGTCGGGGAGAATATTATGCCTCCCCCTCATCCACACCCCCTCGGGAACCCGGTCCTCCGGATTGGGAACTCCGAGGGGGTCGTGGCCCAAGATACGGCCTCCTAGGAAGTCCAATCCCGGGACCGCCACAACGTAAACAAAGAACGACTTCGGACCTCCGCCCTCGAGAGACTCAAAGGGGCGCAAGATCGCCGAGGGGTCCAAGACCGCCTCGGGGGGAAGGCGTTCCAAAGGCCTCAGGAAAGTGGCGGATCCGTCTCCAGGGCCAATGAAAGGCGTCCCCCTCAGGACAAAGGCAAGGCACCTCTCTATGTCAACGACGCCCGCCATCAAATCAACCAGGCCCACTCGGCCCGCATCCATTCGCAGGGGGCGGAAACCCTCCCGAAGGACCCCCGGGACGAAATCATTGCGGCCCTCCAGCGCCGGCTCGACGAGATGGAGGCCACCAAAGCACACGCCACCACTTCTGCCCCTCATACAGACCTCAAGTATGAGGCGATGTTGGCCAAAATGGAGGAGATGCAAAGGAAATTTGCCGAAGGCTCCGGGGAACCCATCATTTAACTCCGAACTAGGACGCCATTTACCCCAAGGTATTGGCGGCCCAAATCCCAGAAAAGTACCGAGGGCAACTCATCAAACCCTATGTAGGAAAAACTGACCCCCATGAGCACTACAACAGGTATGAAAACAACATGATGATGATGATGGGGGCATCAGATGAATACTTATGTCGTTGGTTCCTTTCCACCTTGGAGGGACCATCATACGAATGGTTCAACCAATTGCCCGAGGGCAGCGTTGACTCTTGGCAAGATCTTTCCCAACGCTTCCTCACCCATTTTGCCGGAAGGAAGCGCGCGAGAAAGCACTTCTCCCACCTCCTCTCCGTCAAACAACAGCCTGACGAAACACTTCGGTCCTTCATTGATCGGTGGATGAAGGAGACAGACGAGGTCGAGGGCGCCGACGAGAGTACCCTCCTCGTCCTCTTCCAGGGGGTTCTCCGCAGCAGCCCCTACGCACGGAGCCTCATCACCGACCCCCCAAGATCATACCTCAGAGCACTCCAGCGGGGGAGCCTATACACCGACGCCGATGACCTTCACTCCTTCAAGAAGAACGAGGGCCAGCCCTCAAAGAAGACAAACAACACGCCGGCCCCAAATGCGCCCTCAGCCGGAGGCCGAGACCATGGAAGTCACACCCAGCAAGGCCGTAACGAACGCCAATGGCGCCCTCGGTTGGACATGCCGAGGACTCCCCTCACGCACCCGGTGGGCACTATCCTCAACTATGCGGAAGAGCAGGACCTTTTCCCCAAGGACCCTCGGTCGGCGAGGGAGATCTACGCCATCCACCAAGGCGACACATATTGCCGTTACCACAAAAGCACCTCCCACAATACATGCGATTATGTCTCGTTAAAGAAGGCTATTGAACTCTTAATTCAACGGGGTGAGCTCCACCAATTCATCAAAAATGACCCAAGAAAAAATGCCGGGAGAACACCGATAAAAAAGAAAGGGACATCGCAACGAAGAAACATGAAATTGGGAGGTTCAGCGACGAGGAGGAGTTCGAGGAGCCCCAGTTGAAGAATCGCCACCTCCGATAATCGTGTTCCTCGCCTTCTCCGTCGGTCACAGCCTTGGGCCCTCGACCTCGAGGCACATTATCATCCCCTCGGCCTAGAGCCCTCGGCCTCGAGCCGTGTATCTTAACAAAGCCGTTGTCAAACAACGCACCCCTTGTATTCCGCTTGTTTCTATGAATTTAAGTAAACTACAACACAATCCAGACATCTTATCGGCCCCTTCGAGGCCAAATGCCCAGGTATGGCCGATGGTGTCTAAAGACGAGGGGCCTGCAAAAGGCCCGCGTTTTTGGAGCGGGACGCTCGCCGCGTCGCCGGCGCGCAACGCACGGCGACAGGCCTGAAAGAATGGCTGAGGTGACGAAATCCCCAAACTTGGGGGTGAAACGGCAGTCGTCGGAAACTGACCAAGCCTAGCCCGCGCCGTAAATAGACGACGGGACCCCCCAAGGTCAAGGGACGGTTCAGCACCGGGGGACTAACAGACGAACCCCCGGACGGATCACTTGGACCCCCTTCCGGTCGAGGCGGGGAAGCAACCCCCTCGGCCGAAGCCTGGAAGAAGGAACACACATCAGGAGGACTAACATACGACCTCCTGGCACAATCAAGGGACGGCCCAGCGCCGGGGGACTAACAGACAAACCCCCGGACGGATCACTTGGACCCCCTTTCGGCTGAGGCGGGGAATCAACCCCTCGGTCGATGCCTGAAAGAAGGAACATACACCCAGAGGACTCCTGGAACTATCAAGGAAAGGCCCTCGGCCTCAATTCGATTCTACATCACCAATGGCCCTCGGCCTTAGCATGATTCCACGTCACCAACGGCCCTCGGCCTCAACATCAGAATGGCCCTCGGCCTTAGCGTGACTCTACGCCACAACGGTTTTGGCCTTAGCGTGGTCTCACATCACCAACGGCCCTCGGCCTCAACATGATTCCACATCACAACGGCCCTCGGCCTCAACGTGATTCCACATCACAACGGCCCTCAGCCTCAACATCAGAACGGCCCTCGGCCTCAACATCAACAACGGCCCTCGACCTCAGCATCAGAACGGCCCTCGGCCTCAACATCAACAACGGCCCTCGGCCTCAGCGTGATTCCACATCACAATGGCCCTCGGCCTCAACATCAGACGGCCCTCGGCCTCAACATGACTCTATGTCATAACGGTTTTTGCCTTACATGATTTCACATCACCAAAGGCCCTCGGCCTCAACGTGATTCAACATCAACAATGGCCCTCGGCCTCAGCGTG
Organism: Cuscuta europaea; assembly: GCA_945859875.1. Lineage (NCBI taxonomy): Eukaryota > Viridiplantae > Streptophyta > Magnoliopsida > Solanales > Convolvulaceae > Cuscuta > Cuscuta europaea. The sequence continues at coordinate 5,218,391 of CAMAPE010000045.1, read as the reverse complement.
ATTCCACATCACAATGGCCCTCGGCCTCAACATCAGATGGCCCTCGGCCTCAACATCAACAACGGCCCTCTACCTCAGCATTAGAACGGCCCTCGGCCTCAACATCAACAACGGCCCTCGGCCTCAGCGTGATGACATCACAATGGCCCTCGGCCTCAACATCAGACGTCCATCGGCCTCAACATGACTCTATGTCATAACGGTTTTTGCCTTACATGATTTTACATCACCAAAGGCCCTCGGTCTCAACGTGATTCTACATCAACAACGGCTCTCGGCTTCAGCGTGATTCCACATCACAACGGCCCTCGGCCTGAACATCAGAACGGCCCTCGGCCTCAACATCACAACGGCCCTCGACCTCAGCGTGATTCCACATCACAGCAACCCTCGACCTTCAACCCTCCGACATCTTTATTTGATGTCGGGGGCAATCACACAGGTCCCTCGGCCTTCATCCCTCCGACATCTTTATTTGATGCCAGAGGCTATCATACAGGCCCATCGGCCTTCATCCCTCCGGCATCTTTATTTGATGTCGGGGTAAATCACACAGGTCCCTCGGCCTTCATCCCTCCGACATCTTTATTTGATGCCAGAGGCTATCATACAGGCCCATCGGCCTTCATCCCTCCGACATCTTTATTTAATGTCGTGGGCCATCACACAGGCCATTGGCCTTCAGCCCTCCGACATCTTTATTTGATGCCAGGAGCTATCATACAGGCCCCTCGGCCTTCATCCCTCTGACATCTTTATTTGATGTCGGGGGCCATTGTTGGTCCCGGTTGTACTGGATACAGTCTAGAGGGGGGGGGGTGAATAGACTGTATTGGTTTTTAACTTTTTCAAGCTAAGTACCAGATTTAACAGAATAGCCTGTTCTGTTGGCAGAACAGACTGGCATCGGATGGGGTTCTGGTAGGGAGTTCTGTTAATAGCCTCAGAGAAGCAAAGGCAGTAGGCCTTCTGTTAACTCACAAGACAAGTTCTGCTGAACACAGATACCAAGTCTTTGGAGTTAGACAGTTCAAATGAAAACTATGAATGTAAAGCAGTAAGTAAATGACACCAGAGCTTTTTATAGTGGTTCAAGGAACAACTTGTTCCTCTAGTCCACTGTTCCACTAAGCTGTAAAAACTTCCGTTTACAATGCCTTAGCCCTATCACATAAGAAGCTCTCCACGTCTTCTTCAAGTGTAGATGTCTTCTTGGATGCACTTCCGGCTTCCCTAAGACTGGTCCTTTCACTGAGCTTTTCCAGAAGTATCACCACTTCACAGCTCCAGGTACTTGGACGTCCTTCTTGTGAAAGAAGAGGTTCTATTTAGAACAGGGGTTCCTCCAACTTGCTTCGTTACAAGGGATTTGTAAGTAATGAGCTTGAAGAGTTGAAGAACACTTGGAACTTTGCTTGAGTTGGAAATAAGGATTTTTCCAACTTCTGCCTTCTCTTGTAGAAGATGATGAAGTTTTAATCTCAAAGAGGCTTTTTGCTTTGTAGCGTTTGAATTTCTTGTATATGCAGAGTTGTAGCAAAGGTTAGCAAAGTTATCCGGTTGTTCTTCGTAGTGTATCTTTTATACTGAGGTTGTCTTCCCGTTGGAGGAAAAGGAGGACAACTGCATTAAATGAGCGAACAGTTGACTTGACCAGTAGGACCCGGTAAAGTTGGCGGGTTACTATTTTGGGATAAAGTAATCCTGACATTGCGGCCAATCATCTGCAATTACTCTACGGAGCATGGGGAGCATTAAATGTGCATTTAATGCGTGCACTGTAGCTTTTCCGTTCAATACTCCTAGCCGTTGAAGGAATCTTTCAGTTGATTTCCCGGCTTGGTGGAATTTTTCTAAGTGTGAGGCCTTCTGGTGTCTTTAGCAGAGATTTGATCAGAGAAGGTCTTGAGCACTTCTGTTGAGAATATAACTAACAGAGAACCAGGAGGGTTTCTGTCAGAGTAAAGGTTAACAGAGACCCTGAGGTCTTCTGTTCCTAGGCAGAGAACCAAAGATCTTCTGTGAGGGGGTCTTCTGGTAGTCGATTATACTAAGAACTTTACAAATGAAAATTCTAATACATTAAGTCTAAAGAGGGGTACTCTAAAGTCCTAATCAACCTAGCATCATCAAAATCTAATTACAAATATTCCTTACAATTTCCCCCTTTTTTATGATGCCAAAACCCTTTAACTATTTCCAGAGAAGTGCCTTCACCATAAAGAATTAAAGTTTAAACACTTTCATTAAAATCTTGGTGGGCAACTTGGCATAGGAAGATAGTAAGAGTACAGTACATTCAGATAGCAGATAATAAATCAAAGAGCAAACAAACAAACACAAACAGAAAGCAAGGAAAAGACAGAGATTGAGGAATTGTCTTACAAAGTGTGAGGCAGAAATGTTCTTTTATTAAGGTGGATTACAAGAGTATCTGATTACATAATAGTCTTTGCAGCTTCAGCTCTTGCTTGTTCATCCAGTCCTTGTAGCCTCTTTAGCTCTGCATTCACCTCTTCTCTGATTCCAACCAGATTTCCAGTTCTCTAATAAGAAGCCCAAACGGGTGAGAGTTTGCAGTCTAGGTAGTTTAGAACACCTTCATGAATTTCTTTTCCTGGTACAATGCTGTTGTGAAACCAGAATTCTGCCTCCTCCAGAGATCCACCACGTTTAACCTTTACATGACCATCATGGTCCATATAAAGATTCTTGTAACACCCCGGGGCCCCACACGGACCCGAGGTAGTTACTCTAGACCTCTAGTACTGTCCCCACAAACCACCACGAGCCTTTACCGCGCACTTTGTCCTCACTCATGCGCGCCCTGAGAAACTTCCCAGGGGGTCACCCATCCCAAGACTACTCCCGTGCAAGCACGCTTAACTTTGGAGTTCTTGGGTGATGAGCTCCCTTAAAAGGAGATGCACCTCTGTTGATATGAGTAGTACTATTAATCCTCTTAAATTAATCTCAGGTATTACAATTCTGTTGTTGAGTGGAGGTCATCTTCTGCTTCATTTCCTCAAATTGAGTTTTAGTCATCACCTGAGATCCTCCCAGTCTCCATTCTTTAAAGCTTAGAGCTTTCTTCTTCTTAGTTCCTTTCTTCTGTGGGGATGGAGGTCTAGGGATACCAGCTAGCCTTTTCTTCTGGAGGGCAGCTTAAAAGTAAGGCGTGGGATCCACAACTGGTTCAGCAGATGATGAGGTTCTGGTGGTCCTGGGTTTTGGCAGATGAGGGCCTTCTTCCCCCTTTTTGGCATCATCGAGATCACCAAGCAGTAGGGAGAGTTTCTGGAATTCTGTGGCCTGAGTAGAGGCAATCTGTACCAGGGATTCTGGTAAAGTTTGAGTTACAGATGTAAGACCTTCAAGCAACCCTTGTTGCTTCTGGATGGCAGACATGATATCTTTGTTGCTGGCTTCTAAGAGAACCATCTTCTGATATCTCTCTTTGTCTTGAGAAAACAGAGTCCTGGCTTGATCACGGTGGACTTTTCAGAGTTCCTCTATGTCCAACAGCTGTTCTTTTGTTTTTGTATCAGCCCATTGGAGATCTTCAATATTCGAGGAGATGGTCTGAATTGCTTTGCCTTGAGTTGTCAGAGTCTGATGAAAGGTGAATAGGGTCTTATGTATACCTTCTACTTCAGTTGACAGTGCATTTGTTCTGGCAGAGGAGGATGCCATGAAGTTGTGGAGGGAGTTTGTGAGGTTTTCAAAGCGATCTGAGATAAACTGCATCCCAGAATTGAGATTATCATTCACATGAGCAAGGTGCTCAAAGTGCTTGTCATTGATCTGGATGAGTTTGTCCATGCCTTGGAGGACTTGACCACCAAATTCTTCTGCTGTTTCAACAAACTTGTTGAAGGGAATTTGATTCTCTTGTCCAGCAGATTGAGGCAGCTCTAAACCTCTTCCCTTAGGAAAAGGGTGATGCTCTTGGACAGAGGAGAGAGATTGGACAAGAAGTTCATGCTCAAGTTGAGTCAGAGGAGGGGTTTTCTGTCTCTTTGAAGTAGCTTTGTAGGACTTGCTGACCATGAATCCATCCATGTCAGAAGAGTCTTCATAAGAGGAGTAGATTGGGATTCTGTTTCTGATTACCTTCTTCTTCTTCCGGAGGGAGGGATTGGGGGCAGTAGAATGCCTAGAATAACCTTGTGGTGCAGAGATGGGGGAGACTGTAGTAGGATCAGAGTCTCTAAGGAACCATTCAGGTTTTAACTGAGCTGCAGGTTGGTGTGGTGGAAGGGACTCTTGTGGAGTGACTTGATGTTCAGACTTGGAAGGTGAAGGGGATTTCTGTTGAGGTGGTGGTGATGAGGAGATGATCTGTTGGGGTTGATATGGAATAATTTGTCTTTGAGAGGGTGGGGGAGGGGAAGGGGATCTGTTTTTAGGAGGAGAGAACGGTTTGCAGGGTGAAGGAGATGGAGATTTGGAGATTGAGGGCTTTTGGGGTGTGGGGATTTTCTGTGCAGAAGAGGGTTTCTGATGAAGTGAGGAGGTGTTCTGTTGGGGGGATGGGAGTGTATGCACAGAGGGGGATAATGGAATCAGGGGTTCTGTTGGAATAAGTACAGATGGGGTTTTCTGGTGAGGAGATTGGGGTGGAGTGGTAAAGGGAGTTGGCATTCTGGGTGAGAGTGGAGGTTCAGGGATTACCTCAAGTAGAGTCTCTGTGAACTGTGAATCTCTCCATTCCTTGACCAGCCTCTCCATGACCAAGGGTAGATCATTAGAAGTGGAGGGTTCCCCTTCTCCATGTGCACTATGTCAAAATTTGATCATAGATTCCTTCCTCTTCTTTTCAATCAGCCAATCATCAAAGGCTGCCACCTCATCTTCTGTCAGAGCCTTGACATGCTCTTCTTCTATGACATCAGTGATCTTGCTCTTGCCTTTGCATTCCCCCTTTTTCTTCTCAGCAAGAACAGTTAGAAGAAAGTCCTTGTTGAGGCATAGCTCAACATCTTCTGTGCCAGCCCACTTCAGAGCTTCAGCTTCCTCTGTGATAAAGTTGGGGAGTAATCTGAGTAGTTCTGGGAGAGGTCCCACTCTCCACTTCCTCCAAGCCAGAACCCTGATAAATACTTTGTCTAGATCAGAGGGGGTATGCTCCTGGGGTTCTGTGGGCTCAAGGGTTCTGTCTTCTTGATGGTGTTCTGATGATGTAAGTATCATTGGTTGATCAGGCAAGATTGCAGAGGGAGATCTGTGAGATCCCCCCTGAACAGTAGCATCCAGTACTGCTACATCTTCTTCAGAGTCACTAGACTCAAAAATAATCCTCTTGCCTTGCCAAGCATTTCTGTTGGCTGGGGCAGAAGTGACAGAATCCTCCAGCTTCTCCTGTACTGCAGGTGTCAGAACCTTTGCCTTCTTTGCAATGGGGGAGGCAGAGGGGGTGCTTTCTGTAGAGACAGGGGAAGGTGCCTTTCTCTTTAAGACAGATTTCTTAGCCACTAGCTTCTGAACTTTAGCTGGGGCAGCCTTCTGCAGAACAACCTTCTTCACAGGTTTTCTGATCAGAACTTCTTCTTCTTCAGATTCTGAAGGTGTAGAGGGTTTCTGCTGTTTCTTCACAGCCTTTTTGGGTTTGATGGCCTTCTGTTGGAGCTTCTCCCGGTTAAACTCCAGAGTCCTCAGCCTCTTCTATTCAGCCTTGAGTGCAACCTTTCGGTCACCAGAGGTATTGAGGAAGAGCAGTTTAGTGTAATCTGCCTCAATAGGGTTCCTCAGCCCTATCCTTGCCTTGAGCAGGGTTTCAGAGATCAAGAGGCCATAACCCATGGGGGTTTTGAACAGTCCAGTTTCCTTGTCCTTCTTTTTGATGAATTCAACTAGAGATTTGACTATTACCTGTCCCCAGTTGATGTTCATCCCATGATGAACTGCAAAGACAGCTTTTGCATTGAGCACATTTATGTCATCAGTGGAGGTGCTCTTGCTCTAGACACACCTATGAAGGATGTTCACCAGCTTTTCATAGTCACTTTGAAGGAGGTTCTTCTTCATATACAGTTTGGGAACTCTACCCACTTCAGGTCGGCAGTAGAGTTGGACAAAGTTGTCCACAGTGACCTTGACACTGTCCAGTGATAGGAAGCCTTCAGTCTCTTCTTCTTGAGGGTCCTCCACTACGCCAAATAGGGCGTTGAGAACTTCAGGAGTGAGGGTTATGTTCTCACCATTGACCTTTGACCGGATGGTCTCCCCTTCGTACGTAGCGTTGAGATAAAACTCTGCCACGTCCCTCGTGCTGTAGGAATCAAAGTGATATCCTACTACCTTGTTGAGTTGGGAGTCTTCCATCCCCTTGATGATTTTCACCATCGTTTCATGATTAGCTGCGAGTTCAGGGAGTGCGGAGAGGTCGCAGTTCATCCCAGTATAGATGTTCGAGACCAGGGTGTTGATTTCTTCCTTGGTGAGGTCGTTGATGTTGATGAAAGCCATTAGAGCAGAGAAAAGTTGCAGAGAGCTTGAGAGCTATGGAGGTTTGAGAATTTGAGATTAATGAAAGCAGTAACGGTTTAGGTTTGCGAAGGGGGAATATATGGGTTCGGGTTAGTGGACGCTTGAGATTATGTACGGTTCCAAGGTACCAATAAATGTAAAAAGGGGCGCAGTAAATATTATGTGGCTGGATACCGTTTTAAGGGTAAAAGGGCAAAAGACCTTTAATAAGTTACTAGATCACCCGATTTTCAGAATTTTCTAAGTCCACAACCTTCTGTTAGATATAAGAAGGGGTTTTCTGAAGAGGGAGGGAGGGTTTCTGTTGCTGAGGTGTTCTGCTAGGATAAAGATCAGAAGGAGGTTAACAGAAGGGGTTCTGCAACAGGTATTCTGTTAGCAGAGATTTTGCAACAGAGGGCCTTCCTTTTCAACTTTCCCTTGGGATTTCATCCATCATTCCCAATTCCTCTCTCAGTTTGTTGAATCTAGCCTCAGGAAGAGGCTTTGTCAGAATGTCTGCAAGCTGGTCTTCTGTTGGCACATGCTCCATGCAAATGTGCTTCTTTTCAACATGATCTCTGATGAAGTGATGTCTGATCTCAATGTGCTTTGTCCTGGAGTGAAGAACTGGATTCTGAGTGATGGCAATGGCACTGGTGTTGTCGCACAACAATTTGATCTCCTTTGCTTGAATGCCATAATCCTTCAGTTGTTGCTTCATCCAGAGTAACTGAGCACAGCAACTCCCAGCTGCAATGTACTCAGCTTCTGCTGTACTTGTTGAGATTGAATTCTGCTTCTTGCTAAACCAGGAAACAAGCCTTCCTTCTAGCATTTGGCAGTGACCAGAGGTGCTTTTCCTGTCTAATCTGCAACCTGCAAAATCTGAGTCAGAGAAACCAATTAGTTCAAAGTTACATCCCTTTGGATACCATAGGCCTGCATTTGGATTTCCTTTGATATATCTGATGATTCTCTTTGCAGCACTAAGATGGCTGTCCTTGGGCTTTGATTGGTATCTGGCACAGATTCCAACAGAGAATGAGATGTCTGGTCTGCTTGCAGTCAGATACAGCAGAGATCCTATGATTCCTCTGTATGTTGTTGCATCGACATCCTTTCCTTCATCATCTGGACCAATTCCTTGTGAGGTGTTCATGGGAATCTTCACTGAGGATTTGCCTTCCACTCCAAACTTCTTGATCAGGTCTCTGGTATACTTCCCTTGATTGATAAAGATTCCTTCTGGAACTTGTTTGACTTGAAGTCCTAGGAAGTAGCTGAGTTCTCCCATCATACTCATTTCAAATTGACTCTGCATCACTTGAGAGAATTTCTTGCACAGTTCTGGATTAGTACTACCAAATATAATATCATCAACATATATTTGTACTAACAGAATGTGATTAGCAACAGAGATTTGAAATAGAGTTTTGTCAACCTTTCCTTTAGTAAACCCATGGTTCACTAGGAAAAGGGACAATGTGTCATACCATGCTCTGGGAGCTTGCTTAAGACCATAAAGGCCCTTTTTAAGCTTGTAGACACAAGAGGAGTGAGTAGGAATGACAAAACCTGGTGGTTGTTCCACATAAACTTCTTCTTCAAGATCTCCATTTAGAAATGCACTTTTGACATCCATCTGGTAGACCTTAATATTGTTGTAGGCAGCATAGGCTAGAAATATTCTGATGGCTTCCAGTCTGGCAACTGGTGCAAAAGTCTCATCAAAATCTATTCCTTCTTCTTGGCAATAACCTTTAGCTACCAGCCTTGCTTTATTCCTTACAATGTTGCCATCTTCATCAGCTTTGTTCTTGAACACCCATTTTGTTCCAATGACATTCTGGTGCTTTGGCCTAAGAACAAGTTCCCATACTTTGTTCCTTTCAAATTGAGTAAGCTCTTCTTGCATAGCATTGATCCAATCTGAGTCTGCAAGAGCTTCTTCCACTGTCATGGGTTCCATCTGAGATATATAACAGGCAAGCATTGCTTCTCTCCTTGTTGAAGCTGATCTGGTCTGCACACCACTTCTGATATGCCCAATAACTTGATTAGGAGGATGGTCTCTTAACCATGTCAGATCAGGTTCTGTCAGTTGTTGTCTGGGCCTTTCTTGTTCTTCATCTTCTGAGTCTTCATCTTCATTCAACAGAAGGGGGTTTGGTGCAGGTGTTGGAAATGCAGGGTGGTCTGCTACCTCTTCTGTTGGTTCTGGTGCTCTGTCTTCTATGCTGGCTTCCTTGAGGATCTCTGTTACCTCTTTAACAGAGGTGTTTTCATCAAACTTCACATGTATAGATTCTTCAACATGTAGAGTCCTTCTGTTGAGTACTCTATAGGCTTTACTGGTGGTTGAATAGCCTATAAAGATACCTTCATCAGCTTTCTCTTGAAAGACTTTCAGATGCTCCATTCCATTGTTAAGAATGTAGCACTTGCATCCAAACACATGAAAGTAGCTGATGTTGGGTTTCCTTCCTTTCCAGAGTTCATAAGGGGTCTTCTGGTGATTCTTGTTGACCATGCTTCTGTTCTGAGTATAACATGCAGTGTTGATTACTTCAGCCCAATATCTCATAGGTAGACCAGATTCTGCAATCATTGTTCTTGCAGCTTCCTTTAAAGTTCTGTTCCTCCTTTCTGCCACGCCATTCTGTTGAGGGGTTCTGGCGGCAGAGAGTTGATGAAAGGTTCCATTTTGATCACAGAAGTCCTTTATGACTTGGTTGACAAATTCAGTTCCTCTGTCAGACCTGATTGTCTTAACCTTCAAGTTCTTCTCAGTCTGAAGTTGCTTTAACAGAGATGGCAACTTCTGAAGAGTTGCATTTTTCTTTGACAGAAAGATAGTCCATGTATATCTGGAATAGTCATCAATTATGACTAGGGTGTATTTCTTGCCACCAACGCTTGGAGTTTCAACAGGTCCAAATAAATCCATGTGGATCAGATTTAAAGGACTTGTAGAAAGATCTCCAGCAATGGGTTTGAAATAGTTCTTCTGTTGCTTTCCCTTCTGGCATGCACTGCAGAGGGTCTCTTTCTTGTAAACTATGTCTGGCAGTCCATCAACTATGTGTTCTCTTGCCAGTTTGTTGATTGTTTTGAAGTTCAAATGGCTAAGCTTCTTGTGCCAGTCCCAGCTTAGTTTTGAATCTCCCTTGGCTATCAGGCAAACTCCATCCTTTGCTGTGTTCCAATCAACCACATAGATGTTCTTCTTCCTTGATGCTGTAAGAACCACTTCCTTTGTTGTCTCATGCTTCACATAACAGAAGTCCTTTGTGAATTCAACAGTGTAGCCTTTGTCACAGAATTGGCTAGCACTCAGCAAGTTGAACTTCAGTCCTTTGACATATGAGACATCATCAATGACTATCTGGTTCTTGATCAGCTTTCCTCTTCCTTTTGTTTGACCTTCTTTGTCATTACCTCCAAAGGTAACTCTAGGTCCTTTGCATTTCTGGAACTCAGTTAGGCAACTTCTGTCACCTGTCATGTGCCTGGAGCATCCACTATCAATAAACCATTCTTGCTCTGAGATAGCTCCAGCACACAATTCCTGCAAGATCAAAAGAAAGATTTAGGTACCCAAGCAATGCTGGGTCCTGGGGGGTCATGGAGTCTGGGTAGTTGGTACCATTTTGGTCTCATCAGGTGAAACCTTTGTGGGTGGTACCCATTGTCCACCTGGTAGTTATAGTAAACTGAAGTGTGATTCACTTTGGGCAGATGCTTGTGAGGGTCATGCTTCCTGTTTACATACTTTTGCATAGCTTTCTTTGTTGGAAAGAAGTCCCATATACTATCAAGAGCAGAGGGACGATTAGCTTTGGGCTTCTGAAGTTGACCAGCCAACCTCTTCTGCCTAAAGTTAACTCTCTCTTGATATTTGCCCTTCTGGTGATCATTTCTGGCACGATTGTCATGAGGTTATCTGTCAATGAATGGTCTTTTATTTTTGTTATCTTGAAACCCTTTTCTGTTGTTAGGTTTTCTGCCAGATTCATTATTTTTCAAAAAGGGTTTCTGTTGAACCTTTATCTTTCCCTTTTCTGGTCTGACTTCCTCATGAACAACCTTGGTGCCAGATACACCAGCTTGACAAATGGGGCTAGAAATCAGTGGCACTATGACCTTATCTGCCTTAGCAACACTGGTGCTAGGCATTACAGAAGGCTCACCTGATTCTGTTGAGCCATAACCAAGACCAAAGCTAGTGCCAATCTGTTGATCAAGTAAAATCTTTTCCATGGAAGACTGGGCCTTCTGGTAAGCTTTGTACTTAATCTCGAGAGACTCTATTTCTCTTATTCTCTTGAGAAGAGAAACATTTTCAGTCTCCAGCTGATTTCTTTCCTTAATTAGAAGATTGATTTTGATCTCAACCTCCTTTTTCAAGTCAAGAATTTCAGCTTTTAACTTACTGTTTTCTTCTGTTACAGAGGAATAAGTGGCTTGGATGGCCTTAAACTCTTCCCAAAATTCTGACATTGAATCAGAATCAAAAGCTAAGCCTACCGAAGAGAAACTAGATGCAGAAGTAGAGGTTACCTCATCATCAGAATGAGCCATGAGGCATAGGTCTTCTGTTTCAGTATCAAGGCAACAGAAGGCCTCATCAGAATCTGAGTCAGAACTAGATTCTGTCTCTGACAGAGGGTCTTTCTCGAGATGTTCTGTCACAAGTGCTTTTCTCCTTCTGGAGTTGTCTTCATACTTCTTCTTTTCTCCATCATGCCCTTGTTTCTTGGACACTCTTGGATGTGGACATTCTGCTTTGAAATGTCCAGGTTGTCTGCAGTTGTAACAGAGAAGCTCACCACTGCTTTCTGTTGTTTTGACCTTCTGGAATGGCTTTCTGCTGAATGATGGACTTATTCCATCTTTGGGATTCTTCATGAACTTCTTGAATCTCCTAGCAAAAGCAGCCGTATATTCATCAGATAAAAGTACTGAAGGGTCAAAATCATTTACCTTTGATGTGCTGGCAGTGAGGGCAGTAGTGGTCCTCTCTTCTGGTACATCTTCTTTTTCTTCGATCATTTCAAACTCATGAGCTTTGAGATCTGAAATGAGCTTATCAGTGGGATAAGTCTTCACATCCTTGCTGGCTTGGACAGCAACCACCTTCATCTTCCATGCTGAGGGCAGTCCCCTCAACACCTTAAGGTTGATCTCCTTGGTGGTGAGTTCCTTGCCAAGCTCAGAGATCTCTCCAGTGAGAGTGAGGAGTCTGTCATACATCTTGGAGATGCTTTCACCAGGGAGAAGTTTGAAGTCATCAAACTTCTTGTTGGCTATTGTTAGCTTGTTGTCCTTCTCTTGCTCATCACCAGCTCCAATGAGTTCAAGAGTATCCCAGATTTCCTTTGCTGTTTTGCATTTCTTTATTCTGTTGAAGTACCTATCGTCGATGGACTTGTAAAGAATGTCCTTAGCAATGTTGTCCAGATTGTACTTCCTTCTTTCTTCTGTTGTCCACTCAGATTTGGCCTTATTGATCATCTGAGGTCTAGTGTTGTCAATAGCATGTTCAGGGTTGACCTTCTGGAAGCTTGTGAAGGGTCCTATGTCAAGTACTTCCCACATCTCATCATGAAGAGCACAGAGATGTTCCTTCATCCGGATCCTCCAGTCATCAAACTTAAGATCTGAAAACATAAGATTCTTGGACAAGGAGTGATCCATTATATCAGGTAAAAATGAGATAAAACAGAAAAACAAGTGGATCTTTGTTCAGCAAATAACCTAAGAGATTATTAGAACAAGGAGACTCTAATACCACTTGTTGGTCCCGGTTGTACTGATACAGTCTAGAGGGGGGGGGGGGGTGAATAGACTGTATTGGTTTTTAACTTTTTCAAGCTAAGTACCAGATTTAACAGAATAGCCTGTTCTGTTGGCAGAACAGACTGGCAGCGGATGGGGTTCTGGTAGGGAGTTCTGTTAATAGCCTCAGAGAAGCAAAGGCAGTAGGCCTTCTGTTAACTCACAAGACAAGTTCTGCTGAACACAGATACCAAGTCTTTGGAGTTAGACAGTTCAAATGAAAACTATGAATGTAAAGCAGTAAGTAAATGACACCAGGGCTTTTTATAGTTGTTCAAGGAACAACTTGTTCCTCTAGTCCACTGTTCCACTAAGCTGTAAAAACTTCCGTTTACAATGCCTTAGCCCTATCACTTAAGAAGCTCTCCATGTCTTCTTCAAGTGTAGATGTCTTCTTGGATGCACTTCCGGCTTCCCTAAGACTGGTCCTTTCACTGAGCTTTCCCAGAAATATCACCACTTCACAGCTCCAGGTACTTGGACGTCCTTCTTGTGAAAGAAGAGGTTCTATTTAGAACAGGGGTTCCTCCAACTTGCTTCGTTACAAGGGATTTGTAAGTAGTGAGCTTGAAGAGTTGAAGAACACTTGGAACTTTGCTTGAGTTGGAAATAAGGATTTTTCCAACTTCTGCCTTCTCTTGTAGAAGATGATGAAGTTTTAATCTCAAAGAGGCTTTTTGCTTTGTAGCGTTTGAATTTCTTGTATATGAAGAGTTGTAGCAAAGGTTAGCAAAGTTATCCGGTTGTTCTTCGTAGTGTATCTTTTATACTGAGGTTGTCTTCCCGTTGGAGGAAAAGGAGGACAACTGCATTAAATGAGCGAGCAGTTGACTTGACCAGTAGGACCTGGTAAAGTTGGTGGGTTACTATTTTGGGATAAAGTAATCCTGACATTGCGACCAATCATCTGCAATTACTCTACGGAGCATGGGGAGCATTAAATGTGCATTTAATGCGTGAACTGTAGCTTTTCCGTTCAATACTCCTAGCCGTTGAAGGAATCTTTCAGTTGATTTCCCGGCTTGGTGGAATTCTTCTAAGTGTCAGGCCTTCTGGTGTCTTTAGCAGAGATTTGATCAGAGAAGGTCTTGAGCACTTCTGTTGAGAATATAACTAACAGAGAACCAGGAGGGTTTCTGTCAGAGTAAAGGTTAACAGAGACCCTAAGGTCTTCTGTTCCTAGGCAGAGAACCAAAGATCTTCTGTCAGGAGGTCTCCTGGTAGTCGATTATACTAAGAACTTTACAAATGAAAATTCTAATACATTAACTCTAAAGAGGGGTACTCCAAGGTGGAAAGGAACCAACGACATAAGTATTCATCTGATGCCCCCATCATCATCATGTTGTTTTGATACCTGTTGTAGTGCTCCTGAGGGTCAGTTCTTCCTTCATAGGGCTTGATGAGTTGCCCTCGGTACTTTTCCGGGATTTGGGCCGCCAATACCCTTGGGGTAAATGGCGTCCTAGTTCGGAGTTGGATGACGGGTTCCCCGGAGCCTTCGGCAAATTTCCTTTGCATCTCCTCCATTTTGGCCAACATTGCCTCATACTTGAGGTCTGTATGAGGGACAGAAGTGGTGGCGTGTGCTTTGGTGGCCCCCATCTCGTCGAGCCGGCGCTGGAGGGCCGTAATGATTTCGTCCCGGGGGTCCTTCGGGAGGGCCTCCGCCCCCTGCGAATGGACGCGAGCCGAGTGGGCCTGGTTGATTTGATGGCGGGCATCGTTGACATGGAGAGGTGCCTTGCCTTTGTCCTGAGGGGGACGCCTTTCATTGGCCCTGGAGACGGATCCGCAACTTTCCTGAGGCCTCTGGAACGCCTTCCCCCCTCGGCGGTCTTGGACCCCTCGGCGGTCTTGCGCCCCTCCGAGTCTCTCGAGGGCGGAGGTCCGGGGCTGTTCCTTATTCATGTTGTAGCGGTCCCGGGATTGGACTTCCTGGGAGGCCGTATCTTGGACCACGACCCCCTCGACGTTCCCCATCCGGAGGACAGGGTTCCCGAGGGGGTGTGGATGAGGGGGAGGCATGATATTCTCCCCGACTAGAGGTTGAAGGGGAACCAAAGAGCCGAAGGCACCCGGATTCTGGGTGAGCGTCTGGATGAAGGCGGAAAACGCCGACTGTACGTCGATAGTGATGACCGGAGGGCTAACTTGGTTCTCGCTCCGGTCCTTCTTTTTGGCCTCAATGCTGAGGCGGGCATTGGGGGCATTTTGTTGAATCTGATGGCGTAGGTCGACAGCCGTATGGTCCAACCCGGCGATGACGCCGCCCTCAGGAGCCATGGTAGAGGCTTCGAGGGCGTCGACGTCGCCGAGGGCCAGGTTCCTTTCCTCATGAGTCTTGGATTGGGCACGGGTGTTTCTTCCCATTTTGATAGGTGTTTTTAGCTGAAGGGGAGGGTTTCTTACTTGATTGTTCGAACTCTCAACGAGAGCACCAAATGATGGATAAGTGTACCTGGGGGGTAGCTTATCCGAGGGGTTATTGTGGAGAATAACTAGAGAGAAGTCAGAGCAAATAAGTAAGAGAGAGAGTGTATATTCGATATGTATTAAGCGTATTTTGCTTCTGGGTTACAAATGGGGAAATGAGGTGCTATTTATAGTAGTAATAAATGCTAGATAAGGACACGTGTCAGTTTTCTGGTGGTCGAGGGGTCACCTCGACCGGGGTGGCACTGGCACTCGCATGTGGCCGCATTAAATGCGGTGGTTGGATGTGACGTTTGTACTTGGTACGGTGATCCAGGCGCATGTGAAGAGGATATTCTGTCGAGGTGGATGCCTTCGGCTGAAGGGTGCTGGGCCGAAGGCTCCTACCTGCCGAGGGCTGCAGGTGCCGAAGGCTTGGTTTTCAAGCCTTGTTCTCCTGTGATGCCTCTTCTAACCGAGGGCTCCTACCTGCCGAGGGTTGCAGTTGCCGAAGGCTTGGTTTTCAAGCCTTGTTCTCCTGTGATGCCTCTTCTAACTGAGGGCTCCTACCTGCCGAGGGCTGCAGTTGCCGAAGGCTTGGTTTTCAAGCCTTGTTCTCCTATGATGTTTCTGAGCGCGATTCCGTCACTGGTAGCCTTCGGCCATGGGGCCGAAGGCACCCCTTTGCGTATTGTGGGCTGCTTAGAGCTCCATTTTGCTGGGCTTGGCCCGCTTGGGCCTGTTGGGCCTGATTGTAGTAGAGGAAGTATGTGGGCCGGGGGTCCCTGGGCCATATACTCCATCAACGACCTTGATATTCCCCGATTGGCTTGCCCGGCTATCCCCGGCGTGCGCCCTCTCGGATTCCCTCGAACCGCCCTATCACTACCACCATTCCTGAAAGAATATATTGAAATGAGTCTTTGGACTCGTTTGAATGTCAATTGACAGAAACGTACTTAAGACACAACTTGGCTCAAGTCACTGCAATACCAATTGTTAAGGGGCCCATCTTAACAACCAGAGACCTTGCAACTCGATAACCAAATGCTCTTAAAGTACACACTTTATGTTCATGGATTTTCATTGAAAGATTGTTTTGATAGAAACTTTGTTGAGAGGTTGACTATATAGTTTAGTAACCGTATGGCTCTGATACCACTGAATTGTCACGCCCCAGACCGTGTCTGTGTCACGTAGACAACCGTCGTACAACCCAATAAGAATAACCGCAGTTCATCCTTACTAAATTGCACAAGACGTCCGATAGATACATATGCCAAAACCGATTAGTAAACATACATAACAACATCAACATACAATTAAACACATAGCGGAATATAAGTGTTTAATAAGAACCCACACAAGGGTAAAACAAGAGCTCGCAGGCTCCATTAATTTATAAGTCAAAAATAGTTCCATGAGCATTATTTAATTATTTAGAAATAGAACCAGAGGAAGCACGAACCACGTCTTCTCTCCATCGATCTCCCGAACAACGGGTGTAGGAAGTAAGCTCTAGCTTCAACCTGAAAGGGTGGTTCTCTCGAGGGATCAGTACTACAGAAAAGTACTTGTGAGGGCAAACTGTATGTAATATAACTAACGTTTCTCACATGGGACCCTCAACATAGGGTGATAGTATATGTATATGCATAACTCTTGGTTACCCCTTTTTAAAACATATCGTATACGTATATACATATGAGTAAAATATCTGGCCCGTGGGCCCATTTGTCTTTCAAATCATTTATGCGTAACAGTCTCGTTAAATTCACCCTTCCCATGTCCTACCCTCGAGCGAAGTCACCCGCAGGCTAACTCACCCGATAACAAAGATAATTATTTCGGGGGCCCTTCGGGCTCCCATATCACAGTCATGATTTAAATTAAATTCCTAGACCAAGGAAAATACCCTATCGGGAACTCATTCCCGATCACACATGTTTAATCATCTAAAATCATTACTTGAGGTTCACCTACCTCGGGGACTATTCGTCCTTACAATCATAGTTTACATTCTCGGGGCTAACCCCGCCTTGAGGAGTACGCATACACCCTTATCCTATGTGTAATTTGCTGGAGGTTAACACACCTCAAGGACTACACGGGCCCTTGTTACCTATATGCAATTCGATGGAGGTTAACACACCTCAAGGACTGCACTTTTCCTTGCTACCTATGTGTAATTTGCTGGAGGTTAACACACCTCAAGGACTACACGGGCCCTTGTTACCTATATGCAATTTGATGGAGGTTAACACACTTCAAGGACTGCACTTGCTCTTGTTACCTATGTGTAATTTGCTGGAGGTTAACACACCTCAAGGACTACACGGGCCCTTGTTACCTATATGCAATTTGATGGAGGTTAACACACCTCAAGGACTGCATTTGCCCTTGTTACCTATGTGTAATTTGCTGGAGGTTAACACACCTCAAGGACTACACGGGCCCTTGTTACATATATGCACTTTGATGGAGGTTAACACATCTCAAGGACTGCATTTGCCCTTGTTACCTATGTGTAATTTGCTGGAGGTTAACACACCTCAAGGACTACACGGGCCCTTGTTAACATTTGAGTATAAAGGACTCATCCTGGTCCTACAGAGTTTTACCTGACCTTACTCGGTCCCGAGTATTCACCCGTCATGTATAATCTACCACTTACCTCACCCGGTCGTGGTCTATAATTTCTTTACTAACGACTAGTCCAAGTCTTAGCGTTTAAACCATATTCGAAGCCTTAGCAACCAACGTGGACGGGTCCCACTCGAACGGCCCACGTAAACTTACTCAAAAACTGCATATTGGGTGTAAAATCCAATACCCGGTCGGGTATTACCCATACCCGGTCGGGTAGGGTGAGCCAGTAGCCCCTGGGACTGTTTTTAACTAATACCCGGTCGGGTCTATACCCCTACCCGGTCGGGTTTAGTGTGGCAGTGGCTCCTGGAACCATTTTTAACCAATACCCGGTCGGGTAGTTACCAATACCCGGTTGGGTATTACTTTTGTCTTGGCGGTCAACGCCCGTTTGATCGCCCAAACAAAGTCCGATTTACGTGAAATTTGATACACATGTACTTCTTGACGTCCTTAATCCAAAAATGCCCTTTTGGGTCCTTGGAACATCATACATAATTAATTATCACATTTTTAATCATCAAGCTTACTCAACATGCTTTTCAACTATATTTTTCATATAATCATGGAATAACACATACTTGATTATCTTTAATCATTCCATAAAATATATTCTTGATTGCTTTAAGTAATCTCATGTCTCACTCAAAAGTTATAAAGCATAAAGCCGTCTTCACACAACTATTAATAAGTACTTCATACTTATTAAGCGTTTATATATTTCGTTCTAGTTTTTTCTTCATAACTAGATTTAATTTAATGACATGTATGATTAAGTACTTGAATCCTTCAAGAATACCATCTTGAATTACCTTAGTTAATGTCCAACTAAATCATTCATGATTATCCTTCATAAAAAATATTAATAATTCTTTTACTCATTAATCATGCCATTTTCACATAACTTATAATCATTATAGCTAATCACATGTTTAAACACATTTAAACATTTCTATACATATTCACGTACTAGATTACTCTAGTTATCTCATACATAGTCCATGTATGCATTTTCATACATTTGACAATAATACATTCATGATTAATCCACAAATAAATCTCTTATTCATTAATCATGTAATATTTCCATAATTCATATTCACCATGACTAATCATGCATTTTAATCCATTTAATCATTTCTCAAATCATGATAAGGATTTTATTTAGGTAATCCCACGTTTGACCCAAGAGTTACAAGACACGTAGTCGTCCACTCACCTCGAAATGACGCTAGCAAACTTTTATCCTCTTCGTTTGAACTCCGGCGACTTTTGGAATTTTCCGGTGAAAACTCCGGCGGCTCCGGCGACTTTTCCGGCCACTCCTAGATTCCTTGAGAAGTCTAGAATACCTTGGTAAAATTCCTAACAAGGTTTCACAACCAAAAGTGGTATAAACATCAAAACCCTATGGGAAGGTGTTTTCCGGCGAGCCGGTCTTACTCCGGTCATAACACCGATCATGGTTAAAACTATTCTTCCAACCCCTCATTCTACACCTCTAGGAGTGTAGTACAAGAGTATGGGTCTATCATATGATTTATAAAATCATATGAGATTAAAAGAAGGAAGAAAAATACTAATGTGATCATTACCTTAATTAATAAAGGGTTTTCTCCACTTTTACCACTTCTTCTTCTTCTTTGAGCCCTCTTCTTGCTTGAGATTGATTATGGCTATGGAGGTAAGTATTTTGAGAGCTCTTCCTTCTCTCTTGGGTAGGTTTGGCCGAAATAATGAGGGTGTGGGGCGTGAGGAGATGGATTTTTGGCCTTTAACACCAAATGAGGTGGAGAGGGTCCCATTTCCTTCCTAATTAATTCTCATGCATCCCCCCATCAAACTCCAGCCTTCCTCTCGGCTGTTTGCTTGCATAATTACGTGGGGTGGCCCCCACCCATGTGGGAGGTCATCCCAATGTGTCCTAAAATGTACATTCGTTCCCGAAAGTTGTATTTTCTGGACTGTTTTAATTATATTTTATTTTATCGAGTCAAATACAATATAAATCATTCTTCCAATTAATATTGGACTCTAAAATGAATAAATATTATCCCACTTCAATTTAGTGGTCCCTGGAATTTATTTCGGTCTATTATCTGTTAAATTGCCAATACCGGTAATGAGACCTCATTTGGTCAACCGGCCAATTCTATGGCTCAACATGAATTTACACCATCAAATATATATTATCTAGACCAAGATGAATATAACATGTGGTCCCATAAATATCGGATTGTCCCCGCTCCTAGTGTAGGCTCAACGTGCAATTTACTGTTCAAGTAACAGTAAAAATGAGAACGTGTCATCTCGTAAATTCATTACTCATTTCTCATGACTCAATATGTGTTTTGATATTTTGTGACACTTTAATAAAATGTTACACTTCTTTTTAAGTGGTCCAAAATGTATGAGCAGATAAAATCTTATCTGTTTGTCCTCATACAAAAATATCTTCAAGGTAGGGTCCTCCAAAAGTACCCTCCTTTAATGTACCAATTTAATCATATATTTATCAACCCATTATTTTGGATTCTTAAAATATTTATATTTGTTCTGTCATTAATTCATAGCTTTCCGAATTATTAATAGTCTGAGAATTAAGAGCTCACAATTATCGATTAGTGGCCCTGACCCACGTGGCCGTCTAGTTGTCATTCTATATATCATTGGGGTCCACGACCCATTCCTACTATCAAAATAGTATTGTTTAGATCAACATAAATTTTTTATACGCTAAGAATACCACGGGTGGTCCCCGCTCCCGATATGAGTCCCGCGTCTGATCAATAATCCTTTATTAATTTAAGACAAGAATTTTATCTTTCTAACTTATCAAGACTACTTTAGTCTTGATTTACCTCCTTTAACCATGTACTTGAAAAAAAAAATTCTCTGGGTAAAATCCGGGTCCGGTGTTACATAAAGTCACTTGGTCGGTCCTGTGACCCCAGAAAATATGGGGAGGCATGATCTATTTTTGGTGGAGTATCACTGGACGTCGATGCTCTTCTCCAGTCGGCATTATTGCAGATAAAATTAAGGATGCTCTGATACCATGCTGTTGTTTTGTATTATGCGCAGATACATGTGTTAAGAGAAGAAGAAGCTAGCGAAAAATTCAGTATCTTGATTTTGTGTTCCATCACAAACTTATACAACTGGGATGCCGATAAAATAGGATCAACCATCCTTAAAATAAGCAAGAGACCAAAACAAATCCAATGCCCATAAATAAAAGAGAGGTACAGAATAAAACAAAACTAATCCTCACTCAATACTATTCTCCAAATATAGCTTCAATAGAGCTGGCCAGACATTTATCTGGGAGAATCACACACTACATTCTTGAGATTCATCATTGGTACCTACAACAATTCATGGAGGGAGTCGGGTCGGGTCAAGTGTGAGACTAATCTATTCTGTCTAGTCCGTGTGTTTAGACATTTTTTTTTAAACAGAAATAGATTATTCAGTATCAATTTGAAGCGATGTACATATATGTATTATATGTCTAGTTTTTAATCTATTAACACAATTCTAAAGAAAAATAATCATTTTTTATAAAAAAAACATGATATGAATTATAATTGAATCATCTTTGCACAATTTCTATTTTTGGGTTAGAATTGAAGTTAATCTTATACTACAAATAGTCAGAATTTCAATTCCGAACTATGATCGTGTTCAATGTTACACATCGTGTCACAAAATTATTGTGTCCAAAACTGAAGTATAATAATGATGGTGATGCTGATGATGACCGTTGAGTTTAATCCAACACGATATAATAAATATAGATATAATTTGGTATGAACACTTGATCTTTACGTGGAAACCCGAAAGGGAGAAAACCAAGAGACTTTTTAGGCTAAGGTCCAAGCCCTCTCATTTTATTAATACTATCATCCCCATTACATAATACAATATTGAAGCTCCCATTAATGGAGGATACAAGCTAGCTAGAGAGAGGGAGGAAGAAAGGAGATCCCTAATAAGGAGGGAAGTCCTCCAATTTATAGGCAAAGGGGGAGGAGGTGCACTCCACCCTCATGGGCCAACGGGCCAAGGTGGGCCTTCTGGGCCAAAGTGGACCGGATGGCCGGAACAAGACGGAACGGGCCTCACCGACCAAGCTCCGTGCCAAGTAATGTCTTGGGCTCCTGGATATTGGTAGGCCGGGGTAATATATCTCAACAATGACTATGATTATGATGATGATATAACAGCTCCAAAGTGGTGATAATTTATTATTGAACAATGAGCACATCTAGAACGATGATTCATATCTTCCATGTTAAGAAAGTTAACTTTGTTTTTAATTAACAAAAGAATTATTATTAACCAAGCATTCCAGCCCAGCTAGTTGCGAGGTTACCATGCCTAGTGAGAGGTCTCGAGTTCGAAACCCACTAGGCACATAAAGGATTTGAAACTCAATGGAGCGAGTTTCAGTCCTGATTACTCAAGTCCCCCCAACCCCAACCCCAGACTCCTCCTGGAGTAAAGAAAACAAAAGAATTATTGACATCTTTCAAAAAATCTTCTAATCCATTTTCTCTCAAAACTTGAAATTTACCTTTTTTGTTCTTAATCAAGATCACAGTCTCAGAAGTATCTCGATCTTTTATTTTAAGAAATGTGACAATATATTCGTCAATCACAATACTTTTATCATCAACTACCCAATGGATATTATCCTAAACTTGTATCGTAAGAGTCAGCAACATGTCTAAGTTCATGAAATCGATCCGCTTCATAAATGTGCAGTCATTTAAATGTCTTATATAGAGTAACAATTACATCTGCAACATCTTTGACAAAATTATTAACTTATCTAATAGCTACAAAGTATATTATTTATCACAACTACTAATACTAAACTTCAAGCCCCCTAGGTCTGTCCTTGCCCAACTATTACCATTGGGATCTTCTTTCTTTTCCTAGGGAAACAACAGTACATGGCTATGGCGAAGGATATAATTACACCAGCAGCCGCGCCAGCAATGAATCCGGACTTTGCTATCTTTGACACACCCTCACCCTTGCACTGAGGCAGAGATGGGGCACCACATAGTCCTGCATTATTGTCATAGCTAAGTGTGGGTTCGTTTCGAAAGCTCGGGACAGGTCCGATCAGACTGTTATTTGCCACACTAAATGTCATCACCCGATCGAGCAGACCGAGTTCGGGAGGTATTCGACCAGAAAACTGGTTGTTGTTTAGCTTAATAGCATGCAGGAAGGAGCATCTTGCAAGGTCTTCAGGTATCTGTCCTGATAATTGGTTGAATGAGAGATCAATGTTGGTCACAAAATCAAGAATTTTGGAGATGTTTGATGGAATAGGCCCACTGATTTGATTGCTTGAAAGATCCAAGCCTGTCAAAGCTTTGCAATCCTTCAGACCAACTGGAAACGTTCCCTTGAGTCCCATATCACGAAGGTTGATATCGAGAACCTTGCTTTCTCCAGCATGCCAGCAGTTAATCCCTTGAAATCTACATATGAATCCTTCAGTGTAGTTACTAAAATCCCAATCAGCCAAGTTGCCTTTTGGATCTTCCAAAGTGGACTTTATTGATTTTAGGCAATCAATATCACTCTGAAGACAATGGCAAAGACTGCTGCTCAATAGAAAATAGACCAAGATTGATAGAAACATGATGGCAGGTCTGTGATTCAGCATTACGCTCAAATCGTTGGTTGGTTGGGACATTCACTCATTCAGTATCACTACCAACTAGTATGCCAGCCTCCAACATCATAAATCAACCTCAAAATATTCTTGACGGAATGCTGGAATTGGAGAGCTAATATAAGAAGCCGCGTTCATGGAAAATTGGTTCTATGGGTTGAATCAGTCAAAAAAAGACTGCCTTGGACTCACCGCGAAAATGAGAGGGGAGAGACAGGTAGGAGAGCCAAATCCAAAAAGACTGCTTGTGTATATCACAGACAATTACGACATTTTCAAGACCTGTAGACATTCTCCATGTTTTAAAGCCTTGTAATGCCAAACTTTAGGCTAGACAGACACTGCAGTTCCAAATTGTCTGTCCGCCAAACAAAATACAAACAAATGAAGAAAAACAACATACCCTTCTCCAAGACTTCAACGTTCACACCTTCATCATCTTCTTCCCTTGAAGTCGTCGCTACTTCAACCGTGACCGGAGATGGCGGATTTCCACCATCACCCACACCATCAAGCTTGTCACCTTCATCTCCCTATGTCAAGCCATCCATAAGAACCTCACCACTAAACTCGGATACTTCCTTCCCCATGATATCCATCCAAGAAGATGAAAGAAAGAAGAAGGTGAGAGGAGTGGTTGAGCACAGTAGCAATTTCGAAGGAGGAGGGGGTTTTGGCGGAAAGTTGAGGAGTGGGTGGGGAGATGTGGTAGAGGTGAGAGAAAGGTATTTTTGGAAAGGGGTAAAAAGGATGGTAAAAAATGGGATATATATGGGGTAGGAAATGAGGTAAGTATGAGGTACCTATAGCAAAAATGATATTGCCATTGTTGTTGAATATACTTTATTACTTCAAAAGCACACCCATTTGTATTCGTTTAAGACGTAAAGAAGGAAACCTAGAGCTCGAGCTCGGTTTGATTCGGTAATAGGGGTCAGTGGCGGATCCCATCTTGTTCAAAGGTGTTCAGTTGAACACACCAAAAAACAAAAAAACAATGCATTACCAAAAATGAAGCTTAGCAGAAATCAGAAATTAATTGTGTAGTGTTATTGCACACAACAATGATTTTGTTTTAAAATATTAATTGTAAACTAATTTTGAACACCCTAAAAACAAATGTTAGATCCGCCACTGATAGGGGTGTTCAGGTTCAAGCTCGAAGCTCGACGAGCTTTAGAAACGAGGCTCGTGTTCGGCTCGATAGGCGTTCGATGTTTGAACCGAGCACTCTATAAGCTCAATAAATATGCCCAAATTTAAAATTTTAGGTGATGCCCGTTAAGATGCTCGTGCTCGAATTATTTGGCAAGTATTCAGTTCGTTAATAATAATCATATTTAAATTCATAAAATCATACCAATTATATTTAAAATTTTGACATATATAAATTATATATATAATTTCAGGGCGTTCGATAGGCTCGAGCTCGAATCGAGCCGAATACTACTATGTCCGAGCTCGGCTCGATTAATTTTTCAAACTTACTTAGCTCGGGTTCGAGTTCGAAAGCTCGTTAAGCTCGTCGGCTCATTAGTTTCGAAACTGGGCTCGAACTCGAATAATTCGATAAAAGCTCGGTTCATTAACAACCCTAGCCACGGGTTGCGAGCCTAAAACTAATAGACTTGAATTGAGCTTGGTAAATATTCAAATCAAACCAAACCGAACTCGAGTCATGCTTGAATATGATCGAACTCGGCTCGCGTTTTTCCCCGGTGACCCACGATTTGCTCGGTAACGACTCATTTACACCACAACCGCCGGTGTAAACGAGTCAAGCCTTTCGCAAGCTTTAGCTGAATCGCTCAGGAAAAACTCGACTCGAGTTCGGTCATATTCAAACTCGACTCGGGTTCGATTCGACTCGGATTTTTTACAAGCTCAATTTAAGAATGTATAGAGACTAGGGAAATAGCAAATGTGATGAGACTTTTAGAAAAATAAAAAAATGTCATGAACATTTGAAATACTAGCAATAATATAAGTATACTTTTTAATCCATATTTAAACCCCATCCCGTTTTCCATTTCTAAACCCTTGTCTCCAATGTAAGCAATTAAGAGTCCACAAACTTCTCCAACATTTTGACTCCTAATCCTCTTGCAATATTAATGATCTTCGCCTTTAGAAAATAAAATGACTTATTGCCCTAAATGGGACTAAATTCTTCCTGAAATTTCTAAATAGGACTAAGTATATTTCCCTCCATAAATAGGACTGAATTACCCATTTAAGTTTATTCTATCCATTTCCCCTCATTCCCTAGGCCTTCTCCGCCCTTAAGTTTATTCTACCCATTTAAGTTTATTCTATCCATTACCCATTAATCTTCTTCTCCGCCTTGCACATCTTCTTCTCCCCTTGCGCTTCTTCTCCCCCCCTCCCGCACAGCTTCTTCTCCCTTCCCTACACATATTCTTTTCCTCCCCCTTCGCACAGGAACAACCAAACCTTCGAAGTCTGCCGCCACTTCCCAGTCATAGTCATCACCGCCGCTGACGCGAAGCTCGTCGCCGACATCGCCGTCAGAGAACTTCTCTTCTTTGAAGGTCAGGTTCTCTTCTTTGATTGTTCTCCCCGTCCTTCCTCCCCTTTTCTCTTGTTCTCTCTTCCCCTTTTCTATTTCGTTGCAGATGCTCCATTTCTTCTTTGATTGGTAAAAAATCCCAAGTTCAACTCTGAAATGACACCAAAATGTCATTCTTATTCTATTTTTTTTTTTTGTTTTTTCTTCAGAAATGTCATTAAGATGACATCCTCGATTTATGTTGCATTTTGACAAAAATGTTGGCATTTGTGCTGGCAACTGCAAGATCTGAAATGATAGAGGTCAGATTTTCAGTGGCAGATGTCGGATTAGTTGCGACAGTGGCCGGATCTACAAGGGCAGCAGGTGGTGATCAGCAGAGGCTAGATTTGACCAGATCTGCGACGGCGGCCGTCAGATCTGTGGCGGTGACAACCATATCTACAACGGCGGCGGTCAAGTCTACAACGACGGCCGATTTGAGGTGGCGGTGACATCCCGTGACCGGCGGCGACCGACGACTGGCGGTGGTCCGGCGTTTGGTCGACGGCAGTATGATTTTCAAGCTTCAAGCGTGTTTTTGTCCAATTACCAATAATAACTCCTATTTAGGGGATTTTTAAACTTTAATCCTATTTTGACAATTAAAGATTTTTTTACTCCAAGGTAAATAAATACCTCAAATAAAATTGAAGAATGCACTTCCTCCAAAAAAAAGACTCTCTTTTTGGACTCTGCCGAGTTTTTAGATTGTAAATTTTTTTCAAAAATAAATAACAAATAAATAAGAATTTTAATACTACCTCGTTCCCAAAATTAACTTCCCATTTCGGATTACGATACTCGACTGACGATAAAGCAACTCAATCGCTGTTTACACTCAGATTACTTTTAGTAAAAAAAACTACATATTCAGAAATTACATTAAAATCGTTACAAAGCCTGATAATTTTTTTTAAAGTTTGATTAAAATTTGATATATAAAACAAAATATTAAGAGTAATTTAAGTTGACCATGTGAATATTGAATGAAAAGGTAATTTTGGGACGAAGGAAATATTATATAATAAATACTGGTAAATAATAACAAATACGAAGCATTATAATTTTAATAAATACTCCGTTATAAATTATTGAACATTTTCTTGTAGACAACACATCTGTAATTTTATTTTCTTATTATATATGTCATCACATATCATGAACTTCAAGTATGACGAAATTTCACCTTTGAAAGTACAACAAACAACTATCCATGCATAAAAACTGGATGTCGCAGTAAAACACCCATAATTTCTAACGGTTGCCCTTGACTCATTGATAAGAACCTCTATTTTTTATGAGTTCTTTTTTTCTTTTTTTTCTTTCTTTTTATTACATCTCTAAACCAACCAATTCAATGTGTTGTTATAAAAAATAGAAAAAAAACTTACAATAACTTTTAGGTCTCCTTGAATCACGATAAGATCCTCCAATCCGATTACTTCTTTCTTTTTTATACTCAGTTACATTGTAGAATATTCTTCAATCATACATAATTGAGAGTCCTGATATTGAAATGGATGTAAATAAAAAGTAAATTTGCAGAGGCATTCTTACAAATAAGTAATTCTTAAAAACACCTAATCATTCCTTATTTATCACGGTTGACCTTTGAGTTACCGTCATCATTAACTTGTCAATTTGTCATTAAGTTTATACGAAACACACAAATGGAAATCATCCATTTCTTACCTGACCAATAAAAAATGTCTTAGAATTGAGAGTCATAATATCAAAAGTTGTATAAAGGTAAACATGCATATTTCTTAAGAACAAATATCTCAAATGAGCTATTCTTAAGAACTAATATTCCAAAAGGTAGAATAAATAATGCAAACTTCTAGAGTATAAGAATCAAAGGTAAAATGAAATTTATTATCTTTGCCATTAGCTTGTTTTGAAAATTTAGACCAAGAGAATACATAAGTTTTACATTTAAGACAAAAAAGTTACAAATTTGATCTACTCTCCATCACGGTGTTTAAGTAATTCAATTCGAGAGTAAAATAATTAAAGAAAATAAAAGGTCTCTCCCTACCCATACATTGTTGTAAGATCACAAGTAAACGGTACTGTTTATCTTCTTACCTTTTATGTGTTTAGAATCTTAACCCAATAAGTTAAGAAAATAATTAAACACAAAATTTTACAATTTTATAGTGAGGTGGATAAATAAAATATCCCAAACTTTGAAGGGATGTGAGATAAGCACTCCAAACTTGCATATGTAATTTAAATACCTCAAACTTTATATAAAAAGTTATTTTAACATCATGGTCATGTATTATTTCTTTCAAAAATGTTAATTTTTTGTGTAAATTTCATAATTGAAAATATTTTAGCATTGATGAAGATACAATTAACTTTCTAAACTTCCATTGTAAAATAAATAGTGTTACCTCCTCACTCTATATAATTGAAACGTTTTCAATTTGCTATTTTAGATTATGCTTTCAACACCATCAATTTACATTTTTGAAATAGAATACATGACCATGGTGTTAAAATAACTTTTTATAAAAAGTTTGGGATATTTAAATTACATATGAAAGTTTGAGGTGTTTATCTCACATCCCTTCAAAGTTCGGGGTATTTTAAATATTTTCCCGTGATAGTGCCAAAAAGATAGATCATAAAGAAAGAGAATAAAGAAAAATTATTTTATTTTTCTCTAAAGCTAATACTACATCCGTCCCACTAACATTGGAACATGAAGGGGTGACACGATTATTAAGAAAAGTAAATTTATTTGGTTGATATTTAATTGATAATGTAAGATTAAAGTAAAATGATTTAGAGCCACACAAACTTTACCAAATTTGGTATAGAACAATCTTAATGGAATCCCCAAAAAGGAAAAATGAGACAATATTAGCGAGACGGAAGGAGTATTGTTCTTCTCTTATCATAGCCCGTGAATATAAGAAAAGGCTAAAGGGTCAAATAGGTACATGAACTAACTTAAAATGTTCAATTAGCCCCTTATTTAAGAGGTTCTGTCCGGCCGTCACCAATTGGAGCGGTTCCCGATGGAATTTTTTGATAATTTTTTTGAGCATCTTCTTCATTAAGTCTAGTTTACCCATATCAAATATAAGATAAAAATTAAATCGGTAAGGCAGTCAAATGATTTTCCGAAATCTACTGCGCTGTTTAACTGCACAGTTATCTTCAAAAAATCATTTGACTGTCTTCCCGGTTGAATATTTAGCTGAGATTTGGTATGGGTAAATTAGACTTAATGAAGAAGATGCTCAAAAAATTTCATCAACAAATTCCACCGGAAACCGCCTCAATTGGCGATGGCCGAGCAGAACCTCCTATATAAGGGACTAATTGAACACTTTAAGTTAATTCATGTACCTATTTGACCCTTTAGCCTATAAGAAAAAGACTAAATAAGAAGAAAGGCATTATATTCTACTTTTTACCATTTAATATAGGTTAAGGGGTTTCCACTAAACCTTTGACATTACTAAATAAGAAGAACGACATTCCATTCTACTTTGTGTCATCTAATATAGCCTCACACTATTAGTTTGATTGAAGCATTCTTATGGCATTAAAATAGAGGTTAAGGCATTTCCACTAACCCTTTGACATAACTACTAAATAAAAGGTGTAATAACTTCTATTAGACTTGTTGTCATGCTTGCTTGAGTTCTTGTTGTTAGAGCATCTTCAATGCTAAAACGTTAACGGTGCATACGTGACATAAGAAATAGCCAATGAAAAAACAATAAATAGAATACCTCTCTCCTTATTTGAAAGATCGTATATCATTTTGGTAAGTTTTTCTTCACAATGTCAAGCAGAATGTCTAGATGTAGACATTGTGGTTGACATTGCAGAGAAAAACTTACCAAAAACACGTAAGATCGTGGAAAGACGGAGAGAGAAATGTCATAAAATCAATATTTTGTGTCTATCTCTCTCATGCCACATGTGCACCGTGCACATTGTAGCATTGGAGATGCTCTTAACCATGTTAGCTTCAGCCTGCTATTCTATAGATGTTGCAAATATGCCTAGTAGAGAGTATCATATATTAGGCATTTTGGTAATTATGGGATTCACACCAGCGATAAATTGCATGTCTAATATTAATAGCCAAATGTATATTGAGAAGATCAAATGAAGGCATACTTTCTTTCTCAATCTGCCTTTTCTAGAATCTTTGTGGTTCGATCTGTGCAAGTCTTCTTAGCGTCTGCAATGAAATGTTTAGCAAAAGAACTTTTTCAACCCTTCTGCTAGGTAATGAAAATTACAGCCTATCTAACCATTTGATCCAAGATCTTTTCCTTTGATTATCACAATTTCACTGGAAGTGGAAGCTGCAACAACACTGTACTGACCACCCATTTCAAGCTGCAAAATGAAGATTTGTTTTAATACATATATCACCTTAAACAAATAAAACTTGGGGCACCATAGTTTCAAATGAAACTGTAGAAACATATGTTCCAATCAAACATGATACTCATTTAACATTCAATGTGATCTAGAGAAGTTAATTGGGATCTAACACTCCACTAAGGCTTAGAAAATGTTGATTACACAACCAAATGTGATTCTAAAATTAACAAAATCTCAATGAGAAAAAAAGTGGTGGATGAAGGAAAGGATTGCAGAACATACATCCCAATTCCCAATACATAAACAATGGAGTAGCATGCATGCTAAATCAGTTTTCAAAAAATCTCTCATAAATGTAAGCAACTTCAAACTTTCGTTATTTTCATCCAATAATTTCCAAACCAGGACCCATTATAAATGTAAGCAAGGCTAAAGTAACAACTAACACGCCTTCTGTTGGACATATTATAAGCAATACTCCACATCTCAATATACAGAGTGATTCAAAGCCTAGGATGATAGAATAATTATAAGTTTTAAAAATCATAATATAAAAATCTAGGGTTTTGAATTTGGGCTATATTTGGATATATGTTGTTACCTTGAGATGCGATTTGCATCTTTAACATGTAACATTTCATTCAGTAAAATAGAAAACCATGAAATAGAGCATAAGATATTAAAAAATTAATCCTGGGTGTCAGATTTATGCCATTTTTATGCAAAATAGTTATTTTCAGTCCTGAAGTTTTATCCCATATAATCTAAGATTCTAATTTTAATAATTACTTCTGATTATTTATTTACATGATTTATTTCCTCAAGTTTTCAGATGAACCAATTTATTTTTGACATATTACTTTTAATCGTTATTTGCATCATTTGCAATGCAGCCAAAGTTTCACTATTTTTTGGCTTGGAAATATGATGGAATAAAGAAAAATGATTCACTAAACTATCAGCTCATCTTTCTTATGAAACAGCGGTCAGTCCATGAAATTTTTTACGCGGTTTTCACCATGGATCATTCGAAAACAGTCTCCCTGTGCGTACATCTGAACCCCCTTACCCCACTGTAGATGGGAGCCTTTGCGGCACTGGGGTAATGATGATGATATAACTTTTGATCGTGATATTACACATTTAGTTTTTGTGATTTTTTATAGGCTAAAGGGTCAAATAGGTACATGAACTAACTTAAAGTGTTCAATTAGCCCTTTATATACGAGGTTCTGCTTGGCCGTCGCCAATTGGGGAGGTTCCCGGTGGAATTTTTTGATGAACTTTTTTGAGCGTCTTGTTCATTAAGTCTAGTTTACCCATACCAAATTTAAGCTAAAAATTCAACCAGGAAAGCAGTCAAATGATTTTTTGAAGATAACTGCGCATTTAAACAGCGCAGTACATTTCGGAAAATCATTTGACTGCCTTCCCAATTTAAGTTTTAGCTGAAATTTGATATGGGTAAACTAGACTTAATGAAGAAGATGCTCAAAAAATTTCATCAAAAAATTCCATTGGGAACCGCCCCAATTGGCGATGGCCGGACAGAACCTCCTAAATAAGGGGTTAATTGAACACTTTAAGTTAGTTCATGTACCTATTTGACCATTTAGCGTTTTTTATATGTTTGCTCACATTGTAAAATGAATTTAACTAATAAACATATATGATGCTATTATAATAGAAGTAGATATATATTATCGAATACCTAAGGTTTAATACCTATATTTTTTAATACCTAAGTACATATATAAGATTGTAAACATATGATTATATTTTTGAATACCTACGCAGCATTCAAAGTATGCTTACAATACTAAACTGAAAAATTACTAAATACTCGTACAATCTAAGCGAAGATTGAAAAAGGGTGATTATTACCGCCAGGTTGACGTATCAGAAAATAATACACCTGTAGTCCTTTAGTCAATATGTAATGACGAAGAAATCGATCAAACAAAGAAATGTTTGAAAATTGGAATAGTTTTTCACATACCATATGATGGATAGTCTACCCGGGGGTATATATCCGAAGGGTTATTATTGCGGGGAATAACTTAGAGAGAAGTCAGAGCAAGTAAATGTAGAGAGAGAGAGTGTATTATAAATGTGGAGCATTTTCAGCGTGGTTACAAATGGGGAAATGAGGTGCTATTTATAGTAGCAATAAATGCCGGACAGGGACACGTGTCAAGCGCTCATTGGCCGAGGGGTCACCTCAACTGGTTGGCGCTGGCAGCCGCATGTGGCCGCATTTAATGCGGCTATTGGATGGGACGTCTGTGCAGGGTACGGTGATCTGTACGCATGTGAGGCGGATATCTTGTCGAGTGAGATGTCTTCGGCTATAGAGCAGTAGCCGAGGGCTCTTCCAACCGATGGCACCCTGGCGCCGAGGGCTCACAGTGCCGAGGGCTGCTGTTTTCGCCGTTTTCTCCCAGTTTCTTAATTTGCTCGAGAAACCCGTTCTGTGAGAGTTTAGAGCCTTCGGCCAGGGGGCCGAAGGCACCCCTGGCGCGTAGTGCGGGCTGCTTGGTACTCTGGGCGCTGTGATTTGGGCCTGTTGGGCCTTCTGGGCCTGTTGGGCCTTCGCTGGAGTAGTAGGAGTCTGTGGACCGGGGGTTCCCGGGCCATATACTCCATCAGGAGTCCCTCACTCCTTTTGCCGAAAGGTACTTGAGGGAAAATGAGTAATTTGTGCTTGCCCTTTGATGTTGTCCCGTCGTGATCTCTGAAGTTGGTGAGGAGTTGTTGCTTTTATGTCCCTGCCGAAGGCAGTCCCTCAGTTACCCACATGTCGGGACTTGAGGGCTTGCTTTGTCGTTTGTTGGAATTTCACTAATTTTGTAATTTAATGATTTTCCCGAGGGGGTCCTCCAGTCCCCCACTCCTTGAGACACTTGTAAAGTGGTGAAAAGGAGTAGAGTAGTTGCGTTGCTGTTGTGGGCCGAAGGCTGACGCTTTTCGTCTCATTTTGGGGGGATGCCTCGTTAAAAACCTCATCAGGAAAAACCCTGAGGGAAAAAATCCTAATGAGGGAAAAAGAGTGCACCGAATTCCCCAATGATGAATCGAAAATGTCAAACCTTGGTCAAAAGTGGAGAATAACGGTAATGCCGAAGGCTCTCTTTTCTGAGGGCTCAAGTGTTGATTAGCCGAAGGCTTGCTGTTGATGTCCTGGGGGTGCCGAAGGGTAGCCCTTCAATCTGGGGATCGAGGGCATGCTGGATGAGGGTAGCAGTGGAGTTGTTACCGGGGGGTCCACTGTTTGTTGATTAGTTGATGATGAAGATACCCGAGGGCTCCCATTACCCGTGTGCCATGGGTTGTCTGTCAATGAGGCAAATCCCCGGTTCTTACAGTGCTGAGGGGGAATCCTCGAGGGGTGCCCTGATATGAAGCCTTGGGTTCCTGAAGGAGTGATCTCGAGGGCGACTGTTATGTATTGTGTGGGGCATAAACCGGGGGCGGCTCCGGGTAAGTGTACCCGGAGGCTCTCCTTGGTGAAGTGGAGTGAAGTAAAAAAGGTCTGGGGGCTCCCAGAATATAGCCGTTGGGAATATATCCGTTGGAATACGTACCGTCAGGATATAGCCGTTGGGGGGGTACACGTGGCGCGTGACGGTTGGCTGTCCGTGGGCGGCATCACTGGTTGGGCGAAGACGCGGCGTGTAATGATGGCGGTCCATCTGGGGGCCCGGAATCCAGGCCCAAGCCCGGATTCCAGCGCCTATAAATACCCCAAGGCCAGGGCCATTCCCCGCTGTGCGAACTCAGTGTAGCGAAGCTCTGGCAAAAATTCTAGAGAGAGAAACTCAAGCCTTCGGCAAAAACTCAGCTTTCAAGGTCAGTTCCCCCCCACCTTTCTCCTTCTAGTTTAGCTGTGCCTTGTGCCCCTAGGTTAGGAGATAGAATTTCCTAGGAAATCTTAGTTTTCCCGAGCCTTCGAATTAGTGAGCAGATGTCATCACAGAGCGACTCCCAGGATATCTCGGGGGAGCCTTCGGTAGAGATGGAGACATGCTCAGATGTGGAGTCTTCGAGCGTGGAGTCCTCGGCGGATGGTGATGCCGCAGTGGCCATGGAAGTGGAGAAGGACCTCCAGGCCGAAGTCGAAGCCGAGGGCTTCGAGCAAGAAAACGAGGATGAAGAGCTTGCCCTCGTCGTGCAAACCGCCGAGCAAGAAGAGGAGAGGGAGAGGCTGAAGGTGACGGTTGCCATTCCTCCCCCCCGGGGTGCCGGGGAAGCCAGCTCCTCCCGGCCATTGGATCCGACGCCCATAAGTGTGGCTCCCGGGAAGAAAAACAAGATGAAGGCGGCCCCAAGGAAGAAGCAAGCGGCAGTTGATGCTGGGCGACCGGTGGGCATACCCGAGGGCCATTCGTTCCTGAATACTTCCGCTCTAGAGCTGAAGACGAAGGCGTCCCCGGCAGAATACCAGTCCACCCAGATGCTGGTTGGACCTTCGGCGCGCGTGGTGGAGCCCAGGGCGGATGATTTGCTGCGATATGCGCCCGAGGGGTGTTTTGCTGCTCACACCCTCTCGGTGGAGATGGGGCTTCGGTTCCCGCTCCATCCTTTTCTCTTGGAGTATCTGAGATTTGTGGGGTTGGCCCCTTGCCAGCTAACGCCCAACAGCCACTCCTATGTGGCCGGCTTCCTCTCCTTGTGTCAGAGCCGGGGGGGTCGAGGCCACACTTGATCAATTCTTCATGTCCTTCAACCTCTACCGGGGGGACATTCAAATGCTGAGGGCTTTGCCAACCTTCAGCAGGTACCGGAGTTCCGGCTTTTTGATGATGTGCCCTCGTCTCACAAAGGGTGGAAGGAGAGGTTCTGCTACATCCGCCTCGAGGAGAACCCCTTCCCGGCCCAGCTCCGTAATAGCTTCCGGCGCCATCCGAAGGTGGGGAGCGCAGCTTTGGAGAAGAACGGCAAAGTGCTTGCCAAGAAGCCGGAGGGGTCTGACAAGCACGTCAAGATCAGAGAAGTCACCCTCCCGGAGGATTTGCTTAGCCTGGGCTTCCGGCAGTTCAGGCCGAGGGGCTCTTCGGATGAGAGATATCCTCCCCTCGATCGGGTCTTCGAAGGCGCTGGAGGTGATCACCGAATTGTTCACTGATGCGTTGATAGTTCTCTCTTATTCCCCATTTTTTTATGACGTAGTAACTGGTAGCCTTTGATCTAACCCTCCTGTGTTTTTTTTGTTGCTTGCAGGTAACAATATGGACGTCGGTTCCCTCTTCGCTCTGAAAAACGCGAAAGGGAAGAAGAAGGCCCCGGCGGGCGCTTCTGCCAGGGAGGGGCCCTCTCAAACTGCTGCCGCCGCTGCTGGCGCCGGAGGGTCCAAAGGTGCCGGGCCCGTAAAAAAGAAGATCGCTGGAAAGGGGACCGAGCCCCCGGCCAAGAAGCCGAAGACCACCGCCCCTACCAAACAGCCGATCACCGATGTGGTGGTGATCGTTGACGAAGGGCACGCTTCTGCCTCCACCCCCCAGGAACAAATCAATCAGGAGTTCTTTGGGCGGGAGAGGTTGGAGGCGTTAGTACCGAAGGGGGCCTCCGTGTTGGAGGGCAGTTTGAACCGTTCGGCCCTGATGAGCCAGATGCTGCCGTCGGCCGACAGACTGGCCCTTGCCCGGCTGGACGAGGGATCCCTCGAGGCGAAGGTCCTCCTGAATGCTGCCTCCGTAAGTCACCCTCCCTTCTTTGCTCATTGTTACGTTTTCCTTCTGTACTATGTTCATTATGCCTTATTCTTGCCTTCGTGGATTGCAGAGTTTTATGGGCCTCTGCGAGCACCTCCGAAGGGTGGATCAAATGAGGGAGGCCAAGGGTGCCGCCGAGGGGGAGGCCGCCCTCCTTAGGAAGAAGCTTGCTGAAGCCGAGGACTCTCTCCGTTTGGCCACTGACGGCATGGAGCAGAGGGTGCAGGCTGCAAGGGCCGAAGGGGTTAATGAGGGACTAGCCAGGGCCGGGGAGGCCGCCGCCGAGGCCGCCCGCATTGCTGCCGATGAAGCCCGCGCGGCTCAAGAAGAGGCCGTCTCCAAGGCCCGAGAGGATGCGGTGACCAGCTTCACAGCCGAGGGGTGGAAGGCCGAAGACCGGAGGGAGTGGCTTGCTTCGGTGGTGGGGGCTTCAGTGGACGAGTGGGTCGGAGGCCCCGGAAAGATGTGGCTTGCTGAGAGGGGCGACTCGTACTACCAAGGCGGGGAGTTCTTCACCCAACGCCTTATCTACCGGAAGCTTGCGAAGCACTTTCAGGTGGCACCGGAGGAGTTCCGTCCAGAGGCTTATGGCCTCCCCCCGCCAGCCAGATGTCAGGATCCCGCTCCCCGAGGGGGAAGAGAGGCCAGTTCTTGAAGACTCGGAGACCCTCCGGGAGTGCGGCCTTGGGGGTGAAGAGGATGAAGCCGAGAGCGAGGCGATGTCCACAATCCCCCCTTCTTGAATTGTATTCCCCCTTTTGTGTTGTAATTGTTGGCCTCGGCCTCCTTTGTAACAGTGCAATTAAACTTCCTTTTTTTGAATGAATGAGTACATATGCCCTCGGGCCTTTGATATATAACATGCTTCCTTTTGATTTGTTCATTGTCGAATATATGCCCTCGTCTTGTTTTGGATGTATGCCTTTGCCCCTTTGAATGTATGTTTTAGGACTTAGGATATTTTCTGACTGTAGCTTGAATACGGTTGTAGCCTTCGGCAGTTGGGCACCCTCTGCTGGATATGCAACCGAGGGTTCAGCAGGAATTAGGACTTAGAAATTTTTTCTAAGTGTAGCACAGCATGGGGCCTTCGGGTGTTTGTAGTAACCCAATTCCTAGGACTTAGAAAAATTTCTAAGTGTAGATTTTCCCTTGTGAGCCTTCGGGATATGGCATCCCTTCCTGATGTGTGAATATTGGACCGAGGGCCCAATGTACAGGACTTAGGAAATTTTCTTCAGTGTGGATTCCTTGTGTACTGTAGCCTTCGATTGATAGGTAGCCTTCTGTTATTGGGTCCCTTTATAAGTTGAGGGTGAAATATGTAGGACTTGGAAAGATTTCTAAGTGTAGATTTTCCCTTGGGAGCCTTCGGGAGATGACATCCCTTCTTGATGTATGAGTAGTTGACCTGGGGAAAAACATGTAGGACTTAGAAAATATTCTAAGTGTAGATTTTCCCTTGGGAGCCTTCGGGAGATGGCATCCCTTCTTGATGTATGAGTAGTTGCCCGGGGGGAAAATATGTAGGACTTAGAAAATATTCTAAGTGTAGATTTTCCCTTGGGAGCCTTCGGGAGATGGCATCCCTTCTTGATGTATGAGTAGTTGACCGGGGGAAAAATATGTAGGACTTAGAAAAGATTCTAAGTGTAGATTTTCCCTTGGGAGCCTTCGGGAGATGGCATCCCTTCTTGATGTATAGCCTTCGACTGTCATATTCCTTTAGCTGTAATACTGATTGAGCCGGGGGCCCATCTTTAGGACTTAGAATTTTTCTGCAAGTGTTGTTGTATCGCATAGCCTTCGGCTATTGTATTCCCTTGGCTGTAATATTGATTGAGCCGGGGGCCCAATTTTAGGACTTAGAATTTTTTTTGCAAGTGTAAAGTGATGTCAAGCTTCCTGGTGTAGCCTTCGGGTGATAGGTGCCCTCTGACTCTGCATTACTTTGCGAGATGCCCGGGGGCTACTCATTTAGGACTTAGAATATTTTCTAAGCGTAAATTGATGTTGAATCCTGTTGTTGTGAAGAAAGCCAATGAGGAGTGTGTGCCCTCGGCATACACTTTAAAAGTTGTAGAATTTGACCCTTGTCATGGGATAAGGGCCCTCGGTATTAGTGCATAACAGATGCCTTCGGTATTTGTTTGAATTACCATTTAGTAGACTTTGGATAGTCCAGTCCCTTTGTATTGTTGAAGCCCTCGGTGCTTGTGTGACCGGAGGTGACCAGGCAGTGGACTTAGCCGTTTCTTGATGATATTTGTTTGAGTAGTGTCCTTCGGGAAATAGGAGCCTTCAATTACCGGAGGTGTTCCCGTGGGGAGCCCTCGGCATGTTGTGATCTGTTGGAGTGTACTCTTTGATTTCTCGCTGAGTCTACTCCCCTTCACCCCCTCTTTCTTTTTTTTTTTTGGTTGGTGGTGAAGGGAAGGCATCAAGAAACTTGGTTTCTTGGTAAGGCTGGGCCTATTAGGAGACCATCAGAATACACCAATGGCTCTCCTCCCTCGGGTTAACCTTCCGAGTTCCGAGGGGATCGAGAGTCGTTTCCTGGGCACAAGATATGGTGGTCCGTAACCTGCCTCCCCTTGGGGGATGGCGCGGAAAGCGCCTCATTTTTGAAAGTCGTCCCCTCGGCGCTAGACATAGTCCGTGGCCTGCCACACCCTTGGGGTGGTGGCGCGGGGAGCGTTTCGGTTTGGAAGTCGAATCCTGGGCATTTCTCGTGCCTGTCACACCCTTGGGGTGATGACGCGGATAGCGTTCCGTTTTTGAAAGTCGAATCCTGGGCATTTCTCATGCCTGTCATACCCTGGGGGTAGTGACGCGGAAAGCGTTTCAAGGAAGGGTTTTCATTTGCACACTAGTTGCAAATGGCCGGGGGCACTACGTGCCGCCGGCACCGATGGTGGCGCCTTCGGTATATGCGTCCTCGTGGGGTACGGCTTTTAGAAACAACACTTGGTGTTAGTTTCGATGTGTAGCCCCCGGTACTTGGTACCGAGGGGTCTTCT
The DNA here is from genome assembly GCA_945859875.1 of Cuscuta europaea. Lineage (NCBI taxonomy): Eukaryota > Viridiplantae > Streptophyta > Magnoliopsida > Solanales > Convolvulaceae > Cuscuta > Cuscuta europaea. The sequence goes on along the minus strand of CAMAPE010000045.1, from coordinate 5,179,658 downwards.
GTAGGAACACTTGGTGTTCTGATTGGAGTGTTTGGTGCCGGAGGGGCCCTCGGTGGAAACACTTGGTGTTTCCTAACAGATGTTTGGAAGCTGTTAGGAGAGCATATCCCTGGCACTGGGTGCCGAGGGGTCTTCTTTGAAACACTTGGTGTTTTTTCTTCGTTTCGATGTTTGATGATGGAGGTGTACCCTCAGCACTGGGTGCCGAAGGGTCTTCTGTAGGAACACTTGGTGTTCTCATTTTTTCTTTTTTTTGATGTTGAAGGTGGGGATGTACCCTCGGCACTGGGTGCCGAAGGGAAATGAAACACATGGTGTTTTCATCGTTGTTGGTGATAGGAGTTCCCTCCCTTGGGAAATGAAAGCCAGCCGTCTTCCTCATGGTCTGGAAGAAGGGTAGAGATTTCTCCGCCGATTTGGATAGAAAGCGGTTGAGGGCTTCCAGGCGGCCCGTCAACCGTTGGACTTCCTTCACATTGCGTGGGGGCTCCATGTTGATGATTGCCTGGATTTTCTCGGGATTGGCCTCAATACCCCTTCGGCTCACCATGTAGCCCAAGAACTTGCCCCCTTGGACGCCGAAGGTGCACTTCTTCGGGTTTAGCCGAAGGTTGAATTTTTGCATGATGGCGAAGATTTCCCGGAGGTCGTCAGCATGGCTGGAAGATTGTTTGCTCTTGACGATCATGTCGTCAACATAGGCCTCCATGGTGCACCCTAGGACGGCTTGATAGACCCGGGCCACCATCCGGGTGTAAGTGGCCCCCGAGTTCTTTAGGCCGAAGGCCATTACTAGGTAGCAGAAGATGCCCTCGGGAGTCATGAAGGCAGTTTTTTTGGCGTCTTCCTCGTGCATGAAAATTTGGTGATACCCTCGGAAGGCATCGAGGAAGGACATGATCTCACACCCTGCGGTCTCATCCACCAGTTGATCAATGTTTGGTAGAGGGAATGGATCCATAGGGCACGCCTTGTTGAGATCGGTGTAGTCCACGCACATGCGGAAGGTAGGGGGCTTCTGTGCGAGGACTACATTTGCTAGCCATGAGGGGTATTTCACCTCCTTGATGTGCTTAATTGAGAGGAGCATGGCGACCTCCTTCTTCACAAATTTCCTCCTCTCGGCGGAGAGGGGTCTTCTTCGTTGTTGTACTGCTTTTGCCGAGGGGTCCACCGAGAGGCGGTGGGTGATGACCCTTCGGCTGATTCCCGGCATGTCCTCCGGCCCCCATGCAAAGACAGTGGAGTAGGCGCGGAAGGCGTCGGTGATACCGGTCTTGAGATCTTCAGGGAGCTGGGCTCCAATCTTCACGACTCTCTCCGGCTGGGCCGGATCGAGCGCAAAGTCTTCTACGTCCTCGGCTGGTTCAGCCCTCGGCCTTTTTTCTTCTTGGTCGATGGCTCCGGTGATGGTGTCAACACGGAATTCCGTCTTACTTACTTTCTTAGTGACTTGAAGATAGCAGGCGCGGGCGATTTTCTGATTCCCCCGGGAGTAGCCAATGCCCCCCTCGGCGGGGAACTTGAGGCAGAGGTGCCTCATGGAGATGATGGCCTCGAGGTCCTCGAGGGCTGGCCGGCCGAGGATGATGTTGTGGGCGCAGTCAATGTTGACGACGACGAACTCCACTTCGAGATGGGCTCTATGGAGCCCGTCGCCGAAGATCACCGGGAGGGTTATTACCCCCTCGGAATCAATAGTATCGCCGGTGAAACCAGCAAGAGGGGTCTTAATGGGCCGAAGGGACCCCCTCTCCAGATGCAGCTCTCTGAAGGTGCTGAGGTACATTACATTGACGGAGCTGCCCGTGTCAATGTAAGTTCGGTGAATGATGGTGTCGTTTATCTCCGTCCGAATCACCAAGGCATCCCTGTGAGGAGAAGAAGTAGGGGGGAGATCTGCGTTGGTGAAGGTGATGGGCTCCTCCCTCAGTCTCTTTACCGGGGGCATATGAGTGACTTCCCCCACGTAAAGCGATTGAGCCCACTTCTTTCGCTGGCTGGTGGAATCGCCCCCTGTATTGCCACCGGTGATCATGAGGATGTGGCGTTTTTTCTCCTGGTAGTGGGGGTATTCCTCTTCTTCCTCTTCCAAGTTTCCGATCTCCCTCTTCTTGCCGAGGGGGATGGTATTCGGGTTCACCCAAGCATTTACCTTCGTGTGGTGCCCTCGGGGAGGCCCCTGATGAGAAGGTCCCTCCTGCCGAGGGCCCTGAACAAACTGGGACAGGTGTCCCGCTTGTATTAATCTCTCGATGGCCGTCTTCAGCTGATGGCAATCATCGGTTCTGTGCCCCTGATTCCGATGGAAGGGATAGTAGGGGAACTGAGGGTTTATAGCGTGTACCTCCGGGGGTGCGTGAGAGTCGCGCTCAACGAGGCCCCTCTCCTCGGCAAAATCGAGGATGATGCTGACGGGGTGCGTCAATGGTGTCCGAGGGCGGTCCAGGAGAATGGGCTGTGCCCAAGTCTTAGGGTTGCTCTTATAACCTCCCCCGGGCTTGGCTTGGCCTTGCCGAGCGCGGTCATCAGAGGGTCCCGGAGGTTTGGGGTGATTCGGAGGAGCCCCCGGCCCTCGGTTGTTTTTGTTGTCAGCCCTCGGGTGCTGCTGTTCCGGATGCTGGTGATACTTCTCCACCTCCTCGGCCTCAGCATATCGGTCCCCCCGCTGCAAAGCCCTTATGTAGTCGCGGGGGGGTTCAATGATGAGGCTCCTTGAAAAGTTGCCGGTGCGGAGGACGGTTTGTAGGAGGGCCAGGAGGGTCCCGTCATCAGCACCGTCGACCTTGTCGGCCTCCGTCCTCCAGCGCTCTAGGAAATCCCGAAGGGTCTCATCCCTCTTCTGGCGTATTGTTAGGAGGTGGGAGAAGTGCTTCCTTGTGCGACGCCTCCCGGCAAATTGTGTCAAGAATCGTTGGGCGAGTTCTTGCCATGAATCAATGCAGCCCTCGGGCAGCCTGTTGAACCATTCGTATGCCGGTCCCTCTAAGGTGGAGAGGAACCATCGACACAAATATTCGTCTGACGCCCCCACCATCATCATGCTATTCTGGTATTTGCTGTAGTGTTCCCGGGGGTCCGTTTTCCCGTTGTAGGGCTGTATGTGTTGCCCTCGGTATTTTTCCGGGATACGGGCCGCCAATACCCTTGGGGTAAATGGCGTCCGAGTCCGGAGCTGGATGACGGGTTCCCCGGAGCCCTCAACCACCTTCTTCTGTAATTCCTCCATTTTGGCCATCATGGCCTCGTATTTCAGGTCTGAATGAGGGGTGGAGGTGGTGACGTGAGCTTTGTTGGATTCCATTTCGTCAAGCCGGCGTTGGAGGGCCGCAATAATCTCGTCCCGGGGATCCTTCGGGAGGGTCTCCGCCCCCTGCGAACGAACCCGGGCCGAGTGGGCCTGGTTGATCTGGTGGCGAGCATCATGGGCATGAAGGGGTGCCTTGCCTTTGTCCCGAGGGGGACGCTCCTCGTCTGCCCTCGAGACAGACCCTCCACTTTCCTGAGGCCTTTGGAGTGCCTTTCCTCCGAGGCGGTCTTGGACCCCTCGGCGGTCTGGCCCTCCTCCGAGCCGGTTGAGGGCGGAAGTGCGGGGCCTCTCCCTGTTGTCATTGTGGCGATCCCGGGACTGTACTTCCTGGGAGGACGTATCCTGGGCCACTACCCCTTCGTCGTTCCTCACCCGAGGGGTGGGATTTCCGAAGGGGTGTGGCGGAGGGGGGAGTATGATGTTTTCCCCAACCTGGGGGTGAGCCGGAGCCAGGGTGCCGAAGGCACCCGGGTTCTGAGTGAGCGTTTGGATGAAGGCGGAGAGCGCCGATTGCACGTCGATGGTGAGAACCGGAGGGCTGACTTGGTCATCGCTCCGGTTTTTCTTCTTGGCCTCGATGCCGAGGCGGGCATCGGGGGCATTTTGTTGGATCTGAACGCGTAGGTCGACAGCCGCCTGTTCCAGCCCAGCGATGACACCGCCCTCGGGAGCCCTGTGAGAGGCTTCGGGGGCGTTGACGTCGCCGAGGGCCAGGTTCTTGTCCTCTACGTTCTTTGAGTTGGCACGTGTTGTTCTCACCATTTTGGTAGAGGGCTAGTGTTTGGCGAAGGGGGAGGGTTTCTTACTCGATTGTTCGACCTCTCAACGAGAGCACCAAATGATGGATAGTCTACCCGGGGGTATATATCCGAAGGGTTATTGCGGAGAATAACTTAGAGAGAAGTCAGAGCAAGTAAATGTAGAGAGAGAGAGTGTATTATAAATGTGGAGCGTTTTCAGCGTGGTTACAAATGGGGAAATGGGGTGCTATTTATAGTAGCAATAAATGCCGGACAGGGACACGTGTCAAGCGCTCATTGGCCGAGGGGTCACCTCAACTGGTTGGCGCTGGCAGCCGCATGTGGCCGCATTTAATGCGGCTGTTGGATGGGACGTCTGTGCAGGGTACGGTGATCTGTACGCATGTGAGGCGGATATCTTGTCGAGTGAGATGCCTTCGGCTATAGAGCAGTAGCCAAGGGCTCCTCCAACCGATGGCACCCTGGCGCCGAGGGCTCACAGTGCCGAGGGCTGCTGTTTTCGCCGTTTTCTCCCAGTTTCTTAATTTGCTCGAGAAACCCGTTCTGTGAGAGTTTAGAGCCTTCGACCAGGGGGCCGAAGGCACCCCTGGCGCGTAGTGCGGGCTGCTTGGTACTCTGGGCGCTGTGATTTGGGCCTGTTGGGCCTTCGCTGGAGTAGTAGGAGTCTGTGGACCGGGGGTTCCCGGGCCATATACTCCATCACCATACTTTTAAAACATGTTCGATTAGATCTGTTTGCCCGAGGTTGATTATGAAATATCTCATTCAAATGTATGTTATTAAATAACTAAGCTTAAAGTTAAGAAATCAACCTTTCCCATAATACCCCTAAAAGTTACACTCTTGCGATATCACTTAGGGTTTCCTTTGATGACAATAAAATAAGATTGACTGGTCTCCAAACAAATATTAATTCTTGATGCTAAAGAATTGGCTAACACATATTATGAAAAATAAATAACAAATACATACTCCATTGGTAAATTGGTTATTCAAGCTTAGCTTCCAAGGGAAAATAGCTTACAAATGCAGTTATTTTTCATAGCCGCTAAGGAATTTTATGTGCCAACATGTATTGGAAATTCTGCAAACACATAACATACACTTGGGTTTTGTTGAGACTAGATTCTCACCCGCGCGATGCGCGGAATATTAAAATGTAATAGTGATACGACATTATTTGTAAATGTTATTTGGTTGAGTGAAATGAAAGCAAATTGTCATACACTTAACACGTATACTAAATTATGATTAAAGATCGGATAACAAAGACTCAGAGATAGGTAGTAAGTGATGGAGTATATGGGCCTGGACCCCATGATCCACATACTCGGAAGAACAGAAGGTACCACGATCACCTGATGGGACCCTCGTCGGCCAGATGACCTCCATCGGCCAGAAAGAAGTCTACTCAGAATACGGTCCAAGAGCCAGGAGAACCGGGTGACCTCATCGGCCGGGTCATCGTCGGCCATGCCCTCGTCGGCCGTGCCCTCATCGGCCACGAGCGGCTCCCAGAATAGGATCTTATACTTAATTATTTCAATTTTGCTATAGGTACCCCATACTTACCCCATTTCCTACCCCATATAAATACCTCTTTTACCATCCCTTTTACCCTCTTTCCAAAAACCCTTCCCCCTCCCCCACTTTTCTCCTTCCCTCTCTCTCTCCTCCATCTTTTTTTTTTCACGCAGCCCCACTAATGGCGCAAAAACACAAACTCTATTCTCCACCCAAACATTTCAGATGTTTTTACTCGGACTGTAATTCGCCCCAGACCAGACCAGAGCAAACCAGATTAGACTTGAATAGTTATAAAAATACAAAGAAACCAGACCAGTTTAGACCAGACCAGACCAGGCCAGATCAGACCAGACCAGCAAATTATAGTCCAAGTAAAAACATCTTGAGTAGAAACGTGCCCGACCACAAGGTACCTTTTTTGCACTCTTTATTTTATGATCAACCTGCATGGTATATGAGTTTTGGAGACTAATACAGAACCATGCTTTGTGTGCAACAGCTGAAGTTTTTAGCTGCAAGTGGAGTCCTCAAAAGACCTAGTCTAACTGCTGTGCACCTTATAACTCTTAAACTTGAGAGAATATGTTTAGAGAAAATGGAGGAGATGACATGTGTACTATTCATAGTTAGAATCTCACCAAAATTGCAAGAAATCATCATTCAAGTGAGTTTTCTTTCATATGTTTGCTTTTATTAGTTTAAGTTATTAAATTCATTTAGACGTTCAGATTTTGTTTTTGGCTCATTATACATGCTAATGTTTTTTTCTATCATTTAGCTATTTAGTTATGCTGGGGCTGCTGACCAAAATCCTTCTCTCGAGTCACTTGATGTTGAAGAATTCTCAAATGTGAAACTACATCAGCTGAGGAGGGTGGAGTTGGAAGATTTTACTGGTACAAGGAACCAAATGGCACTTGCAAAACTTCTTTTAATCAAATCTCCAGGGCTCATGAAAATGATAATTAAACCCAATGCCGAAAGATGCGATGAAAAACAAGGGTTTCTCATGATATTGAAAGAACTTATAGGACTGCAGCGACCATCAGCAGCTGCAGAGATTATCTATGGATAGGTGAGACAATAGTCTCTATTTCCATGTGATCTTACTTTTATTTTTGTGTGCCATGTTATTTGCAAGAATATTATGTGCAGAGGCACTTTTCTATCATTTTAGAAGTACAACCACAAAACTACACAAGATGGTAAGTTATAATTTGTCTCAAGAAAATTTGCCACTTTCGTACACTGTGATTTTGCGAACTCATTTTTGGTCTTCGGCTTTCAAATTATCCACTTTTGGAGCATGACTGACTATGGACTTCTCATATTTGGTCCTTGTGGTTGATTTTCACCAAGTGACCAGAAATTATAAAAAATGGTTAGAAATCTTCCATAGTCATTGGATTCATGGCCCATGGGACATTTAGTGGAAAAGTTTAACTTCATGACAAAAAATTGGGGTGACCTAATAATCAGATGAACCAAAGTGCCTTATTTTTCGTGTTTAAACCGAAACCAAGTGTTTACATACCACGAAGGAAAGATCAATCAGGGCCGGCTAGAGCAATTATGAGGCCCTAGACGGTCATGTAGAAATTTTGTTTTAAATATGTTTTATTTAACCCAATGATATAAAAAATAACAATTAAATATACGTAAATTACATATAAAATACATCATATACTATTAACACAGTGAGAATATTCTTCGAAATCAGAAGATCAAAGTTGATGAAAAAATACAAAGAGCCCTAAAGGGAGAAGGTTTTGTGCTTACATACAACATACCGATCGATAGAGCCAGAAAGTGATTTCATGACCAAATCATTTCTTAATTTTTTTTCTTTGTCTTTGTACATCTTGATTCATATTTTGTTTTCCAATCATCATAAAACATAAAATTTCATTCAAAATAATACTATCACTAAATATAAGTTAATGGTTCATAGATATAAATTTAATTCACTAAATTTAATCAAATATAAAAAATTATAAGTATGTTCAATATTTCGATGAATCAAAATAACAAATTACAATTTCAATTATTCAATAAGCATTCAAATATATTTAGAATACTCATTATCCTAAATCCCTAGCCCTACTGCCCTAGCCAACAAAAAAAAAAAGGAAAAAGGAGCAAATAAGCCCACATACTAACCAAAAAAGTCAAATAAGCCCTTGTATAAGAGACTTTGTCCCGCCGTCGCCATTTGGGGCAGTTCCCGGTGGAATGTTTTGATGAAATTTTTTGAGAATCTTATTCATTAAGTCTTGTTTACTTATACCAAATTTCAGCTAACAATTCAACATGGAAGGCATTCAAATAAAATCTTGAAGATAACTGCGCTTTTAACTGCGCAGTTATTTTCAAGAATTCATTTGAATGTCTTCCCGATTGAATTTTTAGGTGAAATTTGGTATGAGTAAACTAGACATAATGAATAAGATTCTAAAAAAAATCATCAAAAATTACAAAGGAAACTATCCCAAATGTTTACGGCCGGACAAAGTCTCCTAAATAATATTAATAAGCTTATTTTATAAATTAGAGGTCCCTAAAATTTGGAGGCCCTAGACACTTGTCTAGGGTAACTCCCCCTATGGCCGGCCCTGAGATCAATGAGGCGATATTTATAGCAATGCTTACTGCAAGTGATTGATAAATTTTGTGGCTGTCCATATGGTTGGTTAAACTGTGATTACTTTAATATGCTGAAAGAAGATTAAGCCTTGTTATTCTGGTGTAAATTGATGATGTTTCTAATAATACTTGGATGAACCCCTTTGCAGGTTTAGATATTACGACTTCGGAGAGGTGCTGTAATGAAGAATGATTGATAACTTTGTATATTATAATTATTTCTCAAAGGCAGCTGCAAGTTGTAATGTTCTTAAATTCGTTTGATATTCTGGAGTTGTATTTTGCTATTTTGGGTGAACAACTCAAATTTAAGCTAAACATAGTGTTCTAGCAGATTTATTAACTTTGACCTTTTAATTTAGGAAAACTGCCAAACGGGCTGCCTTAACTATATAAAAAACAACAATTAACCCATCATAATACAAAATCATTCAAACAAGAGTTAATTACTCATGTAGGAAATAGGAATAAAGCATAAGAATTATGTCCAAATAGGAGTCCAGCTTTCTCTTAGATTTAGGTCTTAGGAGTAAAAAAGAGTAGCCTGATCTAAACACTCTAATAAATATCAAGTTGATTTGCTTATGATTTAAATCAAACTAGTAAAAATAAATATCTTTCGGTCCCAATTTGTTTTAAAAAATTTCTTTTTTGGCTATCCTAAAATGTTTTTCCACTTTACTTATTAAGTAAAGTGATATGAATAAAATGACACATATACCCTCACATAATTTATGGAGATCAATTCCCACCAGCCAATGTACGTACTGCTCAAGGCCATATCACTTTACCCCACAAGCTCAATTAGGGATGGACTAAATCAGGCCGGGCCGGCCCAGAACCGGCCCGGAACCGCTACTGTGTGGGCCCGGACCCCTTATCTTCTCTTTTCTTCCCTTGTTGCCGCCACCCTTATCATTGCAGACGACAAGTCTTCCGCCATCGGTCGCTGCTTCTACCACTATCATCGCCATCTCCAACACCACCGCCTCCATTGGTGGCGTTGCCACCACCTATGACAGTGTTGCCGCCACAGGCGGCACTAGTGGCTTCATCCACCACCTACCACGACAAATCTTCGATTTGACCTCTGATTTGGTATGACTACCATAGAAGTGTCGTTTTGCTGGAGTGTCATTTTGCACTTGAAGTTTCATCTTAATGATAGAATTGTCATCCTTGCAGAAATAAGATGACACTTTCAAAATGACACTTTCATTCTCGAAGTGACATTTTCAGATTCAAAGCACTAACACTATAAAGGCATTTCCTGAAAAATGACATATGACTGAAATAAATTTTCCAATAGATGGTATTTAATGAGGAAAATGATTAAAATTATGTTATTGTCAAATTCAAAAATAATAAAAAGTAAACCAACAAAAATCAAATTAAATAGGGATAATTTCACTTTTGGTCCCTCAATTAGACATCATATTGAAATGTCAGACTCGTGTTTTTGAGATTGCAAATGTCACCCCGAATGGACAAGTGTGTTGTAAATGTCATCCCCGATGAAATTATTGTTAGTCCAAAATTACAGACATCGAGTCTGACATTTCAATTTGGTGGCTAATTGATGGACCAAAACTGTGATTTTCCCAATTAAATAAGAACTCTTGAAATATAAATAAAAATTGACAGATAAAAAATAGAGGAGGAGGACATAATAAAATGAAAGTTTTTATAGAAGAGAAGAAAGAACTCAAGGAAGGTCTAGATTTACAGATTGATGATAGATTCAAGAAGTGGGGAGATGGGAGACGGGACATCGTTTGTGAGGACGAGAGACGAGGAGAGGTATAGATTGAAATCTTCAAACGCTGCTTGGCATTCCGGGTCCATTCAAATGGGTTTGTTTTCTTCATAATTTGGAAAAAGGGGATCGCCAGATCTGCCAGTTAACATCTGCACGTCTTTCATGTTCTTTTGGGCTTCCGTGTTCATGATGGCCTTCACTCATCATGCACGTCTTTCTCGAGATTGGGCTCTATCCCCCTTTCACTCAACATGTACCCGACTTAACCCTGTGTGGTCATTTTAATCGGTTATTTGACCCAAAAATGATTCACGGTCTTAATATCTATGAACCCACACATAATGAGTAGCGCTGCAGAAGTACTTTTGATACCAGTGGTGGGTTCAGGGATATGAGTTTGACCAGGTTGAAGAATAAACATACTAGACTTAATATAAAAATTGGGCTTTTCCTTGAATATTATTAAGTTGAAGCTAATTTCCAGAAATAAGACCACTTTTACAAAAGGACAAAAAAGTGACTAAAAGGTCACATAGTTGGAAAAACTTGATGTCACTGCCATTTTTTATGTCACTGTCGGATTTTTATGTCACTACCAGATTTTTATGTCATTATGAAATGTCACTACCGGTTTTTATGTCACTTTCAGATGTCACTATACCGGAAAACGTGTTACTGTGTCGTCTAGAAAAAATTTTCCGACGACTTTTCTCTATCAAATTTTTCGCCGGAAACCATCACTCAACTACCGCCTCGACACCGCCACCGCCACGTGAAACCGCCTACGGCCCCTCACGTAGCTCCATCCCCCTCCCTTTCACCCCTGCCCCTCCCCTGCACCCCCAACCCCTCCCTTTCACCCCATCCCCTCCCCTGCACCCCAGCCTCCTCCCCTGCACCCCAGCCCCCTACACCTCCACCCTCCTCCCCTGCTCCCCCAGCCCCCTCTACGGACCTCGTTGTCGCCATACTCATGTTGATTTCTTCAACGGACCACGTTGTCGCCGTACTCATGTCGATTTCTTCTTCTTCTTTTTTTTTTAAAAAAAAGTTAAAAACTTAATCCCTTGAGAAAATAACAAAAATAAACATTATATGGAGCGACAAAAAAGAAACATAAGAAGCAACACTAAATAACTTGCAAAACCAAACAGAGAGGAGTATTCGGTGGATCCAATCCGACTCCCCAGAACAACAAGCTGAGATACACAACACTCCAAATATTTGCACAACTTCATCAGAACCTCGTATACCTTAACATCTTTGTGTTTTTCCGTTAGAACGCTTGCCAGAAAACAAGTGCTTTGGTTTCACATTAGGAATAGTTCTATCACCTTCACCCTTGCAGACTGCCTTGTTCCGCACCTTGAAAGAGTTCCTAGCCAAATCAATAGCCTTAGACTTTTGTGCAGAGTCTTTGAATCCTTCACCAGGCACCAATTCATTTGGAAGCCTTGAGTATGACCTTGACCTGGACCTAGACAACATCAACTTCAACTTCTTCTTGTTAGGAGTCTCCTCATCACCATCAACATCCATCGAGTCGCCCATGCAAGATACAGATCATTCCCTCTTACTGCGTCCCCTTGACTCATGTCGATTTCTTCTCTTTCTTCTTTTTCTTTCCGATCGTCGGAGACAAACGAGAACTCTCTGTCTCAATTGTTGCTTGACATCACCGCTGCAACTGTAGATCTTCTCTCTCATCTCCTTTAAAGCTATTTTATCTCCCCGAAGATGAACACGACTAGCAATTAGAGTTTCAGGGGAGCGACTGAGGGGCAGGAGGTGCGCAGGGTGGTCGGGGGCTCTACAGCAGGCAAGGGCAAGAACAGGGGTAAGGGAAGGGGTTGATAGCGACGGTCGGAAACTGCTGTGGCCGGTGTTGGGGTGGGAGTACGCTGGGGTACGAAGGAGAAGGGGATGCGGAAGAGGCGACATGTTTCGTTGGTGCATGGTCACTTTTTTGTCAAACACAAATTTAGTCATATTTTTGTCAACAAGGGGAGAGATGGTGGTAATGAAGGTAGCGGGTTCGTGTGGTGGGAGGAGCCGCCTGAAAGGTGATGTAAGTAATGCTGGATTCGTCCTTTGGAGCTAGTACAGATGAGGCTGACTGTGATCAGATTCGGATTTAAAGTGTAGAGACTTTCGAGGGTAGTTCATAGACTCCAGGATTATGGGAGCGTAAACCCCACACCTGGATTATAAAAAAAAATCCTCACATTTTGTGTGACGCTCGAGTCCCATCCATGGCTTGCATTTCGTGCCCAACGCTATTCGCAACGAGTATAATTTTGTTCACCTCCCCAATTGGAGGGTGAACATAACCCTCAAGTATTTTATTATTAAAAGTACATAGGCCTTTATTTGTTTAAGTAGTCAATGGGCAACTTTAGTTTGGAGTATTTATTTAGATTTGACATGTGGGGTCTTTTTGGTTTTATACGGAGTTCTTTACAGAAAGAGTATGTGCAACGTATTTCTTACAATATAAATAAAAATTGTTATCTTCATTTTATCAAAATTAACGGAATAAAATTTATTTTAAATGTAACTTTTTTTTCTTCAAAATATAGCATATTCAGCTTATTGAACTACTTCAAGCAGATTTTCACCAATTTTAACAGATTCAGCTAATTTTGTCGTTAAAAAAAGGTCTCGTAGTATTATTGTTAGTTGAATTTCAATACTTCCTCCTTTTTTTAGTTGCAACATTTCATTTAGTTCAAAAAAAAAAGAATTCACATACATTAATAAGTAAAATGTAGTCAAAATAAAGTACATAAATAATGTGTAAATTCCAATGTTGTAACTCCTATGATACGGAGGATAGTATATAGTACAGAGTAACCCATACTAAGTTAAGCAAACATTTTTTTTGACAAAAAAGTTAATCAAACATATAATAAAAAACAACATCTACTATGATATAACGAGATTCTCAAAAAAAAAACAGACGTATTGTAAATGATACTAATATATAAATAATTTACACTACAAAAAAGCCAGGCGTTTTCCCTTCAAAACTATAATTCACAAGCAAAAAGTAACACATCTGACATAGGACTAAAACCTTTCTACACATAAACCCAGTCGAGCAAAAAAAAAAATTCAACAGACCTACAATTTGTCCAGTTCAACCCCAACAAAAACACAATTTGCATTTGTGTGTACCACATTTTGTTCCTTCCTTTCTCATATATATCACTTGTTTACCGGCTCCATAGCATGGTTGGGGTTCAATGGATCACCTGTAAAGATTAACTACTTTTGTCAAAAAAAATACGGTTTTGAAATTAATATAAGAATAATAAAAAGAACATCCAAAGTAAAAATTAATGGAAGGTACTCAGACTTACACTTTCTTTGAGCCCTCTTCCGTGACCTTTTTTCCAGTGCACTTTTAATTCTTTTTCTTGATATTGGTCTTCGTTTTATTGGATCTCGCAAATGACAATTGGTCTGGAGGTTTGGTGTTGATTGTTCATCAACCATGACTGAGTTCAGATTGTTTTCATCTATGTTAGTACCCAGGTATTCATCAATATTTGCTTCGACCTTGAGTAATAGAGACTTGCACATATTAAAGACATCTATGTTTCTGGAGCCTTTCGAAACAATTCTTTGTGAAATATGTGATAACTCACTGTATCGAGTAGTCAACGTTGGATCAATATCATTTGGAATTATCTCTCCATTAGGATCACAAATATCTTGATAAGTAGATTCCCTTGTCCATCTTTGCAAGTAGTATTGATGCGGCAAACTGTTTTTCTCTAAGTGGCGAAACAATTTCAACCCATGTGAGCATAAAACCCCGGAAAAAATATGATAAAACTCCGTACGAGTTGTGGAAAGGCAGACGGCCTTCCTATCAATATTTAAGAGTGTGGGGGTGTCTTGCTAAGGTGCTTGTACCAACACCTAAGAAAATAAAAATAGGTCCAAAAACGGTGGATTGTATTTTTATTGGGTATGCACAAAATAGTAGTGCTTATCGGTTTTTAGTGTACGATTCGAATAATCCGGATGTACATAAAAACACAATAATTGAATCAAGGAATGGTTCATTCTTTGAAGATGTATTTCCATGCAAGTCCAACGAAGGGCCTAGCACGTCAAAATGAACATTTGACGTAGCTATGAAAAATACTAGCGAGGGATCCGGAGAAGAACCCGAACCCAGACGTAGCAAACGTGCTAGAGTCGAAAAATCCTTCGGACCGGATTTTCTCACCTACCTGGTAGAATTTGAATCGGATATTCTAACATGTATGGTAGAAAATGAACCGGATTTTCTAACATGTTTGGTAGAAAATGAGCCACGGACTTATACGGAAGCCGTGACGTCTACTGAAGGTCCTATGTGGAAAGAAGCCATCAAAAGTGAGGTGGATTCTATCCTTAAAAATCACACATGGGAATTGGTTGATCTTCCTCCGGGAAATAAACCTTTGGGATCCAAGTGGATTTTTAAACGGAAAATGAAACCGGACGGTTCCATCGATAAGTACAAGGCCAGACTTGTAATCAAAGGATACAAGCAACGTGAGGGCCATGATTACTTTGACACATATTCTCCTGTGACGAGAATAAATTCCATTAGGATGATACTAGCAATTGCCGCATTGCGGAAATTGGAAGTTCATCAAATGGACGTAAAAACCGCTTTTCTAAATGGCGATATAGACGAAGAAATCTATATGGAACAGCCCGAGGGCTTTCGTGTTCCAGGCCAAGAAAGGAAAGTGTGTAAATTAATTAAATCATTGTATGGATTGAAACAAGCCCCTAAACAGTGGCACGAAAAGTTCGATCATGCAATGTTAATTAATGGGTTTAAAATAAACGAAAGTGACAAATGTGTCTATGTGAAGAGCACGGTAGACGGCTATGTCATTTTATGTTTATACGTGGATGATATACTCATCGTGGGTAGCAATAATCTAATGATTAATTCTACCAAAAGCATGTTAAATTCTAAATTTGACATGAAGGATATGGGGCTGGCCGATTTAATCCTTGGGATTAAAATAATTAGAGGACCTGACGGTCTAACGCTAAGCCAATCCCATTACGTTGATAAAATCCTTACTAAATTTGATAAGGATGATTATCAAGAGGCAAGGACGCCTTTAGATAAAAACACTCATCTTACCAAAAATCGTGGAGAGTGTATTTCTCAAGTAGAATACGCTAGGATTATTGGAAGTTTGATGTATCTAATGAGTTGTACCAGGCCTGATATTGCCTTTGTGGTTAGTAAGCTAAGTAGATATACTAGCAACCCCGGTGATGAACTCTGGAAGGCAATAATACGGGTTTTGAGGTATTTACGTAAAACCCAAAACCTTGGACTGCACTATGGAAGATATCCAGCTGTACTTGAAGGGTATATCGACGCTAGTTGGATATCCGACATAAAGGACTCTAAGTCCACAAGTGGATATGTCTTCACTTTGGGAGGTGCAGCCGTGTCATGGAAATCCTCAAAACAAACGTTAATAGCTAGATCCACGATGGAGTCTGAGCTAATAGCCTTGGATAAGTGCACTGAAGAGGCTGAATGGCTACGCCATTTTCTCGAGGATATTCCAAGTTGGGAGAAGCCTGTCCCTCCAATATGCATACATTGCGATTGTCAAGCGGCAATTGGAAGGGCACAGAGCAATCTCTACAATGGTAAGTCTAGACACGTTCGTCGTAGACATAACACCATTAAACAACTCCTCACAACGGGTGTTATCACTGTTGACTACGTGAAGTCAAAGGATAACATAGCGGATCCGCTAGCCAAGGCATTGGATAGAGAATTGTTGGACAAGTTGTCACGAGGAATGGGACTAAAGCCCGTGAATTGAAAAGTTCTATAGTGGATACCCAACCTAGTTGGTCCTAGGTTCAAAAGGGACAACTAAATTATAGAGCGAAGGATGGTCACTGTGGGGGTCCCGGACTCCTACCCACTCCTCGTTAAAACAGTGACTCCCGCACGAGGTTAGCAAAAAAACGTTTGCTTTAATGATTCTAAAATGTTGATCTACTCGATAACATTGGAAGAGTATGCGGGATACTCGTGAAAGAATCACCTATGTGAGAGAGAAGAGGGCCGCTTCGAAGGAGAACTGTGAAGACTCAGTTCTTTAGAAACTCTTGCAGAACCAGGACGGTGACCCATGGCCAAAACGGGCACACCCATGAGAACGGAACAAAGTTGGAAGGTTCTTATGTAAAGATAAGTCAATGTTTACACGACGGCAGTATAGTTCAAGGACATCGAGTCTACTAGACAGCCAGTAAATAAACGTGTCTTTACAACGGAAGGTTCAAAGGATAAAACCTACCTCTCCGTATGCAAGGATCATCCGGTGAACACAACGTGTCCTCCTATCTTCGTGTCTTTTTAAGTCTCGAAAATCAATTTTCATTCATGTGGGGGATTGTTGGAAAAATGTGTTAAAAATTGCATTAAATGGTCATTTTGGGGCAATTATTTGAGTGGGGTCCACTTCCGATTTGGGTCGGGTCAAAGTGGTTTCGGATTTTCCTTGTTAAGGGCTACAATTCGATATATGGTACGCTCAAAACGGATAACGGGTGAATGAGAAATTGATTCTCGAAGTTCGCTCGTTGTAATGGAAAAACTGGGAAAATGATGAGTTTCTAGTGTGTTTTATCCCACACCGAAAAACTCAAGGGATTTTCACCCCCTTTTAAAGGGAAGCCTCTTTTAAGGAGTTAAGATTCCTAAAGGGAAAGGCTCTCTCTTACGCGCAGGGGGGGTGCCGATCAAATCCCGAAACGGAGAAGAAAAACCGCGACTCGTGTGCGCGGGCGACCTGCGGACACGAATGCCGTCCAAAAATCTATTTCTCAAGAGATACGGTTAATTTTTGTTTTTTCCCCAGAAGAGCAGGCTTCGGACAGAACCCCTCCAAGGGGTCTTCTGTCACGCATTTCTTCCGTTACAACTATTAATGCCCAACGTTCTTCTCTTTTAATGCAGCGTTAAATGGACAGTTTATGGACGATTCAATGCCCAACGGACTGGTCATTGATGTCCAACGTTCAGGTCCATTAACACCCCATTTAACTCACAACAAATCCTCCTACAAATAGCTGGCAGGTGCTTTGCAACAAACACACGGTTTGACAACGCACATCACTTTCCTCACGTTTTCTTGAGCTAAAAACTCTTCCAGCTACTCTCAAAATCCTTCTGTGTTCATACTTGGTTCTCGTTCGCTGGAACTCTTGTTTGTGTGCTCAAACATTAGTTCGTAGTCATCGTATCCTGGGAAACGATTGTTGCAACGCTCCTAGCACCGTGGGAGGCAACAAATACGTTTTAAGGAAATCGTGCGTAGCACGAGCTTTGGCTAATTCTGCTTCATCTCCTTTCTTGTTTTCCTCTAGTCATTTTATTTAATTAATTTATTTTAATTATTTTTCTTTATTTTCCGAAACACACCCAACAAAATATACTCCACATATTTCACCATCTTCATGTGACCTAAATGAATAGAAGAAATGTTTGTTCTCATTTTTCTTCTGCTTGAAGTATTCTAGAAGACATTCTGCATCACCTTTCTTGAAAAACTCAGATCGCTTTCTTTGGAGGAAGTTATTGCAATCTGATCTTGTAAAATTAAGGTTCCGAGTTCCACCTGCTTCTGCACACATATATGAGAAAATCTGTCCTTGCTTCAAGCCGGATGCATGCATTGTGGTCATCATTTCAGCTTGCGTAAATTCAATTTTCCGTTGAGATCTCAAGTAACCAGCATGTTCAAAGGGTGCAAGGTCGTGAGAATGTACTGATTCAAAACCAATCACTTGATACTTCTCATTTGGAAGACGTTTAAATGCAAAGGATGCTTTGCAATCACAACGTGTCTCATCTCGTTTCTTCTGTGGTGTCTTCATTTTTTTGTAAAATCCCTCACATGAACACACTAAAACTTGACGTTGAATTAGTTTACTATCAACTCTACTTTTGTTAGTTCGGAAAATACGCACACTAAAACCAATCCTCCTTGCATATGAGTTGTAAAAATTGTAAGCATTTTCTGCACTATCAAACTCCATCCCAATTTCAGGTTCTATTTCAATATTTCCTTCTTCCAGAAGCTGATTTTTTGAACCCCTGTACTCTTCATTAACAATAGGAGTGTCTTCATTCACACAAAAATTGAAGTCTGGAATACTACTCATGACAACTGATCAAGACTACAAATCTAAAAATAATGAGTAAATATTAAACATTCAAAATCTACTGAATAGAAAAATTCGTATGAGAAAATTAAAAATCTGTATAATATGAATAAAGTTCAATTTTTTATATATCAAGTACAAAGTATGTAATATTTCAAGAAAAAAAATAAACTTATTCAAATCACCAACTTTGACAGATAAATTGTTAGAAGATCTTTTCTAAGAATGGAAATCGGTGTACCCTACTATCGTATGAGTTAAATTTTTATTTTACAAGTGCAAAATCAAATATTCAAATACTAAAGGAACTAAAAGCATCCTTAACTATGATAGAAGTAATGAAAAATACCTTATGGACGTCCGCAAGTGTCTGAAATCTTCTCTACTAGCGATTTAGGAAACAACGATCGAAGCACACTGAATATGGAGGTCTGAAACGTTGAAGCGGAGAAGATGGGCGGTGGAGAAATAATACTCCGTATGGTTTAACAAAATACGGAGAAAGAAATTAAAAGGGTATGGCTATAAATTAAAATGACCCCACATCCTAGATGTCATTTCTAAAACAAAACTACACTGTCGGTATATATTGAAGAATATGGGCGTAGTGGGAGAAAAGGACAATGTGGTGTACTTTTAATAGTAAAATACTTGAGGATTATGTTCACCCTCCAAATGGGGAGGCGAACAAAATTATACTCATTCGCAACTCAAGTGCAATTTCATTTGCCAATATAATATATTGCCAATATAATATATTGATGCTACTTTATGTTATGCAGGGTAATAAAGATATAAGCATATGCAAATGAATATTTGATCACGTTGGAGTTTTCAATTGACGTTTTAAATTTTTCGATGTTCATTTTGTTAGTTATGTATGCTCATTCAGTATATGTGTTATGATAATTTTAAAATATTATATCAATGCACATTTCACAAAGTATAATTTTACATTAGATTCACATATTAGAATTCATATGCGTTGATTATGGTTATTATTTCAAAATATTTTGTAAAATAAAAAATATAAAAAGGAAGTAAATTAGAAGCTATGAAACATTAATTACGATGCTTAACATTAAACTCTTCATATTCAACTATATAACATATTCCTAACTCGTTTGCAAAAAGAACATAATCATAACTACATTAAGGATGTTTTTACTTGAAGTGTTTTCATTACCAGACCAGACCAGAATTAAATAAATCAGACCAGATCAAGTCAGACTTAAATAGATCAGATCAGACCAGACTTAAACAGATCATACCAGACTTGACTTCCGCAATTATAAAATACACAAAGACGAGACGTTTATTAGATCAGAGCAGACTTAAACACACCAGCAAATGAAATCTTAAAAACATCCTAATACTCAATTTTCGGCTAAAATTAAAAAACTGCCACCTACACATACGTACAAATAAACAAACAAATAAACAGGCAAAATGGCTACTCCTTGGCACATCTATCCATAATGGAAAAATGTGCAAATAAACTCTCAAACTAATCAAAAGAGTGCGAATCACTATTTTTATAAGAGGCTCTGTTCGGCCGTCACCATTTGGAGCGGTTCCCAGTGGAATTTTTTTATGAATTTTTTAGAGCATTTTCTTCATTAAGTTTAGTTTACTCATAAGAAATTTCAGCTAAAAATTCAACCGGTAAGGCAGTCAAATGATTTTCTGAAATATACTGCGTTGTTTAACTGTGCAGTTATCTTTAAACATTTATTTGACTGCTTTCTCCGTGGAATTTTTAGCCGAAATTTGGAACTGATAAATCATCAAAAAATTCAAGTGAAACCACCCCAAATGTCCAGGATCAAACAGAGCCTCCTTTTCCCATACCATAATTACCTGTTCTTTTTAGACTTCAAACGCTACAATGGCTGCTAGTCTGCTACGCACATGAATCCATGGTTATTCTTATGGAGAAGTGTACCAGCACTATTTCGAACGCCACACACTTAGCTGCTGGCCTTTTTATTTGCATTCTTGTATCCATTGTATCACGTTAGGGCTTCCTACAGAGGTGGCGAAGATCTTCGTTCTCAAGTAAACTTCATTTTAATTACGACATCAGGTTGGTTGGTGTGTTGTTGTTTCTGTTCTTACGAATATATATTTTTTGTTCGTTTTCACATATGATTATGAAATATTGTGTGTTCTCGGGACAGTGATTAGAATTTTCTGTAGGTAATTCTTACTCCTGCTACCGTTTATAGATGCCCTGAATACATTTTGATTGTTGTATACCGTCAAAGCCCACTTGATGGGATGAAATAATAAAAAATATGCTGTAGATTTTCCCAGTTTGTTCACTGAACTGCGAGCTTATTGAAGTTCGGTTCTGTTCTTTTTCAGAAAGTAATCATCATCATTCATCATATATAAAACAATTACATGGTGCTAAAATAACTTTTTATATGAAGTATAAAGTTTGAGGTATTTAAATTACATCTTATCTCACACTCCATCAAAGTTTGGGGTATTTTAATTATATTTCCCAATTATATATAGTGGTGGGTAATATTACTTATTTTACAATGGAAGCTTAGAATGTTAATTGTATCTTTATGAATGCTAAAAATTATCAAATTATGAAATAAACACCAAAAATTAATATTTTTGAAAGAAATAATAATGACCGTGGTGCCAAAATAACTTTTTATATAAAGTTTGGGGTATTTAAATTACATATGCAAGTTTGGGGTGCTTATCTCACACCCCATTAAAGTTTGGGGTATTTTAATTATAATTCCCTATAAGAAATATTTCCAAGTTTCGAACTTTGCTTTTTTACCTCTTTTTTGGTTTTGAAAACTTCTTTTCAGTCAGCTATTTAACTTTTATAAGTCTTATACACTAAAGAATTTAAAGCTGAATTTTATGTGCAGTGCGGGGGGAATAAACATCATGTTGCGTGTTTTACAGCTTGATATGAATTGCATGTGGTAATGACAAATGTATAGTTGTTCATGTAAACTCAATGGTGCAGGTACTGGAGATTAGTATTTTTATGTTTGAAGTGAAGTAAGAAGTGCAATTCCACTATTTCAGAGAATGCCTCTGAAAAAGAAATACAGTGGCACTCCAGTGAAAAGGAATTATCATCAAGATATCATCAGCAACCTCCCCCAGAGCCTAAGAGAAACCATCTTAATTCACCTGCCTCTTCGAGATGCTGTAAGGACGAGTGTGCTCTCAAGTAAGTGGAGGTACACGTGGACTAAAGTTCCGCATCTTTGTTTTGATGAGACAATCTTGCGGGGATCAAGCGGGGGTGACCAATTGGAGTTTCAAAATAAATATGTTAGGCAGATACTCCATGTTTTGCTGCAACATGGAGGTCCTATAACCACGTTTGTGCTTGCAATTCCTGAGCTTGAAATCTTCCCTGAGATGGACAGCTTGATGTTTTTCTTGTCCAAAAGTGATGTTGAGAATCTCACAGTTGTATTTACATCTAGCCATTACAAACTTCCTTCAACATTTTTCAAGTAACAGAGATTAAAATATATGGCCCTTATGTCCTGTTTGGTTCATCCACCTTCTGACTTCATTGGATTTAGTCAGCTTCTCACCATTGAAATGTTCAATGTAGACATTAGTTCAAAACAACTTCAAAGCATCATTGCTTGTTGCCCCCTGCTTGAATACTTGAGGCTAGAAATGTCATCCATACATGAATCCCTTGAGATTCAGGCTCCTAGACTTCATTACTTTAAATTTAAAAGTAAAGTGAAATACGTTTGTTTCAAGAACACCCCACTTCTCGAGAAGGTTGTAATTTGTAACAATTCACTTATTCAAACAGAGGAAGAAAGTTCTTTACACATGGAATCTAATCTTATTGAGCTTTTCAGATCTCTACCAGCACTTAGAGTTCTACATTTTGACAATCACTTCATTCAGGTATGAGAGATTAGACATTTATTCTTGATAGTACTGGAAGTGTGATGGTGATGATGATGATGATGAGTACTGGAAGTGTGATCTTGCGTGTTTGCTCTTGTAGGTCTGACAGTGATTTTTTGTTAGAACTTGGGTTTGTATTGGGCCATTAGAATTAAAATATGCCCAACTGACATTAAATGTGTCTCATATAGCATCAAGATGGCTGTTTTTGCTTATATATTTTCCTTATTTGGATCATATGTTTCTCCAAAAGGTTGACTCCCCAACCTTAAGAACCCCTACGCTCCGACCCAACAGAGCATTTGGGAGGATGTAAATCATAGTGACTCAAGTTGAGTCACTATGATTTACATCCATATGTGGCACGACTGGATGTGGTAACTATTATTGTTGACACTTGATACACTACCATTTCCACTTTTACAACCATAAAAACATGCGCCACCACTGCCTCCAGCAACAAAAGTGCCGCCAATCGCCAGTTACCAACCACAAGTTATTTTCATTCTTATATGTAGTTAAATCAATTTGTGATGAAAATTGATTACCTCCATTGTGCCAGTTGCTGTTGTCAGTCACTGTTGTTTTGCACCTTTATGCATATAAATTTAACTTTGGGAGAAAATCTATTAACTACATTAAGAAATTATTGTGTATTAAAACTTTCAAGTACAACACTACAAATCTATATTGATTAGTTTAAAAAAATTAGTGGCTAGAAACGTTGTTAAATGTTAGTTACTAATTGATATAGTGAAGTTAGTAAATTGTTTACATTATATATTTTTGCCCAAACTTAATAAACTCTATTTGCATTGATGTAAAAAAATAGTCTCCTACGACAACCCTGAAGGTAATACATCGTCGTCTAGGATTGATTTATCAATACATTGGTATGCAAAAAATGACAATCTAAAAAACTGGTGGTAAGTGACTGGCGGCCCACAACTGCACTTACGCTGATTGCTACTATAGAAACGGTTGCGCATGAGTGGTAATCTTCACTATACTAGATTAATAGTGCCACATTAGATGTATATAGCAAAAAAGTCGTGTCAGCAAAAAAGTACAAACGTGCCCTACCACAAAGTACCTTTGTATACTCTTATTTTATGTTAAACTCACATGTTATATGAGTTTTGGAGACTGATACAGAACCGTGCTTTCTTTGCAGCAATTGAAGTTTTTAGCTGCAAGTGGAGTACTAAAAAGGCCTAGTCTAACCGCTGTGCACCTTAACACTCTTAAACTTCGGAAAATATGTTTAGAAAAAATTGGGGAAATGTTGTGTGTACTATTCATTGTTAGAATCTCACCAAACTTGCAAGACATCATCATTCGAGTGGGTTTTCTTTCATATGTTTGCAGTTTGCTTATATTTATTTATGTTGTTAAATTCATTCCGGTATTCACATTTTTTGGCTTCTTATATGTGCTAATAATCATTTTCTATCTTTTAGCTATTTAAGTCTACTGGTGCTGCTGACCAAAATCCTTCTCTCGAGTCACTGGATGTTGAAGAATACTCAGATGTGAAACTAGATCAGCTGAGGAGGGTGAAGTTGGAAGGTTTTACTGGTACAAGGAACCAAATGGCACTTGCAAAGCTTCTTTTAACTAAATCTCCAGGGCTTGTGAAAATGATAATCAAACCCAATGCCGAAGGATGCGATGAAAGACAAGGGTTTCTGATACTAAAAGAGCTTATACGACTGCAGCGACCATCAGCAGTTGCAAAGATTATCTATGGATAGGTGAGGCAATAGTCTTTATTTTCTTTCACTATGGATGCCACTGCTTGCGTTTGCATGTGATCTTACATTTATTATTGTGTGCTTTGTTATTTGCAAGACTATTAAGTGCAAGCACTTTTCTATCATTTTAGAAGCACAACCACAAAACTACATGAGATGGTAAGTTATAATTTTCTGGAGAAAATTTTCCACTATCGTACACACTTTGATTATGCTCAAAACTCATTTTCGGTCATCGGCTCTCAATTATTCTACTTTTGGAGAATGACTATGGACGTCTCGTATTCAGTGTTTCTTGTTGATTTTCGCCTAACTGACCAGTAAATACCAAAAATGGTAAGAAATCTTCCATAGTCATGGGACTTTTAGCGGAAAAGTAAAAGTTCACAACCAAAAAGTGGGGCTGACCTAATAATCATATGAACCAAAGCGGAATACTTTTGCCGTTGATACCGAAACCAAGTGTTACATACCATGAATGTAAAGATCAATGAGCTATAATGAGGCAGGGATATTTATAACAATGCTTACTACAAGTGATTGACAATTTGTGTGGCCGTTCATATGGTTGGTTAAACTGTGATTACTATTAATATGCTGAGAGAAGATTATGCCTTGTTATTCTTGTGTAAATTGATGATGTTTCTAGTAATACTTGGATGAACCCCTTTGCAGGTGTCAATATGACGAGTTCAGAGAATGTGCTAATGAAGAATGATTGATAAATTTGTATGTCATAGTTATTTCTCAAGGGCAGCTGCATGTTGTAATGTCCTTTCTTGGTTGTGCTTGCGAATTAAAGCTGCTTGCTTTATTGACGCAACCAACCTATTATTTTCTTAGGGAACTTGATCATATATTGCTTCAGCTGTTACTCTGCTAGTACATCTCCTTCTAGTGTTTTAATGTCTGAGAATAGATCACCAAAGATAGATGTTTTTGTTTTTGTTTTTGTCTTCAAAAATAAATCTTTGAGAATGATAGCAATTGTTGTAATATTCTGTGCACATTGCTCCAGATTAATGATCACAAAACGTAATTGTAATTAGCTTTAAGTAACTAGACTTTCTAAGCATTGCAAGTGTGCCAGAGTGTAAGACCACTCACTCAGAAATTAGAATACTGCTGTTCTGGTCGGATATGATTTTTACTCATATGATCATATCTCACCCATTTGTCGAAGACATTCAAGTATTTGAGTCATATTTTACATGTATGCAAACATGCATACATTATACGTAGTACGAACTCTACGTGAATCGCGATAGGCAATCGACACTGAATCGCGATAGAGCAACTTCAACACTGATTCGCGATAGGCAAATAGCAATACATTGTGTTTTCGCTTTACTAATCACGATAAGAGAATCGTGATATTGTTCAAGGTTCAATTGCGATAAGATAGGCTACACAACTGTGATATTGCCAACGTTGCAGGAAGAATGGTGATAGACAATCGCGATACAGAATGGTGATACTTCTCTAAGTTGAAACAGCGATACTATTCCAGCAGCTTTGGTGATAAAGTGCAATCCCGAATCGTGATCGCCAAATGACACGCGAAATGCTTCCAATGTCGATAAGGCTTCACGATGAACTACAAACGCGATAAACACGTGAATGGATGTATTCTTCTTTAAATGGCGATAAACCTTCAGATGGCGGTATAATACACCACATCGGGATACATGTCTTCTTCATCGATGTAGGTCGAGAAATGCAGACAACTTCAATCGGACTCACGCCTCGGTTCGAATACCACCTGTTGGCAACAGTCGAACGCAATAGAGTAGAGTAGAAAAAAGAAGAAAAGAACTTTGATTCAATACATAATATTTTTGAACTTCTGTACAGGTACGATCGACAACTATTCTCTCTAATATCTCTGTAGCTTAAATATGGGATGCCTAGTCTATTGCGCTACTCACTCGCCCTTGGTTTCGAGACTATCAACCAGACTTTATTGGTCTGGGGGATAGGCCTATTACAATAATGAGCCTATCAGTGAGACGTATGGGCCCTAACATAAAGGTGGACGGTTGTCTATTAGTTAAGCTAATTACAACACAAATACCAATAAAGAAAACATGATTGGAAACCACTAAATTGTATGCAAATATAATAATTATGAAATAATCCCTCACCCTAATAGGTGTGGTAATGTTGTATATATAATAAACTAAGAATCACAAATTACATAGAAGTCCCTATATTATGAGCTATTACACCCCCTCAATCTGTGTAGGGGAAACAACATGCGGATTAGAACGTAAAAATTGAAAACGCTGACTAGAAAGAGTTTTAGTAAAAATATCAGCGAGCTGCAACTGAGTAGGGACATATTTAACCACAAGATCACCATGAACCACACGTTCTCGATCAAAATGATAGTCTTTTTTTATATGCTTGCTACAATCATGCTGAATAGGATTCACCGCCAGATAAGAAGCAGAGACATTATCACAATGAAGTTGAACAGGAGCAGAAATAAGTATACCCATATCCTCCAGGAGAGAGCGAATAAATAATGTATCCTGAACCGTGTACGCAATGGCACAGTATTCAGCTTTAGTGGAGGACTTAGAAATTGTAGGTTGCTTCTTGGAATGCCAGGAGATTAAATTAGAACCAAGAAAAACTGCATAACCTGTCGTAGATCTGCTACTGTCCGGACATCCAGCCCAATCCGCATCAGAATAAGCAATAATAAGTGAAACATCAGGCTTGGACTGAAGCCATAAATCGTAATCTACGGTACCCTGCAAATATCTATAGATACGCTTCACAGCTAAAAGGTGAGTAGTGCGAGGAGCATGCATAAACTGAGAAACCAGGTGTACAGCATAAGTAATATCAGGTCTAGTCAAAATGAAATACTGTAAAGCACCTACCATACTACGGTATTCAGTAGCATCAGTAAGAATTTCACCATAAGAGTTCTTTCTCTAATCTCCCCCTAATGACAGGAAAATCAATTGTCTCATCAAAGTCATATCCCGCAAAGCGGTGCACACATTATCTGTTAAGGCTAATAGCGGGTTATTGTTGGGGATTCGTATCCAACACAAAATTATTTGTCTTTTAAGACCGATTATAGTGCATTGTGGGAGGCGCATTAGGCACAAGTAGTTAACAACCATATATGCATAAGTTAAAAATCTCAGGCTAAGATCTAGTCATCAACTAGTATACACAAAGGTGATTGTCTACTATCGATCTAAAAAAACAAATGTGTAAGAGTGCTTCCAATATTGCATAATCCCATGAAAAAAATGATTAATTAGTGCGCGCGTAATAGATATAATTTTCATCATCTACATTTTTTTAGATGTAAACGTTACTGAGTTCTTATTTTTCACATGAGATGTGAGATGTTTTTCATTGATCTCGAAAAATATGCAATAATCATCAAGTACTTTTGATGAGAACTGTCTAGCAGTAGCAAGTCATATAGACTTGATTGGTCAGGTGGTGGACCCTTAATAAATATGTTTTGCTAGAAGTTTTGCAAATGCAACATTTTTATGTAAAAGAAAAATAGATAGCATGAGTAACTTTCTACCAAACCATAATTACTTAAATGACCCGCATTTTGGTAGATGAGTCCTCACATGTCACATTGTATTGAAAAATGAGATATCTGCATTTTTATATCCTTAGCATAGACAAATCTCGATTCTATTATTGCTAAGAAGTAAACTTTAAGAAATAATTGACATGTCTACTATTGTACTTCTAAGGCCTCACAAAAAGTAAATATTTCTTCTTGTACTTTAGAAGATGAATAATGTTGTGCTATTTAGCAATGCTGAGGCCAACAACTTACAATGTGTTGGATTTCATTTTATCCTTTATTCAAATGATTAATAAGCTGAATGAGTTATTTCAAAGTTTGTATGAGTCAATGACCACTTTGACTCATAACCTGCTTAAATATGCATTTTCTTTTGCATTTATTAGATGCAATCTAATATTTTCTATCTCATTTTTATAGCGAGTTTCTATGTAAAAAAAACATTGAGGGTACCTCAGTGGACATTGGTGTCCTCACATTGTGAGGGTTCGGGAAGCCCCACAAAAGGTATATAAAGCCATTCTTGTTACTTTGACAAGAGGCTTCTCACCAGATTCGAACTCATGACATGATTCCATTCTTAGTAAGGACTATTGTGATAAATAAATTTCGAACGTAGCAAACTTTGGTGACTTCTAGATGCATTTAGAGGTCATGGGTACAATTCTTTCAAGCATAAATGATTTTAAGGAATTATTTCAATAAATATATATTCCTTAATTTATTGTGCATCCCCACAACGTGTTAAAACACCTATTTGTCATAGGTTGCAATAATTTACAAATGTCACTCATATACCTTAGAGTACTATGACCTCAAGTCGAATGTCGTACATATCATTCTACTATTTTATGGATATATTCCTTTGTATCCGTTCTTTTATGAATAAAATTTTTAGATAAGCATTTAATGAATTCGAATGCATAAACATCTCAAATATAATTTAAGATAGAACAATGAGATGTTAAATTAATTAAAAATCTCAAATCAATATAATTTATACCTAACTTTAAGACTTGAAATAAAAGTCTAATTAGAAGTAGTAATGTTCATATTTATAAAACTCATGAAAGAGTAAAATAAAAAATGGATAAACCCAACAATTAGAGAATGTTCTTATTCTCAAAATAGTGGACAATCATGAAATTTAATTTATATTCTCATTCTCATGCGGTGAATCTCTTGTTCTTTAGAGATTTTACGAAGATTAAAACTAAAAGTATATTTTCAAGTTATACATATCCTGATGAGATAATCACATTTAATCCTCTTATATTAAGAGATTTATTTTAAAAATCACATTTTCGTATTATATTTGGATTTTTTTTACCCAAATAGCTCTGAAGAGATTTCTTTTTCCCAAAAAAATGTTATAGCATCAAAGGACATCATGTTAATACATCTCTTTCACTACAGAGATCGAGCTAAAAGCCTTTGAGTGATATAACTTTTTAATTTATACCTTTTCATTAGTATACATCTAGAGGAGTATGCATTAAAAAAATGGACAATTTATTTATATCAAATAAGTTTTTGTGATTTACTTTTCACAAAGTGTGTCGTAGTAGCATATAGTAAGAAATGTAGTTTTTGAAATAAGTATTGAAAGTACTCGAGTCCATTTGAGTCCAGAATGTCAAAATCCGATCAAATTGATTGGTCATCTTTTTTTTATAAAAAAAATACACTATGGCATGTGGTTATGTGTACATCTATGTACTTGTATTAGGTGCCAATTAAATTTATAAATCTTTGTGCGAAAATTATTTATCACACAAATAATTAAGAGAAGATATGGGATTAGATGAATGAATTAATGTTATCATTCATCGCACAAATTTTATAAAAGTGGTATACTTCAAATTATTTCAAAAAAATTATTAAGAGAAGAGAAGATATAATAAATAGCAAAATGATTTTATTTTGAATGGGTAGGAAAAAAAATTAGGGAACATTATACTAAAATCATGTTTAAAAGATAAACAGAATGACTAAATTATGTGTATATTTAAAAAAAATGAGGTAAATAAGCATCAAAGTAAAAAACAAATGATTAATTTATTCATTTATTTTTTAATAAAATTTGTTTTACAAAACTTTAGGAGAACATGATTTATATGTTGTTAATAAAATAATAATTATAAATAGTAAAACAAACACTAGCAAACGTATAGTATGGGGTAAAAGAATCATCATCCGCAGGTTTGCACAAAATAAAAAAAAACTGAAAACAATACTCCAAATGATATTTTTCACTACAAAAATAGGCAAAAAAAATGTGTGGTTTTGTGTGAAATATGACGGCAAAGCAAGTACATAAGTAAACATGTACTCCGTAAAGAAATATGCATACATATATATAAGCGAATATAATACGGAGTATATATTTTCAATGGACTAACACTACAAAAAAATTCGCCTGTAGTCACGGACCGTAGTCACGGTTCTAATCACGGTTTAGTCACGGAACCGTTAAAAAAAAGTAGTCACAGATTTGTCCGTGACTACGTCCGTGACTATAGGTAGTGACGGACCTAGTCCGTGACTAAAGTGTTCCGGCCAACCCATTTTCGCCTCCGGCGGGATTTTTTTAAATTTGAAATTAGTCACGGACAAGTCCGTGACTAGTACCGTGACTACAGTTAGTCACAGACGTGTCCGTGACTAATTCCGTGACAAGTGCAAAATTGATTTTTTCAACGTTCCGAATTTAAAGTGCACCGACATTTCGTACTAAAAATGTAGTCGCGGACACATCCGTGACTATGTCCGTGACTACAAAATTTATATATGCAGCCTCGGCTTCATTCAACAAAATCACACCTTCTACGTACTCCAGATAGAATTCCAGATAGAATTGAAGGATGTAATCTACCCATCTCATATCATTTTTCCTGTTTATGCAGATAAGGTATGTAATTTGAATTACGTATTTTTTGTAAATTAGTTAAATATGTAAATTTGTTAATAAATACATATGTAAGTATATTATTAAATATAATATTGGCAATACATATGTTATTAATTTTAAAATATAGGGTTAAAATTACGTAAATTAGTTAAATACGTATGTAAGTATATATGATTAAATATAATTTAAATGCATATTATTAATATTAGTTAAATGTAAGTATTATTTAATTCAAATGACTTTATATATATATATATATATATATATATATATATATATATATATATATATATATATATATATATGATTAAATATAAGTATATGATTTCTTTATATTGGCAATTATTGTTAATTAAGGCGGCCTAATTTAGGATTACTAATGGTTTAAATTAGGGTTAGTTAATTTAATTTAAATGTGTTTATTATATATATATATGCTCAAATTATTGGATTTGCTCATATTATTTAATTTAGTACGTAAATTGTTAAATGTGCATTATTAATAAGATTAAGATGTTGATAATTTTAGTATTGTGGATTAAATTAATGTCATTAACGTATTGTGCATGTTTATAGTTTAATAATATTAATTATTAATGCATTTTAATGGAATTTTATGGAATTTTAGTGAATTTTAGTGAAATTTTAGTGAAATTTTAGGCAATTAGTTAATTTTAAGGGAATTAGTTAATTTTAAGGGAACTTTAGGGAATTAGTTAATTTTAAGTGAATTTTAGTGAATTTTAGTGAAATTTAAGGAAACTAGTTAATTTTAAGGGAATTTTAGGGAATTAGTTAATTTTAAGTGAATTTTAGTGAAATTTAAGGAAACTAGTTAATTTTAAGGGAATTAGTTAATTTTAAGGGGAATTTTAGGGAATTAGTTAATTTTAAGGGAATTTTAGTGAAATTTAGTGAAATTTAAGGAAATTAGTTAATTTATAGGGAATTAGTTAATTTTAAGGGAATTAGTTAATTTTAAGGAAATTTTAGTGAAATTTAGTGAAATTTAAGGGAATTAGTTAATTTTAGAGAATTAGTTAATTTTAAGGGAATTTTAGTGAATTTTAGTGAAATTTAAGGAAACTAGTTAATTTTAAGGGAATTAGTTAATTTTAAGGGAATTAGTTAATTTTAAGGGAATTTTAGGGAATTAGTTAATTTTAAGGGAATTTTAGTGATATTTAGTGAAATTTAAGGAAATTAGTTAATTTTAAGGGAATTTTAGGGAATTAGTTAATTTTAAGGAAATTTTAGTGAAATTTAGTGAAATTTAAGGGAATTAGTTAATTTTAAGGGAATTAGTGAATTTTAGTGAAATTTAAGGAAACTAGTTAATTTGAAGGGAATTAGTTAATTTTAAGGGAATTTTAGGGAATTAGTTAATTTTAAGGAAATTTTAGTGAATTTTAGTGAAATTTAAGTAAACTAGTTAATTTTACGGGAATTAGTTAATTTTAAGGGAATTTTAGGGAATTAGTTAATTTTAAGGGAATTTTAGTGAATTTTAGTGAAATTTAAGGAAACTAGTTAATTTTAAGGGAATTAGTTAATTTTAAGGGAATTAGTGAATTTTAGTGAAATTTAGTGAAATTTAAGGGAATTAGTTAGTTTTAAGGGAATTAGTGAATTTTAGTGAAATTTAAGGAAACTAGTTAATTTTAAGGGAATTAGTTAATTTTAAGGGAATTTTAGGGAATTAGTTAATTTTAAGGAAATTTTAGTGAACTTTAGTGAAATTTAAGTAAACTAGTTAATTTTACGGGAATTAGTTAATTTTAAGGGAATTTTAGGGAATTAGTTAATTTTAAGGGAATTTTAGTGAATTTTAGTGAAATTTAAGGAAACTAGTTAATTTTAAGGGAATTAGTTAATTTTAAGGGAATTTTAGGGAATTAGTTAATTTTAAGGAAATTTTAGTGAAATTTAAGTAAACTAGTTAATTTTACGGGAATTAGTTAATTTTAAGGGAATTTTAGGGAATTAGTTAATTTTAAGGGAATTTTAGTGAAATTTAGTGAAATTTAAGGAAATTAGTTAATTTTAAGGGAATTCGTTAATTTTAAGGGAATTTTAGGGAATTAGTTGATTTTAATATATTAATGTTCGAAATACATGTTAATATGTTCAGTTTATTACATGTTCTATATGCTCAAGATAACATGATTTAGTTTGTATATATGTTTAATTGGCATGCCTTTATTTGTTGTGTATAAGTTTAATTACATGTTCTATATGCTCAATATAATTGGCATGATTCAGTTTATTACATGTTTTATATGCTCAATATAACATGATTTAGTTTGTATATATGTTTAATTGGCCTGCCTATATTGGTTGTGTATAAGTTTAATTAATATGTATGCCTACATAAAATTATATTATAAGTTAAACATGCATGATTAAATATTATCTTTTTTAATTTCGGACTTATGAATTAAAGAACATGAGTTAGTTTAATTAATATTTATGCCTAATTACATTATATTCCCAAATAATTAAAGAAATACCCCCTCGTGTTAAACCTCCAAAAACGTTTAACATGTTAATTATAAAATATTAAGTTAGACATGAAAAAACAGTTTTCTCAAATTTCAAATAAAATATACACTATGAAAAAACACTGTTTAATAAATAAACCGTTTTAATTAAAAAGTTTTCCCGAAGTAATTAAAAAAATACCCCCTCATGTCAAACTTCCAAAAAAGTTTAACATGTTAATAATTATAAAATATTAAGTTAGACATTAAAAAACAGTTTTCTCAAATTTAATATAAAATATACACTATGAAAAAACACTGTTTAATAAATAAACCGTTTTAATTAAAAAGTTTTCCCGAAGTAATTAAAAAAATACCCCCTCATGTCAAACTTCCAAAAAAGTTTAACATGTGAAAAATTATAAAATAATAAGTTAGACATTAAAAAACAGTTTTCTCAAATTTAATATAAAATATATACTATGAAAAAACACTGTTTAATAAATAAACCCGTTTTAATTAAAAAGTTTCCCGAAGTAATTAAACAAAATACCCCCTCATGTCAAACTTCCAAAAAAGTTTAACATGTTAATAATTATAAAATGTTGAGGTAGACATAAAAAAACAGTTCTTAAAAAACTGTTCTTAAAAAACTGTTCTTAAAAAACTGTTCTTAAAAAACTGTTCTTAAAAAACTGTTCTTAAAAAACTGTTCTTTAAAAAACTGTTCTTTAAAAAACTGTTTTATAAAAAACTGTTTAATAAAAACTGCTTTTTAAAAAATGCCTTTATTTAAATAAAAATTTGATCTTCTATTATATTTACACAATTATTTGAAAATGTAAATTAATACTCCTCATTAATCAATTATTTTAGATGAGCAATGAACAATCCACATCCCGTGCTCGCCCGAACTATGCGCCCTTAACCCAAGCCGAGCGCAACAATGAAGATTCGGAATGGGTGACACCTCACATGGTTGCTAAGTAAGTAACTATGAACTTTATCTAATGTTAAATAATTTTATCTAATGTCAAATCATCTAACTATAAAAAAATATTAATTTTTTGAAGCGATCAAGATGTTCTCAACCAAATCAAAATCATAATTGGTGCACACTTTCTTGACAACTGGGCGACGTCAGTGGCGGACCCACTAAGGGTCCCAAGAAGTCCTGGGACCCCGTGCACCTCCGAAAAAAAACCTATATATATTATATATATATATATTATTTAAAATTAATTGTTCAATTTATATTTACACACAAAGCGACTTTAGAACAACAAGAATGGAGTAGCAGAACGGGAGTAGGCACGGATGCAAAATGTCTATGTTGTGGGAGGTTCTATGTTCGAATCCTGTTGATTTTTTTTGGCGTTTTTTTCCTTTAACGGAAGGCACGGCCCAACCCATGTTTTTTTGGAACTTAGGCCCAAAACAAAAACAAAAGATCCAACCCTCTTTTCCTTTCACACTGGAGTGCGATTCCCCCAACTGCGTGCGAAGACGACTTCGGACTGCATGACGAGCCAAGGACCACCGGCTGACCGCCGCAGTGCTGACGAGGCGACGAGCCGATGACCACCAGCTGGCGGCTGACCGACGACTCGACGAGGCAACGACCACCGGGCATCGGCGGCGGCGATTGGCGAAATGGAACACCGAACACCCCTCTCTGGCTCTCTGCACTCTCGGTCTCTCCCTTTTCATCATCAACCAAGCGGCCAAGCCACCAAGGTATTCTTCTCTTCTTTTCTCCATTAATGGCGTTTCTCAAGCTTTTTGGTGCGATTTTCTTTATTCTCAAAACTTAGGGTTTTCAATTTCTATGTTTAAATTAAATATAAATATACCAAAACTACGTCGTTCTTTTAATCGCTTTTTTGCATATCTTTTTTTAATGTTTGATTAAAATAATAAATTCATGTATTTATAAATGTTATTTTCAATTTTATACTCCCTCCGGTCCTTAATGAATATACACTTTGACTTCACACATATTAAGGAAATAAATTTGACTTTACTGTAGAGTGCACTGTTTGGCACTGTTTGACACTATTTGGCATTGTTTGATGTAGATTTGTTTGTCAAATAAGGCAAATAAGGAAGTGTAAAGTTTAATATGGGACGGCCCAAAAAGGAAAGTGTAAAGTTAATTAAGGACCGGAGGGAGTATGATTTAGGATGAAAAGATATTTTGATGTTGTGCCCAAATTTAAAGAAACTCAAAGTATCGGGAGTAGTTCGGGCATTAATTCAAATGATCCGCCATTAGTAAATGAAGAATTGGATCAAGTAATTGCTGAAAGTGAAGCTAATTTAGCTGATAATCTACCTGAACAACATGAGGATTTTGAATCATTAAAAGCTGATCCTGAATTGAGAAAAAGACTTGCTGATTTTCACCCTAATGTTCAAGACGAGGTACGTCATAGTTACATTCAAAAAGGACCATTTCAACCTCGGGACCATGATTTCCCTTTTAAGTTAATTGGAGGCAAAAAATGTAGACTTGTTTCAAGTTGGTTTGAAGTGTTATGCTTCTTTAATATATTTTTATTAGTTTTATATTAATTAGAGATCAAAGATATATAAGGGTAGGGACCCCGTGGCTCCGACTTTCTGGGTCCGCCACTGGGCGACGTACACGGATGTTGATCCTAAGGTCCGTGAACTTTGGTGGAACTTGTTCAAGGTAAAAAAATCAATTTTTCGTCATTGATGTAACCTACAATTTGACAAATGATAAGTTAATTTATTTTTTTAATAAAGGCCCGGTTTAGTTGGACTGAAAAACAAGGCCCCGCTATTCTAAGGGCGTACAATGCCAGAGTTTCAAACTGGCTTCGCCCCACTTTTAGGCGTGCCCGAGCCAGTGGGGTAAGGCCTCAATGGTGTTCGGATGAGGTATGGGAAAACCTCGTCCGCCACTGGTCTTCGGATCCGACTTTCTTGGCTAGAAGCGAAGCCGGGAAGAAAAATCAGATGTCCGAGAAGGCATTGACGACACAATGACACGGAGGCCGCAAACCCCAGAGTAAACATAAAGAAGCTCTTGTAAGTCTTATTCAAATAAACCTACACCATTTTAACCTTTTATTTTTTTACATTTATTTAAACCTTTTTCTAACCTTGTAGGCGGGCCTCAAAAGAAGAGGGTCCCTATCCTCAGTGTAATCAAACACTGTTGGACGAAGAGCGGTGTTGAGTCGCCAGCCAATCTACCACACCGCCATGCTGAAATCGAAGTATGTAACATCAATACTATTATTTCAAATTGAAGTAAATATCATTTGAATAATTTTTTTAAATGTTTGTAGACAAAGTATAACGCAAATGTTGAAAAGAAGCGGGCGGAACTTGGCTTGACTCAAGAAGATGACATCGATTCTGATGTGGAAGATGATGCCATCCTTGAGGCAACAGGGGTGTACAAGGGTCGGCTTCCATGCCTCGGGGCTGAGGGGCAACGTATTTTGTACGATCGCAGCGGCAGCGGAGCTTCATCATCTTCTCAATCTAGGCGAGGAGAGGATCCACGCATTGCCCAATTGCAGCGAGAATTGGAGGAGCAGCAGCGTGCATTTGAACATCAACGGAAGAATGATGAAGAAACGAGGGCCCGGCTGGAAGCAATGGAACGGATCCTTGCTGGATATCAGCCTCCGCCTCAGCCTCATCCTCGGCCGTACATTATGCACGTTGAGCAGACTCCTCAGGTTCCGCACATGGGTGGTATGTGTTACCACTCTAACTCCGGTTATGGTGCCATGCCTGCAATAGGGTCGACATTCGGATCTCTGTCGCCTGATATGCTCAATCAGTTTCAGTCATCGAGTGGAGGCAGCCGAGGAAGCCACCGAGGAAGCAACCTAGGAGGCAATCGAGGAGACAACCGAGGCAGCCGAGGAAGTTCCCGACCCTTGGACACCGTGGATGCAGAAGAGGATCATCATCGTGACTATGATGATAATGATGATGAATACGATTATGATGATTCTAATTTTTATCACAATGGAGTCCGACGTACGGGCATGTAATTACATTATATTGTTTGACATTGTATGGATTTTGTTTTTATAATTCTGTCTGTAATAACATTTTTTATGTTTAAGATTGTATGGAATTTATTTTTATTGTAATTGCTCTAAAATAAAATTAAAATAATTTTTTATTTTTTTATAAAAATTGTTTTTTTTTAAATCAAAAACATTAGTCACGGACTAAATCCGTGACTACTTTTTAATCCGGAATAAATTCAATTTTCGGTTTTTTATTTTTTTTTATTAAAAATCGATTTTTTTTAAAAAACAAAAACATTAGTCACGGACCAGATCCGTGACTACATTTTATCCGGAATAAATTCAATTTTTTTAAATTTATTATAGTCACGGATACGTCCGTGACTACCACAAAAATAAAAAAAAATTAAATTGAACTTAGTCACGGCTCGTGTCCGTGACTAACTCAAAAAAAAATTAAATTAAAAGTAGTCAAGGATCTGGTCCGTGACTAACGTGCCGGAGGCTTATTCCGGTCAAGATGTAGTCACGGACGTCGATCCGTGACTAATCCGTGACTACACCTAGTCACGGCCAATGGTCCGTGACTACATTCTAGTCACGCAGAACTAGTCACTGAACTAGTCACGGACGAAGGCCGTGACTAAAAGTGTTAGTCACAGACTTTTTACACTACGGAATGTGACTAAGTCCGTGACTACAGGCGAATTTTTTTGTAGTGTAACCTTAAGTCTGAGTACTAGTCCGCGTGGGTCGGAGAAGGATGGGTTGTTGGTAGAGGATGTTCGATCTTCTCTACTCGTAGAAAAGCTTTCAGTAGTTCGCCAATGAAGAATGAATCGATGCGGATGAGGGCCTATGAAAGATCGGCGGAGGATCGTGATAACCAAGTGAATGTAGGCAGAAAGTATTTAGGAGGCGTTTACTTCGCTGCTAAAGTCACAGTTAGGTTAGTAAGACACGTGAAGTAAACACGCTAGTTGCTTAAAACGCTGCTTACTAACCGAAAGAGATGCTTAAAGTGCTGCTTACTAAGCATACCACCCCATGTATTAATTAAGCAGCACTTTAAGCTTTTTAAGTTTCCGAATTTACCCTTACCTTTACCCCTTGCCTCCCCCCATATATTAAGTTGTATGTTTGGTATGACAACTTTTAAGAGTTTTTCAAAAAGTAAAAAATCTTTTTTGAGATGCTACAGGGAGTAGCATCTGAGAAAAGTTTGTGGCTTTTAGCATTAATTAGTCCCAATAGCTTGTATACCAAACAGAACTAAACCAAACAGTCAACTTTTTATCAAACAGCTACCACCTTTTACTTTTAAGATCTTTTCAGTCACTAAAAGCTAACAGTTACTAAAAAGACTGTAAAAGTATCTTTTCAGCAAGTTGTGTCAAACATACCCTAATATATATGTGTAGGACAAAAAAGTGACTAGACTATTTAATACATACAATTAATTAAAACTTTTAAACAAAGGAAAAATTGAAAATAATAATCTCAACTATTGTCGGTCCGCTAACAATAATCCCAACTATTGATTATTTTTGTATAATGCCAACTATATGGACCGTCCGCCAATATTGGTCCATGACCGCATATTATCTGCTCTAACAAGTGAATTTTTAATGGAAATTAAGCGTAAAAATTAAAATTTGGGATTATTTATAGGGATTACCTGCTATATCTCTTTAGAAACTATAGGAATTTATTTATAGTCGGTCACGTCGGACCATTATTGGCGGAAGGCCCATAAATTTGGGATTATTCTGAAATAATCAATAGTTGGGATTATTATATGCGGACCGCCAACAATTGAGATTATTACAATCAATTTTTCCTAAAACAAAAAGTCTTTCTTGCCCAAACGGTTATCAAGTGGATTAATGTCAAAAATATCACTCTCAAGCCCCAACTATTGAACGGACAAAAAGGTGACTACATTTTGAATTGGACAAAAAAGTCACCATATTTAAAATGAATAGTCTAAAATGTCCTGATATACATTCCTTCACGAAACCCGACACACCAGAAATCCTGCCTCGATCAACTCATGCATCTTCACGCCGCCACAGAGCTCGTTGTCACTGCCACGGAGCTCACCGCCTCCACAGAGCTCTCCACCACTGTGTCTCTCTGTGGACTTAACCGTTGTCGCCGCCCTACGCCGCTTCTTTTTCTTCTCTTTCTATCCGGCGTTGCCCCGATGAAGTTTCAGATCCACGACGATGTTGTGGCGGATTGGGAGTAGCAGGGCTGTGGTGGTGCAAGGCATGGGTTACATGGGATGGGGAGGGGGTAAGGAAGATGGGGAGATGGGGCTAGGGAGATGTGGCGGGGAGCAGGAGATGGGGACGGGGATGGGGGTGGGAGGGGCCAGAGGCGGTATGTGGTATTTCCGGTGGTGAGGTTGCAGCACCGACGAGATGGAGTCATGGCGGCAAGGCGGTGCCAGTGTCCAAGTCATGATGGTGTCAATGATGTTCCAAATGTCACTGTAATTGGGTGGCAACAGTGGTCATGATGGTGATGACGACGAGTTGGAGGTTGGGAGCTCGGGTTGGGGGCGGGGGGCGGGGGCTAAGGTCAGCGATGACCAGAGTAACTGTGTCTAGAGTAACTATGTCTAGAGTCATTGGGAGGTGTCACTGTGGAAGTGTCACTGCAGAGGTGTCACCGTGGAAGTGTCACTGTGGTCGGCGATGGTCACCGACCGGCGGCGATCCTTATCAAGTGGCGGCGGGTGTCACTATGGTAGATGTCAGTGTGACGGGTCATGCATGTAACTATAAGATAAAGTAACTGCAAATTAGGGATAATTTAGTAACTTAAAGTGATGGATAGTGTACCCGGGGGGTAGCTTATCCGAGGGGTTATTACGGGGAATAACTAGAGAGAAGTCATAGCAAGTAAGTAAAGAGAGAGAGAGTATATTAGAAATGTATTCAGTGTTTTCAGCGTGGTTTACAACGGGGAAATGAGGTGCTATTTATAGTAGCAATAAATGCCAGACAGGGACACGTGTCAAGCATCCATTGGCCGAGGGGTCACCTCAACTGGTTGGCGTTGACAATCGCATGTGGCCGCATTTAATGCGGCTGTTGGATGTGACATCGTACTTGGTACGGTGATTCATACGTATGTGGAGCGGATATTATGTCGGAAAAGGTGCCCTCGGCTGTAGATGATTAGCCGAGGGCTCTGAGCATCGGGGACCTCCTTATTGCTGAGGGCTCTAGATGCCGAGGGCTACTGATTTTCGCCATTTTCTCCCAGTAACCTTGTCTTCCTGTTTTTACCCTTCTGTGAGATTCAGAGCCTTCGGCCAGGGGGCCGAAGGCACCCTTGGTGCGCATTGTGGGCCGCTTGGTACTCTGGGCACCGTGATTTGGGCCTGTTGCGCCTCCTGGGCCTATTGGGCCTTTATTGGAGTAGTAGGAGTCTGTGGGCCGGGGGTTCCCGGGCCATATACTCCATCAGGAGTCCCTCACTCCTTTTGCCGAAAGGTACTTGAGGGAAAAGGAGTAATTGTGTTTGTCCTCTGCCGTTGTTCCGTTGTAGTTTGTAGAGTTGTGGGTAGTTTGCTGTTTGTTTATTCTGCCGAGGGCAGTCCCTCAGTTACCCACATGTCGGGACTTGAGGGGTCATGTTTGCTATTTGCGGGAGTTTTTTAGCATTTTGCACTTTTTGTGATTTTCCCGAGGGGGTTCTCCAGTCCCCCCACTCCTTGAGGCACTTACAAAGTGGTGAAAAGGAGTAGAGTAGTGCTTGTCTGCAATATGAAACCGAGGGGTGATGCTTTTCGTTTCATTTTGGGGGGATGCCTCGTTTAAAACCTCGTTAGGAAAAACCTTGTGGGAAAAAATCCTAACGAGGGAAAAAGAGTGCACTGAATTCCCCCAACGATGAATCGAAAATGTGAAGCCCTGGTTCGAAATGGAGTACAATGCTGATGCCGAAGGCTATCCTTGTCCTGAGGGCGCATGTGTTGATTAGCCGGAGGCGTGCTGTTGATATCCTGGGAGGTGCCGAAGGGGAGTCCCTCAATCTAGGGATCGAGGGCGTGATGAATGTGAGTAGTAGTTGAAGTGTTACCGGGGTGTCCCCAGTTTGTTGATTAGTTGGTGCGGAGGGTATCCGAGGGCTCCCGTTACCTGTGTGCCGTAGGCTATCCGTCAATGAGGTGTACTCCCCGGGGGCTACCCTGGTCCTCAAAGTGTTGAGGGGGGAATCCCCGAGGGGTCCGCCAATTATGAAGCCGTGGGCTTCTGAAGGAGTGAGCCCGAAGGCCTCTGTGATGTAGTATGAGGGGTAAGTGTACTCGGGGGCTCTTCTTGATGAAGTGGAATGAAGTAAAAAGCCCGGGGGCTAATTCCTTGGTGATGAAGGAGTGGGCTGCTAAATATAGCCGAAGGCTCCCAGAATATAGTCGTTGTGAATATAGCCGTTGGAATACCTAACGTCAAAATATAGCCGTTGGGGGGGGGGGGGGCTTCCACGTGGTGCGTGCTCGTTGGCTGCCTGTGGGCGGGCGTCACTGATTGGGAAGTTCGACGGTTCGTAATGATGGCTGTTCAACCGGAGGCCCGGTTTCCAGGCCCAAGCCCGGATCCAGGTGCCTATAAATACCCCAAGGCCAGGCATCACTTCTCTTGTGCGATCATTTGTTAGCGAAGCTCTGCCAAAATTCCTAGAGAGAGAAACAGCTGCCTTCAATCAATCAATCTTCCGAGGTCAGTTCTCCGCCCATCTGTTGTAGCATTAGTGAGTCGTAGTTGTGTGGCCTTAGGTTAAGTGTTTAACTGCCTTAGAAACCCCTCATCCCTTAGCTGTTGAGGATGTCTTCGCAAAGTGACTCTCAAAACGTCTCAAGGGAGCCTCCGGTAGGAGTCGAAAGCTTCTCTGAAGCGGAGTCCTCGAGCGAACGCACCTCGGTCAACCAGGACTCTGTGGTAGCTGAGGAGGTACAAGCAAGCCTTCGGCTAGAACTGGAAGCGGAGGAGTTCGAGCAGGTGTGCGAGGACGTGGAGCTGGCACTTGCCTTTCAAGTGGTCGAGGATGAGGCCCAAAAGGAAAGCATGAGAGTCACCGTCGTTGTTCCTCCCCCTCGGAATGCAGAGGCCGGAAGCTCTCAGCCACTAAACTCGACGCCTATCAGCGTTGCCCCCGGGAGGAAGAGAAAGGCGAAGGCTGCCGGGAAGAAAAAACAGGCTACCGTCGACGCCGAGCAATCAGTAGGAATTCCCGAAGGCTACTCCTACCTGAACACTACTGCCTTGGACGTGAAGACCCGAGCCACACGGGGAGAATACACGGCGATGCAGCTCCTGGTAGGGCCGTCGGCACTGGTAGTGGAGCCGGGGCTAGATGATGTTTTGCTATACGCTCCCGCCGGTTGTTTTGCCGTGCATCTGCTTTCGGTGGAGTTGTGCCTCCGATTCCCCCTCCATCCCTTCGTGGTGGAGTACCTTCGGTATGTCAAGCTTGCTCCCTGCCAATTGACCCCGAACAGCCACTCCTACTTGGCTGGCTTCCTCTCCCTCTGCCGGAGCCGGGATGTGGAGCCTTCGCTGGACCAATTCTTCCTCTCTTTCAATCTGTGCCGGGGGGGGGGGGGGCACTCGAATGCCGGTGGCTTTGCCAACCTGCAGCAGCTCCCAGAATTCAGGCTCTTCGATGATGTCCCTTCGTCCCACAAGGGATGGAAAGATAAGTTCTGCTACATTCGGATGGCGGAGAATCCCTTCCCGGCCCTACTTCGTGATAGCTTCCGCAGGCATGTCAAGGTAGGGAGCGCCGCCTTGGATAAAAAAGGAAGGAATCTCTCCAAGAAGCCCGAGGGGTCCGATAAGCATACCAAGATCAGGGATGCTACCCTTCCAGACGATCTTTACAACTTGGGATTTCGGCGGTATCAGCTGATGGGGGAAAGTGACGAGAGATATCCCCCCGTCGATAGAGTTTATCAAAGCGTCGAAGGTAGTTGACTTGCCGAGGGCTCCCGTTTTATACTTAGAATATATTTTTCTCTTTTTTTTGGTATTATCCTCCTAACCCTCCTGCATTTCCTTTGCTTTTCAGGACCAGACATGGACGCCCGGAATCTCTCCAAGTTAAAGAAGCAACTCGCAAAGGAGAACAAGAAGAAGGACCCCTCGG
The DNA here is from genome assembly GCA_945859875.1 of Cuscuta europaea. Classification (NCBI taxonomy): domain Eukaryota; kingdom Viridiplantae; phylum Streptophyta; class Magnoliopsida; order Solanales; family Convolvulaceae; genus Cuscuta; species Cuscuta europaea. The sequence goes on along the minus strand of CAMAPE010000045.1, from coordinate 5,136,620 downwards.
TGCAACATAGGGGGTTGGACGAGATCTTCCCGAGGGCGGGTACAAATGACGGGGCCCAGGAGAGTGTGCCCAAGGAAAAAACTGCCGCCGGCGACGACGCTGGTTCCAACGCCGAGGGCTCCCCTGCTGAGGCGTTGAAGAGGAAAAGGGCCGGGAAGGCCGTGGTGCCCCCGGAGGAAAAAAAGCAGAAGAAGGGGGGCCCAAGCCGAAAGGGGCCCCAAATGTTATTGTGGAGGAGCATTCCTCCTCCAAGCCTCCGGCCCAAGCCCCCGGACTGGCATGGCCCCAAGATAATGTGCAGTTCTCCATTACTAAGGGGACTGCCATTATGCACGCAACGTTGAACCCGAGGGAGTTCCTGAGGGGGGCCACCCCCCGACGGATAAATCTGTGCTCTCTCGGCAAACCGATGACGCCCTCTGTTCCAAGATCCTTCAGGCTTCGGTTACTGTAAGTTCCCCTTTCCTTCTCCCCCTTTTTTTGTTCTCTTCCTCTCTTTTTTTGCATTGTGGTTTTAACCTTCGATGATTCGTGATCTCTTTTGTAGGCAAGCCTCGGCCTCGGTGAACTCATTCAGCGGATGGAGCGCTATGCCCTTCAGAAGCAGAAGGATGACGAGTCCTTGGTTGGCTGTGGTCCAAAGGCGGCTCCGGGAGGCAGAGGAGGCTTCCAGGGTCGAGAGGGCGGCCTTCGAGAAACTCCTTGAGAATGCCAAGGTGCTGGAAAAAGCCGAGGGGAGGGCTGAAGCTGAGAAGGTAGCTGCTGAGGCAGCGAAGAAGGCTGCTGAAGACGCTGAGATTGCCAAGAAGGAGGCGGCGGGGGAAGCGGAGGCAGCCTTCGTCGCCGAGGCCCAGAAAGCGTGGGTGGCCGCGGTTGTCGAGACCTCCGAGGAGGAATGGGTGAGAGGCCCCGGGGCAATGTGGCTGGCCCAGAAGGGGAAAGAATACTACGATGGGGGCGAGTACTTCACTCAAGCCCTCATCTACCGGAGGCTGGCTAGGCACCTGGGAGCAGACCCGTCGGCGTTTGACCCCGCGGCTTACGGGCTCTCCCCTCTTCAACCGGACACCAGAGTTCCCCTCCCCGAGGGCACCAGCAGGCCAGATCTCGAGGACACTGTCCTGATGGCGGAGTGCAGTGATGAAGAAGAGGATGCTGTGGGGGATGCTACGTCGAAGCCTGCCGACGGAGGCGACGCTGCTGTAACTGATGATGTAGTTATTGTGTAGTACTTAGAGAATTCTGAACAATCTTGTTGTAACAAATATTTGTATGCTCTCGGCTTCGGCCATTTGGTAATATACATTTTAACTCTTTCTTCCTTTTGATGAATGGATACCCGCCTTCGGGTTTTTGTATATAATTCGTTTCCTTTGACTGTTGTTCTTTGAATGTATGCCTTTGTCCTTTCTGAATGCATGCCTTCGTCTTTTCTGAATGTATGTTAGGACTTAGAATATATTCTTCTAAGTATAGTGCCTCTCGTAGCCCTCGGCCACTAGGCCTATTTAGTCAACTGAACCTTTTGTCGAGGGCCCAACGTTCAGGACTTAGGAATTTTTCTAAGTGTTGTTCATCTGTTGGCCCCCGGCTAATTCCTTCCCTCTGGTTCTGTGTAGCCTTCATGAGATAACCAGAGGCGAGGTGTTTAGGACTTAGAAAAATTATTCTAAGTGTTTGAATACAGTCTAGCCTTCGGTAATTGGGTACCCTTTGCTGACTAGATATATGACCGAGGGCCCAGAAATAGTTAGGACTTAGAAAATATTTCTAAGTTAAGTTTCATTAAGCCTTTGACTGTGCGGCCCCTCTGGCTGCATGGAGATTTGACCGAGGGTCAAAAACATTTGGGACTTAGAAAATTTTCTAGGTGTAGTTTGTATGAGGGAGGAGCATTCGGGTGAATGTGAGGACCTTGTCTCAGATGCGCCTTCGGCTGGCTGGTGGCCCCACAGGGGGCAAAGTATTTAGGACTTAGATTATTTTCTCTAAGTATTTCCTGCTGCTGGCCTTCGGGAGGGGACCCTTCGGCTGTATACGTTGTAGGTTTAGGATAGTTTCCTTTGCCTTGTAATGTTGGCTTGTGGCAACAAAAAGCCTTCAGTTGTTGTTATGTCCCCACAGTTTGACTTAGGAAATTTTGTAATCCCAGTCCAGCATGAAAAGACAGACTCCCTCGGACCCTGTCTAGGCGTGTCCCCTCGGCTTTTAGTGAGGTGCCGGAGGTGATACTTGCTTTGATTTGGCCAACATCTGATAGCCTTTTCATATAGTAAGCCTTCGGGAACGTTTTTGAGCTGTTGTTGGGTGAGCCCGTCATGTTTTGTAAGATTTGAGCCTTCGGTTTAGATATAGCTTGAGGTAATCATGGAGTGGACTTAGCCATTTGTTGATGATGTCTGTTGTGAATGGTATCTTTGGTACTTGTGAGCTTCCAGGTACCGAAGGTGTTCCCGTGGGGAGCCCTCGGTATGTTTCCGTGAATTGTTGGAGTGATGTACTCATTGATTTCTCGCTGAGTCTACTCCCCTTCACCACCCTTTTTTTTGGTAGTGAAGGGAAGGCTTCAAGAAACTTGGTTTCTTGGTAAGGCTTGGCCTATCGGGAGGTAACAGAATACACCATTAGCTCCCCCCTCGGGTTAACCTTCCGAGTTCCGAGGGGATCGAGGGTCGTTTCCTGGGTACAAGATATGGTGGTCTGTAGCCTGCCTCCCCTTGGGGGATGGCGCGGAAAGCGCCTCAGTTTTGAAAGTCGTCCCCTCGGCGCTAGACATAGTCCGTGGCCTGCCACACCCTTGGGGTGGTGGCGCGGGGAGCGTTTCGATTTGGAAGTCGAATCCTGGACATTTTAGATGCCTGCCAATCCCTTGGGGAAATGGCGCGGAAAGCGTTCCGTTTTTGAAATTCGAATCCTGGGCATATTTCGTGCCTGTCATACCCTTGGGGTAATGACGCGGAAAGCGTTTCAGGGAAGGGTTTTCATTTGCACACTGGTTGCAAATGGCCGGGGGCACTACGTGCTGCCGGCACCGAGAGGTGGCGCCTTCGGTATAGGCGTTTTCGAGGGGTACGGCTTTAGAAACAACACTTGGTGTTTGTTCCGATGTACGGCCCCCGGTACTTGGTACCGAGGGGTCTTCTGTGAAAACACTTGGTGTTTTTTCTTTATTTGTCGTAGGTGATTGTGTTGTCTACCCTCGGTACTTGGTACCGAGGGGTCTTCTGTGAAAACACTTGGTGTTTTCTTCCATTTGTTGAAAGTTGTCGGCGGTGTGTCCCCCCGGCTTCGGGTGCCGAGGGGTCTTCATTTGAGGACAGTTGGTACTTTCTTGCTGTTGTAGGTGATAGTAATGTCTACCCTCGGCACTTGGTGCCGAGGGTTTTCCTTGTGATAAGGCCTTGGGCCAGGGGGTGGTATGAGGGCTTGGCCACTCATGAGAGACTTGTTCCTTGTTCTTGGTGTCCACGATATGCCTTCATTCTTCAAAATCTCTAGGCCTTGGGCCGCAAAATAATACATTCACTAGTTATGAGGGCTTGGCGCTCTGATGTTATTGATAAAATTTAACGAAGTGATGTACATTCCAATGTCTAGAGACTTCAGTCCCATTGGGGTGTTTAAGTTTATAAGTTCCTGGTTTGATGATGGCTGCCACGATGTAAGGGCCCTCGAACTTTGGTGCCATCTTCCAGCCCTCGGTCGGCTGGCTAGCTTCTCTTCTTCGAAGGACATAATCCCCCACATGGAATTCACGGGAGCGGACCTTGGCGTCAATGTAACTCTTCACTTGCCTTCGGTAGTTCTCTGCGCGTATGAAGGCTTGCTCTCGACGTTCTGAAATAAGATGGAGATCGAGGGCCATATTGGTGTCGTTGGCCTCTGGATCATACTGTGTGACCCTTCGGGTTGGAAGAGTTACCTCAGTGGGGGCCTTAGCTTCAAATCCGTAGCAAAGGGAGAAGGGTGTCTCGCCAGTTGCCCGCCGAGGGGTGGTACGGTAGGCCCATAAGATGTTGTGGAGTTCTTCTACCCAGCCACCCCCCTCGGCCTCCAGTTTCTTCTTTAGGCCTTCGAGCAAGGTCCTGTTGGCGTTCTCCACTTGACCGTTTCCCTGAGGGTAGGCAACGGATGAGAAGGTGTGTTTGATGCCCCATGCCTCTAGGAGGGCACAGAAGGGGGCTGCCTCGAACTGAGTCCCGTTGTCGGAGATGATTTGCTGAGGGACGCCAAACCTGGTGAGGATGTTTTTGAGAACAAAATGACGGCACCTGGCCTCAGTAATGCTGGCGAGGGGCTCAGCTTCCACCCATTTGGTGAAGTAATCGATGGCGACGATGATGTACCTGTTGTTGGAGGTACCCCTCGGGAGAGGGCCCACAAGGTCTATGCCCCATCGAGCGAATGGTATGGATGTGCTGATGGGGGCATAGTTGACCGCTGGCCTGCCGGGGGCTTTCTAGAAGTGTTGGCATGCGGAGCACCTTTGGGCAAGACCTGCACAATCCCGGGCCATTGTGGGCCAGAAGTAGCCCTGGATTATTAGCCTTCGGGATATGGAGAAGGGTCCCTGGTGAGCTGAACAAGTGCCACTGTGCACTTCCTCCATCGCCACTTCGGCTTCATCTTGATGAAGGCACCGAAGTAATGTCCCGTTGTAGGACCTTTTGTAAAGCCTTCCGTCCTCGATAGCGTAGCTGGGAGCCCTCAGCTTTGCCAGCTTGGCACGGGCCTCATCCTCGGGCAGTTGCCCTGTGGTGATGAAGGCGACAATGTCTGAGATCCAGTCACCTTGCCTTTGTTGTATGTGCATGATGGGGCTAACATGTATGCTAGAAAGGCTGAGCTCTTCCACTTTGGCAATCTTCGAGATATGCTCAGGGGATTCTGCCGAGAGCTTTGATAAAATGTCGGCCTCGGAGTTTTGAGCCCTCGGTATTTGAGTAAGAGAGTGTGCCTCAAATACCTTAAGCAACTCCTTGGCCGCCTCCTTGTATTGCTTCATTCTCCCTTCCTTGGCTTCGTACTCCCCGGAGATTTGGCCGACGACTAACTTGGAGTCGCATTTGACATGAATTTGTCGGGCCTTCATGTTAGCTGCCAGCCAAAGGCCACAGAGGAGGGCCTCGTATTCGGCTTCATGGTTAGAGACTTTGAAGGAGAAGCGGACTGCATAATAGGCCCGGAAGCCTTCGGGTGAGATGAGAACCACCCCTCCTCCACATGCTTTGACGGCGGAGGAGCCGTCGGTGTAGAGGGTCCACCAATCATCCGAAGGAGCCGAGGGCTCCTCGTCCATGGCTGATCTTGCCGTACATTCCGTCACGAAGTCCGCTAGGGCTCGGCCCTTGATGGCGGGCCTAGGACGGATGTCGATGTTGTATTGGCTCAAGAAGAAAGCCCATTTTATCATTCGGGAGGAGCTGGTGGGGCTCCTCATCAAGGCGCCGAGGGGTTGGTGAGTGAGAACCTGGAAGATGGCATTTTATCATTTAACCAACACCGTTTTTTCCACGAGGGAGTACCGGAGCTCCGCCTCCCTTAGGGTCTTGCTAACATAGAAGATGGCATGTTGGATGCCATCCTCTTCCCGGATGAGTACTGAGCTGATGGCTGCCGGGCTAACACCCAAGTAAAGGTACAGGATCTCCCCCACTTTGGGTTTAGAGAGCACAGGGGGTGAAGATAAGTACCGTTTCAGTTCCTCGAATGCCCCCTGACATTCTGAAGTTCATTGGAAACCGGCGGTTTTCCTCATGATCTGGAAGAAGGGTAAGGACTTCTCCGCCAATTTTGATAAGAAGCGATTGAGGGCTGCCAGGCGGCCCGTCAATCGTTGGACCTCCTTTACGTTGCGTGGGGGCTCCATGTTGATGATGGCCTGGATCTTCTCGGGGTTGGCCTCGATCCCCCTTCGGCTTACCATGTAGCCCAAGAATTTGCCCCCTTGAATGCCGAAGGTACACTTCTTCGGGTTGAGTCGAAGGCTGAATTTCTGCATGATGGCGAAGATCTCCCTCAGGTCATCAGCATGGCTTGCCGATTGCCTGCTTTTAACGATCATGTCGTCAACATATGCCTCCATGGTGCGCCCTAGGACAGCTTGAAATACCCTGGCCACCATCCGGGTATAGGTGGCGCCTGAGTTCTTTAGGCCGAAGGCCATGACAAGGTAGCAGAAGATGCCCTCGGGAGTCATGAAGGCTGTTTTTTCAGCATCTTCCTCATGCATGTATATTTGATGATATCCGCGGAATGCGTCGAGGAATGACATGATTTCACACCTCGCGGTTTCATCCACAAGTTGATCAATATTTGGCAAAGGAAAGGGGTCCATGGGACACGCCTTGTTGAGATCCGTGTAGTCCACGCACATGCGAAATGAGGGCGGTTTTTGTGCGAGGACTACGTTTGCCAGCCATGAGGGGTACTTTACCTCCTTGATGTGCTTGATAGAGAGGAGCATGGCGACCTCCTTCTTCACAAATTCCCTCCTCTCGGCCGAGAGGGGTCTCCTCCGCTGCTGTACTGGTTTGGCCGAAGGGTCCACTGAGAGGCGGTGGGTGATGACCCTTAGGCTGATCCCCGGCATGTCCTCCGGGCCCCATGCAAAAACAATGGAGTAGGCGCGGAGGACGCTGATGATGCCGGTTTTCGGGGAGCTTGGCTCCAATCTTCACGACTCTCTCCATTCTTCTACCTCCTCGGCTGGTTCAGCCCTCGGCCTCCTTTCCTCCGCTTCCACAGTTCCGGTGATGGTGTCAATGCGGAGCTCCGTCTTGCTAACCTTCTTTGTCAATTGAAGGTAGCAAGCGCGAGCAAGCTTTTGGTTCCCCCTTGAGTAACCGATTCCCCCCTCGGCTGAGAACTTGAGGCAGAGGTGCCTCAAGGAGATGACAGCTTCGAGATCCTCGAGGGCTGGCCGGCCGAGGATGATGTTGTGGGCGCAATCGATGTTGACGACGACGAACTCCACTTCGAGCTTGGCTCTATGGAGCCCGTCGCCGAAGAGTACCGGGAGGGTTATAACCCCCTCAGAATCAATGGTATCGCCGGTGAAGCCGGCAAGAGGGGTCTTGATGGGCCGAAGGGACCCCCTCTCTAGATGCAGCTCTCTGAAGGTGCTGAGGTACATTACATTGACGGAGCTGCCCGTGTCAATGTAAGTTCTGCGAATAATTGTGTCATTGATCTCTGTGCGGATGACGAGGGCATCCCTGTGTGGGGAGGACACCGGGGGGAGATCAGCGTTAGTGAAGGTGATGGGTTCCTCCCTCAGCCGCTTTACTGGGGGCATATGAGTGACTTCCCCCACGTAAAGTGACTGAGCCCACTTCTTTCGTTGACTTGTAGAGTCACCCCCGGTATTGCCCCCGGTGATCATGAGGATGTGGCGCTTCTTTTCTTGGTACCGGGGGTACTCCTCCTCCTCCTCTTCCAGGTTCCCAATCTCCCTCTTTTTGCCGAGGGGATGGTGTTGGGGTTGACCCATGCATTTGCTCTCGCAGTCTGCCCTCGGGTTGGCCCTTGGTGAGGGGGGTCCTGTTGCTGAGGGCCCTGGTTAAACTGGGACAGATGGCCCGCTTGTATCAATCTTTCGATGGCCGTCTTCAGCTGATGGCAGTCATCGGTCCTGTGCCCCTGGTGCTGGTGGAAACGACAGTAGGGGTAGTTTGGATTGATGGTGAATACTTCCGGGGGTGCGCGTGAATCTCGCTCCACTAGGCCCCTCTCCTCAGCAAAATCAAGAATGACGCTGACGGGGTGCGTCAAAGGTGTCCGAGGGTGCTCTAAGAGGACAGGCTGCGCCCAAGCCCTCGGGTTCCCTTTGTAGCCTCTCCCGGGCTTGGCTTGGCCATGCCGGGGGCGATCACCGGAGGGGGCAGAATCCTTAGGATGATTGCGGGGAGCCCCCGGCCCCCGGTTACCTCTGTCGTCTGGCCGAGGGCGCTGCTGATCCGGGACGTGGTGGCATTTCTCCACCTCCTCGGCTTCGGCGTACCGGTCCCCCCGCTGTAGGGCCCTTATGTAATCACGGGGAGGCTCGATGATGAGGCTCCTTGAGAAGTTCCCGGGGCGGAGTACTGTTTGTAGGAGGTCCAGGAGGGTCCCGTCGTCAGCGCCATCAACTTTATCAGCCTCCGTTCTCCAGCGCTCCAGGAAGTCCTGAAGGGTCTCCTCCTTCCTCTGCCTCACTGTTAGCAAGTGGGAGAAGTGTTTTCTTGTGCGGCGCCTTCCCGCAAATTGCGTCAAGAATCGCTGGGCGAGTTCTTTCCATGAGTCAATGCAGCCCTCAGGCAATCGATTGAACCATTCGTAAGTCGGCCCCTCTAAGGTGGAGAGGAACCAGCGGCACAAATATTCATCCGATGCCCCCACCATCATCATGCTGTTTTGATACCTGCTGTAGTGCTCTTGGGGGTCAGTCTTTCCGTCGTAGGGCTTGATGAGCTGCCCTCGGTAATTTTCCAGGATCCGGGCCGCCAATACCCTTGGGGTAAATGGCGTCCGGGTCCGGAGCTATATGGTGGGTTCCCCGGAGCCCTCGGCTATCTTCTTCTACATTTCCTCCATCTTGGCCAACATCGCCTCATACTTGAGGTCTGTATGAGGGGCAGAAGTGGTGGCGTGCGCTCTGGTGGCCTCCATCTCGTCAAGCCGGCACTGGAAGGCCGCAATGATTTCGTCCCGAGGGTCCTTCGGGAGGGCCTCCGCCCCCCTGCGAGTGGACGCGGGCCGAGTGGGCCTGGTTGATTTGGTGGCGGGCATCGTTGGCATGGAGAGGTGCCTTGCCTTTGTCCTGAGGGGGACGCCTTTCATTGGCCCTGGAGACGGATCCGCCACTTTCCTGAGGCCTCAGGAATGCCTTCCCCCCGAGGCGGTCTTGGACCCCTCGGCGGTCTTGCGCCCCTCCGAGTCTCTCGAGGGCGGAGGTCCGGAGTTGTTCTTTGTTTACGTTGTGGCGGTCCCGGGATTGGACTTCCTATGAGGCCGTATCTTGGGCCACGACCCCCTCGGAGTTCCCAATCCGGAGGACTGGGTTACCGAGGGGTTGTGGATGAGGGGGAGGCATAATATTCTCCCCGACCTGAGGTTGGAGGGGAACCAAAGTGCCGAAGGCACCCGGGTTCTGGGTGAGCGTCTGGATGAAGGCGGAGAGCGCCGATTGTACGTCGATTGTGATGACCAGAGGGCTAATTTGATTCTCGCTCCTGTCCTTCTTCTTGGCCTCGATGCCGAGGCGGGCATCGGGGGCATTCTTTTGAATCTGCTGGCATAGGTCGACAGCCGTCTGGTCCAACCCGGCGATGACGCCGCCCCCGGGAGCCCTGTTAGAGGCTTCGGGGACGTCGACCTCGCCGAGGGCCAGGTTCCTGTCCTCTACATTCTTGGAGTTGGCACGAGTTGTTCTCACCATTTTAGCTAGGTGTTTTGTGTTTGGTCGAGGGGGAGGGTTTCTTACTTGATTGTTCAACCTCTCAACGAGAGCACCAAATGATGGATAGTGTACTCGGGGGTAGCTTATCTGAAGGGTTATTACGGGGAATAACTAGAGAGAAGTCAGAGCAAGTAAGTAGAGAGAGAGAGTATATTAGAAATGTATTCAGTGTTTTCAGCGTGGTTTACAACGGGGAAATGAGGTGCTATTTATAGTAGCAATAAATGCCAGACAGGGACACATGTCAAGCATCCATTGGCCGAGGGGTCACCTCAACTGGTTGGCACTGGCAATCGCATGTGGCCGCATTTAATGCGGCTGTTGGATGTGACGTCGTACTTGGTACGGTGATTCATACGCATGTGGAGCGGATATTATGTCGCAAAAGGTGCCCTCGGCTGTAGATGATTAGCCGAGGGCTCTGAGCATCGGGGACCTCCTCATTGCCGAGGGCTCTAGATGTCGAGGGCTACTGATTTTCGCCGTTTTCTCCCACTAACCTTGTCTTCCTGTTTTTACCCTTCTGTGAGATTCAGAGCCTTCGGCCAGGGGCCGAAGGCACCCCTGGTGCGCATTGTGGGCCGCTTGGTACTCTGGGCACCGTGATTTGGGCCTGTTGCGCCTCCTGGGCCTATTGGACCTTTATTGGAGTAGTAGGAGTCTGTGGGCCGGGGGTTCCCGGGCCATATACTCCATCAAAAAGCTTACTAGACGAAGTACCCGTGCGATGCACGGGCTATATCTAGAATAGAATAACAAATTGTTTAAAATTATATTTTATTAATATGGTACGTAATTTATAAGTTTTCTAAAAAAATATATAATAGAGTTTATATACTATAACTATAATTATAATTTGTATAATATAATAGAAGTTGTAAGACCATTTGTAGTGGTGTAGTATTAGGCTAAATGAGATATTAAAAGTGGAAAAGAGGATGAAGGGAGTATAAATGAAGGGTGGGTTTATGGAGGAAGAAAAGGAAAAGGAAAAAGTGGATGACTCGTGCAAGAAAGTGGGGATGACGTCATCCATGCGTCATCCCTGCATCATTATAATTCCAATTTTTTTAAAGTCTTATAATATTTTTTGATCTCCAATTTCTTCAAAAAATATATCAAAATTTATGAATTTTTATGATCTTTCATATAACACCAGTATGTAATGTATAATATGTACAAAAAAAACTGAAGTTTTAATTGTTGAAGTCTTCTTGAGCTCAAAAAACACGAAACACAAATTTTTATTTAATGGAAGCCTTCACAAATAACTGAATATTCCATAATCGAACTTTACTTGAACTAAGTTCATTTTTTGTTAACCGAAAAACGTTAAAAATAATTAATGAAATTTATTTATTTTTACCTCAAAATGTGTATCTTTTATTTCATGATTATTGACGGAAAAAATTAAAAGCAAATCATTACTTATAATAATCTAATTAATTTTTTACTAAATTGATATGTAGGAAAATATGCTAAGTGCATTTTATTGACGGTGTTGGCCGGAATGCGGGAAAATATGAGTCTAAATACTGTTTTCATATGGATGAATTGGCCTCTCCGCCACAACAAATAGTCTAAGGTAACTCACATTTACTATTAGCCATATGAGCGAGAATCAGATTTTCATTCTCATTCATCAAACTCTATTTTGGCCCAATAAATTGTTCCATGTTTGAATACTTAGTAAAGCATAAGGACCAATATATTAGATCATTTACAAATAAGTACAGCGTAAAAATCTATTTGAAAGCTAAGGATAAAATATATTAGTGAATTAGAGCTTTGATTTTTCTATTTTAGGTGACAACTATTATAGATAGATCACACTTGAGGCATGAATATTGGAAACACAAATGATCACAACTTTATTACTTTATATTATTACATAAGTATAAATAGAACAAATGAAAGAAAAGACGTCTTACCAAATTAATGATCGAAAAGATTTTTTACTTTGGCCGAGAAAATATTGAAGCAGATTATTATTACAATTTTACTACTTTGTATTATTATATAAATATGAATCAAATATAAAAGTGAGGGAAAAGATTTGTTGGTAAACCAACAGTACTATGTTTGTTAAATTTTGTTATTATTATTGTTAATTTTATTATTATTATTATTAATACATGATAGACAAAATTTATTAATAAATTAGATATTTAGATATCTTAGAACATTTCCAATGCCACAATGTAAATGGTGTGCATGTGGTATGAGGGAGATACACACATAAATATTATTAAGCAAGATATCTCTCTTCTTATTTGAATGCTTTATATGTTATTGGTAGTTTTTTCTTCACAATGTCATGAAGAGTGTGGTTGATATTGTTAAGAAAGATTTATCAAAATTGTATAAACCCGTGAAAAGAGAGAGAAATGCTATTGATTTAGTTTTCTGTCATGCCACATATATATGTACACTGCACATTATCGCATTGGTGATGCTCTTATAACTTACCTTATACTCCGTAAAATGTAACTATATAGTTGCGAGAGAATTTTGAAAGTAAAATTTATAAACATTTTGTTACTCTGTATTAGACCAATTGTGACATTGGGGTGAAAAGAACAAAATATGTGAGCTTTAGAGAATTACCAAGGTGGGGAATAACCAAGCCATTTTTCATCGTAAGAAAGAAGAAACAGATAACTACAATGGACAAAAGCGGGTGATGGGGTCAATTTCATAGAATTGTTTATTTTTTATTTGTAACTCAAATTATATATAAAAAAATCAAATTCATTATTTTTTATTGTCTTTCATATGACATCAATATTGCATATTTATTTCAAAAAATTCAAATATCCAAATTTTTCGGAGGTTTTTGATTCAAAAATTTTCTTAACTAGATCCAAATGCTAAAATTAAGATCTCATAGTTACAATATTTTTTTATGTCTTCCTTTATTTTTTTTATCAAAAATAGGTCTGAAATAAAGACAACAAAATTAATGTTCAAATTTAGTTATTTTTACTCGGAATGTGTGAGTTTTTAAATTATAATTATTCATAAACAGTTATGAAAAAATGACACCAATATTACTTCCCATCTTATGTTGGACAAAAATATGACCATTTTAGAAAAGTACTGGAAAGTGACTTCTGACTTCACCTTTCAACTTACGCTTTCATCTTCCACTTCCGCCTAACACTTACGCGCAGGCTCCATACATCCGCACAGGCTCCATACTTCCGTACAATTCAAGCTCCCTCGCAGTCCAGATCTCCGCATTGCCTATCCGGGCCACCAGGGACGGCCGCCTCCGATTCTCATCTACACCGGATGTCTCCGCCTCGCCTTTGCAGACTGCTAGATTCCGCCGCCGCTGCTGCAATTCCGTCACCGCTGCTGCAATTTCGTCGCTGCGAAACGTCGTCGTCGTTGCAAATCTGGTGGTGTTAGGGTTGTTGGGGCTTGGGCGAGTTGCAGAGGGCTGGGGGGCTGGGGGGATGGGGTGAGGATGACGGTGGTTGTTGGGGCGCTTGCGAGTCGCAGAGAGGCTAGGGCTAGTCGGAGAGGTCTGTCAGCGCTGAAGTCAGGTGGTGGTGGCACTGGGGCAGAGAGGCTGGGGATGGGGCTGGGAAACCGTGGGGGGGGGGGGGGACAGGGGAGCATGGGAAGGGGACTGGAGCTGGGTAGGTATAGGGGCGGCGACCGCGGTGGATGGGTGGTGGCAAGGTGGTGCTGAGGCAGGTTAGTTGCGGCGACCGCGGTGGCTGGAGTGGGCTAGGGGGTGGGGGGGTGGAAGGCAGAAAAGGGGGTTGGGGGGAGCAGGGGAGCGGGCTGGGGAAGAGTCCGTACGCGGTCCCAATCGATGGTGGTGGTTTCGAGGTGGCAAGGTGATGATTTCCGGCAAAAATTTTGATGAGGAAAAGTTGCCGGAAAATTTTCCGGCGACACAGTGACATGTTTTCAGATACAGTTACATCCGAAAGTGACGTGAAAATTGGTAGTGACATTTCAAAAGTGACATATAAATCTAGTAGTGACATATAAGAGTGACATAAAAAATGACAGTGACATCATGTTTTTCCAAATATGTGACCTTCTTAGTCACATTTTTGTCCGTTTGTAAAAATGGTCACATTTTTGGAAATTAGCTACAAATTGGTAATATTCAAGGAAAAATCCCTACAGTTATTTACAAAAATTGATGTATTATAAAAATAATAGTAAGGATTTAATTATAAATTTTGTGATGGTGAAAACATTGACAATGTTGAATTGTAGAGAAAAAATAAATTGATAGAGTGAATACAAAGTTTACATATAAACTGATTGAAAATTTGATTTGTTAATTAACGAAAGTACGTAGTAACAGTATATTGTATACTTGTTTCTGTTGGGATATTGGGCCGAAGGTCCAAATACCCGGATCAAAGGCCCAACATATTCAATCCAATGAATAGCCCGCATTCCAGAAGCTGAACATGCCCAGAGAGAAATATGTACCGAACGGGGATCGGGTCAACCAATGTACTTGGCCAGATCATTGATAAACCCAGCAGGGTCCATTACCCGCTCGGGTAACAGACAACCAGCAAGTAGCAGCAGCAGCAGCAGCGGCAGCAGCAGCAGCAGCGGCAGCAGCAGCAGCAGCAGCAGCAGTAGTAGTAGTAGTAGTAGTGGTAGTAGTGGTCGTGGTGGTGGTGGTGGTGGTGGTGGTGGTGGTGGTGGTGGTGTTGGTGGTGGTGGTGGTGGTGGTGGTGGTGGTGGTGGTGGTGGTGGTGGTGATGGTGGTGGTGGTGGTGGTGGTGGTGGTGGTGGTGGTGGTGGTGGTGGTTGTGGTGGTGGTGGTGGTGGTGGTGGTGGTGGTGGTGGTCGTGGTGGTGGTCGTGGTGGTGGTCGTGGTGGTGGTGGTGGTGGTGGTGGTGGTGGTCGTGGTGGTCGTGGTGGTGGTGGTGGTGGTGGTGGTGGTGGTGGTGGTGGTGGTGGTGGTGGTGGTGGTGGTGGTAGTAGTAGTAGTAGTAGTAGTAGTTTCCTAGCACATTGCTACCCCCTACTAGACGACCATAGGTTCTCCTCATTTTCTTAAGGCGTCTAAATGTAAACTTTTATTTATGTGCCATAAACATTACTAAAAGACAAGATATTCTCACTTCTGTTCTCTATCTAATGAAATCTTCTTGCTCGTGTACAAAGATTTAAAACTAACTTTAAATACTTACTTGGAAGATGAAGAGCATGTGTACGATGACAAATGAAGTTACGTGACAACCTGCGCTCTGATACCAAATTTGTAATGCCCCTCTCAGGGTTAAAGGAAACGTTACACTAACTTACTATTTTTGAAAATGAACTGCAATATAACAGCCGTTTAGTTAAGAAAATAACACTGATAAAATCTCAAAGTAACTAATATAACTCCAAATAAAAACTTAATAAAATCTAGTTATCACCAGCAAATGTGATAACCACCTGGATCCAGGAATTTAATCAAACTTCCAATCCTCAAATAAAATAAGGTAGCAATAATCACTTTATTATAACAACTCAAAAACTTAAATAAAATAAGAACAAGCTAGAAGTCGTCAAGGTCATTCCCGTTAACTCATTTTGGCTCACATTCCACTCCCTCGGCATCTTCCTAGGCTTTGGCCTTACTCTTAGTATATGTACATTCGAAGAAAGAAAGTTGATAAGCTTTACGCTTAGTAAGTCACAATGGATCCACAAAAAGAGCTAGAAGTTTATGCCAATTTATCCATCGATAAATTTAGGCTATAAGCATGGTGTAACATCCCGGCCCCGCAAGGACCCGAGATAGTTACTTCTGACCTCTAGTACTGTCCTCGCAAACCGCCACTAGCCTTTTCCGCGCACTTTGTCCTCACTCGTGCACGCCCTGAGAAACTTCCCAGAGGGTCACCCATCCCGACTACTCTCGTGCAAGCTGAGATACCATTGACCCCAATATCCGATTGAAGCCTCCATCGTCATTTGTACGCGGCCATCATTGAATTCTCTGCCGTCGAGAAGTTATTTCCATCTTTCCTCTTGTTTTCCGGTCGTTGTGGCGAATGGCAGTTGATCTCCGTCGGATTGTTGTGTTTCCCTAGAATCTGAACGACAACGGATCCAAATTGGATGTTTGAGATCCCTCCATCTGCCCGATTCTCTATTGCCGTTGTGGAAGAAATCGTCGGCACAGAAGCTGACATACCCTAAGCCCCTCTCGACTACTCCCGTGCAAGTACGTTTAACTTTGGAGTTCTTAGCTGATGAGCTCCCTTAAAAGAAGATGCATCTTGTTGGTATGAGTAGTACTATTAATCCGGTACTATTAATCCGTTTAAATTAAATCTCAAGTGTTACAATCACCCCCACTTAGGAATGCAACGTCCTCGTTGCGCCCATAAACCAATCTCAAATTTCAATCAAATCCCAGAATCCTCCCCCGCTAAGTGCCCGCCCGATATCCAACGGGTCAGCACATTGTCGCAGGGTTGCTCTGATACCACATGTAACACCCCGGCCCCGCAAGGATCCGAGGTAGTTACTTCTGACCTCTAGTACTGTCCTCACAAACCGCCACTAGCCTCTAGTGAGAAACTCACTAAAAATAATATGACTAGTGTAACTAGTTCACAAAAATTGGGGTGTTACATCAATTGTCCAAATTGTGGTAAATGTGGTGCTTTAATTTGAAGGTTGACATTTACAATGTAGGCGAGGACCACATTTACATGCATACGGGCAGTTGAGGGATGACATTTACACACTTGAAATCAAAAGGACTACATTTCAATATTGACACTATTTGAGGGACTCAAAATGCGATACTGCATTATCGCGATAAGTCTGCAATGGCAATACTGTTATCACTTTACTAGCAGCAAAACTCCTGTGCAATGGCGATATACTTGGGAAAGGCGGTAAGGATAGAAATAGGTCAAAATCGCGATAATACTTTGCTTTGCCGATATCCCTGTTCCAAATGACGATAACCAAGTTCCCAACGTCGACACTGAATTGTACGAACTCTACGCGAATCGCGATAGGCAATCGACACTAAATCGCGATAGAGAAACTTCAACACTGATTCATGATAGGCAAATAGTGATACACTGTGTTTCGCTTTACTAATCGCAATAAGAGAATCATGATATTGTTCAAGGTTCACTTCCAATGAGATAGGCTACACAACGGCGATATTGCCCAATGTCGCTCGAAGAATGGTGATACACAATCGCGATATAGAATGGTGATACTTCTCTAAGTTCAAACAAAGATACTATTCTAGCAGCTTTGGCGATAAAGTGCAATCCCGAATCGCGATCACCAAATGACACATGAAATGCTTCCAACGTCTATAACCCTTCGCAATGAGCTACAAACGTGATAAACACTTGAATGGCAGTATTCTTCTTCAAATGGCAATAAACCTTCAAATGGTGGTATTCCAAGCAGCGATACTCCAAATCAGGTGTAACACCCCCAAATTTCCCACCCAAAAACACTTTGAAATAATACTTTATTATTAATTTTATTTGAAAACATCATAATTGTGCAACAGAAAATTGTAAGGGAAATAGGGGCGTTACCGCCACACTCGGTTCTAACCTAACCGAGTGCACAGGCTAATCATCTCCAAAACAATTTAAGCTCCAAAACAATTATTCACTAAAGATCTTGAAAGTATAAGTTACAATGATTTACTAATTAGGTGTTCTAGCGGAATCTCTCTTGAATCAACATCGTCATCAAATAGATACTCAGGTCTTATCTCCTGCACAAATAAAGTACAGAAAGAAAAGAAAAGCAAAGAGACAAAAATTAGCCGGAAATGCTAAGTAAGTCCCACCCAACCCCGTAAAATAATCAGGTTTAGTACATATATACGTTTTTGTAAAACCATTCGGAGCAAAAATCTTTTCAAAACATTCATATCAATCATAAGTAAAACAATATTTATAATAAATTCTCATAACTTAATTCATATGTAAAATAATAATATTCCAAATCATAATAATTCCAATCATTAGAAAATGTAATAAAAATTCTCATAAATATTCCAAAGCATATATCATATACACAACTCCAAATATCCATCTCAAAACTAACTTAAGCACTTCATCACAATCCTTAAAAACACATAATCAATGTCCACAAATATGTTTTCCAAACCAATAACACAAGTATTTGTACTTTAGAAATTCATAATTAATAAAATGATTAAGTATTTAGTCAACTCTTTAACCCAACTCTTTAAGAGTAAAATGCCAAAATATTTGATTTACCTCAAAATAGCTTTATAGCTAATTCTCCTAGTTCATTTAGAAGGGCGGTGCTCAAGCGTTATCTTGATTCTTGAGCCCAGTGATCCGTTGTTTTGTACGGTCACTCCGATCTGCTCTCGGTACCACATCTCCTCTATTAGAATCTAGACTTCTACCTTAAGTGTGCACACCCCCTAAAGGGATTCCAAGCCCTCCGAGTAGTATGAAGTCTAAGTAGTTCTGACGTCAACGTCTCCCTACTCCAAATG
The DNA here is from genome assembly GCA_945859875.1 of Cuscuta europaea. NCBI lineage: Eukaryota > Viridiplantae > Streptophyta > Magnoliopsida > Solanales > Convolvulaceae > Cuscuta > Cuscuta europaea. The sequence goes on along the minus strand of CAMAPE010000045.1, from coordinate 5,118,681 downwards.
GGATATTCTCCCTAAGTTCTAGGTTCAAAGACCCTTAAGAGAATAGGTACTACTACTATTGCTCTAATAAAAAGGGATCTGATGCCCAGTTGTTCGGGGTGGTTACCGAACCCTCCAAAATTTCATTTAATTTGTTTTACACCTCTCAATTCAAGTAGTAGTAGTCCTAACCCTCCCTCACCATTAACGGACGTGAAGGTGGCCCGACACCTGCGGATTTCTCCCGCGGTGCCCCAATTATGAAAACAGTCTTTTATCTTCTCTTTTCAAAACTCAATATTTATGTCTTATAGACATTAGTGTCACCATTAAAAATATTAACTTTCCTTTGTTTTCTCAAATTCCAATCCAAAGTTCATATCTTTCAAAATACGCTAAAATTCCCATATATTTTCTCAAAAATCCAATTTACTCACAACACCACTAAAATATTCACCATTAGAAAAATCTCCCAAAAATCATATACAATAACTTGTATCCAAATCCAATAATAACAAACCAATATATCAAGTATAAACAACTTCAATTTACTCAAATTTAATACACACAATACATTACTCGAATTAAAACATTCAAAATAATTACGAGGCAAAAGGTATAATTTTGGTTGCAATGAAACTTACCTCAAATCGCGATAAGTCCTAATCGAAGCTTCTATATCGACCTTCTCCAAATTCACTTTCTAAGAATATTAAAATTATAAATCAATATATTACTCAAACTATAGTTTAATTCATCTACCATTATGAATTCTCACTGTTGTGATTATTTTGTTTCTCAAATGACTAATCTGTATAATAGTCCATTCGTAATAAAGCATTTAATTTTCATTTATCATTATCCCGTTATTATGAAAGCATGCGGCCCAATTTATACGGAGTAGAAGTTTACGTACTGTTGTATTCTTTGTTTTCGCGGCCAGTAGCAAGAGCGAGAAGGCGGACGACGGAAACGACCGCCAACGGTGCTCCTTTCTTCCACTTCCCGGCGAGCATCGTCAGTCTTGGTGGCTTCTATTATCATGGCGCGGCAGCAGTCTGGCACTCCGGCGTAAAATGGGTTACGTTCCTCCTCCGGCAATGTCCTGTTCCAGCGGCGATGGTCCGGAAACCAGTCTGGCCGTGGTTTCGGCGTGTTCCTCTATCCCTGTTGATTCTCGTTAGAAATGTGACAACGTCCGGCCACAACCATCCTTCATTTCAGAAGCCCGACGACGCAGGTGTCTACACTTCAGGCGGGGCGATCGGGTGGCATTGATATCCACCTCCATATACGTGCTCTCTCCTTCCCCCGGCGACGTCGATACAGGGACTCTGTTAGCAGCTTGGTCCAAGGACTCTGGGTGATGCTCCGGCGAGGCTCTTTCTCCGGCGAGTCCTGCCCAACAATGAATAGCAACGACACGACTCTCTCCCCGGACGAGCGTCTTACCCTCCCCCTGTTCTTTCTTTCTTCCTTTCACTCTTTTTGGTTTTCTCTCGCACCCTCTTTCTTTTCTCTGCCATTCTTTTTTTTTTTATCGCTGTAGCTTTCTTTCCTTTCTTGCTGTTGTTCATTCTAGTATGGTGCATAATATAGAGATGGTTCGCAGGAGTATATATAGTTCCAGCAGCCTTCGTCGGTTTCATACGTTTGCAGACCATCCTCATTTATTCTTATTTATTTATTATTATTTTTTAAATCTTTCCTTTGCTGGTTTATAAAGGGTGCGTACAGTGCGTATGTATTTGGTTGCTATATTCGTTTCTATTCATACGAGTGTGTGTATGTTAATATTTTAGTTTCCTTCTTGGTTAATACCTAAGTGTATTTTAGGTAAGGTCTAGCTATAATACGGAGTACGTAATACTAGTATATGCAAATCCCAAATCCTACCATTATAAAGTTGAAAAGTCCAACTTTGACATAATTGTTATTACAAGTTTATAAGTGCCCTTTTGTGTAAAAGTTTTGCATATTATCACTTACGTGTAAGTAAGTACGTAGCATTGGTTTTTGCAAAGTCAACTTTTATATACTAACAATATTTTGTGATATTTGTGGGTACGGTATTATATTTCTGTACACATACTATTAACTCATACTATTTTGTTTTGGATTAAAATTATAAAATGTCACTTTTAGTATTTGGATTGAAATTTCATCTTACCAACAAAATTATCATTTGATTTAAAATATCACAATTTATCTGTTTAACAATTTATTTTATTTTACTTAAAATGTCGGAGTGTCACATCAGGATACAAGTCTTCTTCATCGATGTACGACGAGAAATTCAGACAGCTTCAATCTGATTCATGCCTAGGCTCTGATACCACTTATTGGTCCTGTTTTCAACAATCAAACGCAATAGAGTAGAGAAGAAAAGAACTCTGATTCAATACACAGTAGTTTTGAACTTCAGTACAGGTATGATCGGCAGCTATTCTCTCTAACCTCTCTTTAGCATAAATATAGGAAGCCTAGTCTATTGTGCTACTCACTCACCCTTGGATTCAAGCCTAGTCTGAGTGATAGGCATGTTACAATAATGAGCCTATAAGTGAGATGTATGGGCTCTAACATAAAGGTGACCCGTTGTCTATCAAGTAAGCTAATTACAACACAAATATAAATAAAGAAAACATGATTGGATACCACTAAAATATACGAACAACATAAAATTTAGATCGTATTTTAGATAGTATTATCTTTAAAAAATACATAAATATTCATGTTTACAAGGTGCTACACTGATAGAGTATATCACTTATATTTAGATTTTTTGTATACATAAATCTAAGTCATTAAAAACTATTAAATCATAATATAAGATTGTTGAACTATTTAACACAGATATATTTGACGCTATAACTTTTATAGCTAATTAAAGTAGTTATAATTAATTTGTGTTGTTTGACTTATTCACTCATATAATGAGAATACAAAGTACAGAGTCGTATAATAAGAAATAATTTTACCTACATATCTATTTCTTTAAATGAAAAAAGAAAAGGTACTTTGAGAGTTCTAAATAATGATTTTTGACAAAGTATAGAGGCATATGTGCCAATTTCAATAAAATTGGAAAAGCTCTTGGGATGACTAAGTAAGAAAAGTCGACAAATCTTTATGAGACCGGAGAGGTTTTTGTTGGAAAAAATGAAAAGTAATTTAAAGCACATCTCGCTTGCAACGTTAGATTCCGAAGTGTCCGTTTTAAGCAAAAACACATCTTACAAAACACTACTTTTACTTTTTAAATAAAAAACATTATTTTATGATGACAATATAAGTGTACACAAATTAAAACCTCAACACTAAAAAGTAAATACCACAAACCTTAGCAATGGATCGAAGTATTATTTTCAATACAAATTTGAAGAACTGTGTTTTATTCAAAAGTTAGATTTAGGACCGCATTTTGAATGGTATGCTTAAATTGTGCCCCGTTACTCTAATTGTATTCTTTGGGCTTACATTTGCACCACATCATTATAGAAAGTATTCTTTTATGAGTGTTTTCTATTTTTTGAAATTTGGAAGTACACGTTATGTACCAATGTAATAAAATAAGACCTTTTAATTTGCTATCTTTTTTTTGGATGAAATGTAAGTATATAAATAAAGACACCCAAGAAAAAGGGGGGTTCAAGAATGTACAAACAAGGAAAGGGAAACAAAACTTTAGGCTATCCAACAAGGATAACCCTCCCCATCAAAAAACAACCTGCCTAAGAAAAGAAAGCAGCCACCAGCAAAACAGCCGTGGTGGAGCTAAACAAGAAACAGAAAACAGCCAACACAAGCAAAACCAAACGCAACAACACCGTGATGGAGGGAAAAACAGTCATCACCTAAAGGGTTACAAGTTCAAAAGGGTAAAGGCTATAAAGGATCTTATATGTTATGTATTGGATCCTAGCAAAAACATCATCTTCCTTGGGCAACAAACCATCAAAGCAAGTGGCATTCCGGGTCCTCCAAATCCAATAGACAGAAAAGAAAAATGCAATCCTCGCCGCCTTAGCTTTAATCCCCGAGCCCTGCCTATCCTTCTTGATCCATTTGATCGAGTTTTGCAAGGTCCTCATCTCCCTAGGAATGCCCAGCCAAGTAGTCACTTTGCGCCATACAAGACCTGAAAAAGGACAAGCAAAAAATAGGTGTGGTACAGTTTCCGGACCACCCTTACAAAAAGGACAAATGTTAACAACATTTAATCTATGCAAATTATCGAAAGTAGCAAGACGGTTACGAAGGGCTAACCAAACCGTGAAGCTGAACTTAGGGGGAATATAATGCTTCCAAATGAAAGGCATCCATATACGAGTTTCACCCCTAATTCTGAGCAAATCATAAATCTTGGCCGAGGACAATTTGCCATTAACTTGAAGGCCATTAAGATGATTAATGGCAGATTGGGTGCTATCAAAATGGGAAAGGATATGATCTCTAACAAGTGCAATCTTCTTAATCAATTGGGAGTCCCTTTTATGAGGTGTGAACTCCCAAACACCTCTTCCATTAAGGTACACCCCATGTATCCACCGAACCCAAAGATTATCCTTTTTAACATGGATATCCCAAAGGGTTTTAGCCAACAGGGCAGAATTTCAAACATGAGTATCATGAAAACCAAGCCCCCCTTCCTCCTTAGGGAGGCACATGTCGGCCCAGGCAACCCTAGCATACTTGCACCCCCAAAGGACATTATCAAGCATAAGTCTCCCATCAACAAAAGCCCCTTGGACAGGATCAATAAGTTCATGAAGACAAGGTATCATTCTAGTTGCAATGATTTTAGTAATGGTTTTATAGATCACATTGGTGCAAGCAATGGGCCTAAAATCAGCCGATGTAGGATCATGAGAGGTCTTGGGAATAAGAGCAATAACCGTGTGGTTAATTTGCTTAAGAAGTTTCCCAGAGTTAAAGAAGGCCGAGGTATAGCCATCAGAAATAGGATTCAGAATCTCCGTAGCTTTCATGCTATCCAAGCACTTGCCAGAAAGGATAATGTTAGGGTCAATAGCCATATTTGGACAAGAAGTACCAAAAAGATCAGTGTAGAATCTAACAAACTCATTAGCAACATCATTCAAAGAAGTGGTGGAATCCCCATTTTCCAACTTAATGGAAGTGATGGAGTTCTTAGCAGCGTTCTTCCTAACAATGGAATGGAAGTACTTGGTACCCCGGTCACTATGCACAAGGTGATATGCTTTGGCCTTTTGCCTAAAGAAATCTTCCTCGGCTTTTTTGAAATAAAGTGCACTCTTCTTGGCCGAGGTAACCTCATGCTTGATGGATTCATCAAGAGAGGAGAGGAGTGAAAGAGCATGTACTCTTTTGTATTCTTTTTTAGCCTCTTTGGCCCTCTCGGATATGTGACCAAAAGCATTATGATTAAGCTCTTTCAAAGGCAGTTTTAGCCTTTTGAGCTTACGTACAAGTCTGAATTGGGGGGTGCCAAACAAGTCTTGATGCCAATTGGTGGAGAGGATAGTGTTAAAAGCTTCATGCTTAAGCCACATATTGAAAAACTTGAAAGGCCTAGACCCCCCAAGGGAATTTTGTCCAATAGTAACAAGGGCGGCACAATGGTCAAAGTCAACTTCCATCTCAAAGAAGTGAGTTTTACATGTAATGTTTTGAGTAGCCCATAAAGAGTTCATGAGAACTCTATCAAGCTTAGCCCAAAGGGGGCCTCTATTCCATGTAAGGAATTCCCCGGTAGACGGAGTATCCACAAGATTAGCTTGAATTTTTAGATCATTAAGGTGCTGAATGTAATAAGCCGAGGGAGGGGTAGGCCCAATCCTCTCGTTAGGACTGCCAACACAGTTAAAATCACCCATAACAATCCAAGGAGTGTTAATGTTGGGTTCAATATTAGCTATGTGTTCCCAAAGAGTTCTTCTTTCCACCACCGTATACAGAGCATAGATGAAGGTCACATGAATGATGTTATGAGTGACCTTACATGTAATCTCACAATGGATGTGTTGAATATCAACCTCCAACACCTTAAGGTTCACAAAAGAAGGATCCCAAAGGAGGGTCATTCTACCACCATCAATGTTGTCAAAATTAGTCTTAGAGAGCCAATTAGGCCATCTAGTTGACATCATTTTCCCAAAATTGGGGGCGGACAGTTTGGTTTCAAGCAAACAGCAAACATGGACATAAAAGAGAGCGCATAAAAGAGAGGATTAATTTTCTATCTTTTTATTAATGAAAGTACACACTATGTACCCACATAATAAACCAAGATTTAAACAAGTTATCTTTCCACTCTAGATATATCCGTGCATCAAAATTATCTTTCCACTCTAGTACCATAAAAAGAAACTTACATTTAAACACATGCTAAATAAAGCGTCAAAAATATATTTAGAAAAGGTTTACACATCACTCAATTAACTCATCATTACTATCTCCTAAAAAACTCATCAAGTAAGTTTTTCTTTTCATCTACATAGTTATCCCACACCAAAGATAGAGATGTTTCGAAACGCTTTATAAACCCCATCAAACACATTTTAATTGTTCAAGCAACTAAGTCAATTATGCAAGGTTTGTTGTTGAGGCTCGGAGAACCATCTAATCAAACACTCAAGGAAAGTTAAATAGAAACAAATGCCCACACACCAAGTACTATCCAAAATATGTAAAAAAGATAAAAATGTTTTGGAACTATTAAAAAAAATAGAAACTATATGAAAGAATGATTTTTTTATGGAAAGTTGCTTATATTGATATCATAGCATGCAATATGGGTTAAAAGGACAAAAAGACCGCTGGCAACCACCGACCCTCCAATCAAGCTCAGAGTTCATCATCTCCAACAAAGCAATATAACTCGTTGATCCATTACTGGGCGCAAGTGAGCCAAAGACCGTTAAAGCAGACCTCCTATCACCCTAATCCAAGATCATAGTCTTACAACATGAAAGAACAAAAAGCTGAAAGAAAACAGAGTACTCAACAACATAAAGAACCAACACAATAAAATAATAAAATTCCTGCTCCGTCTTCCAGAGCACCAACACCGAACTTGAGCTCGAGTCAACTTCCTGTAAGTGTTTCTTTTGGCGGGCTTAAATATCTGAGCCCGCCTCCTCCCCGTTTTTTGACTTGTCTGAAGCCATATTATCTTTGTCTGGCTCTTCATGTTCTTGTGCTTCCCAGATCATTCTTCGCTTTTGTTCTCCTAACACTTCCTCTGTGTTTCCAGGGTCCCCATCTTTCGTCATGCTATCTCCCATACCAGTGGACTCCCTCCAACCTTGCCTTCCTGTTCCGCCTCCCGTCTTGGTAGTCTCCTTGTGTGACTGACTCAGAGCTACACTAGAGGACCCCTCCACAAGCCACTTGTTTCCTCCTGTATGACTAGTCTTCACCCCTCCACCAGCTCTTAGGTTAACCCCATAAGTTTTTTCCAAAACCAGATTACCCTCATATGTCAACGGGTAAAACTTATCAGAATGTCCGTTAATTCCACATATAAAACAAAAGTTGGGTAGCTTTTCATATTTGAAATCTACCCAATGCCCAATAACTGCTTTCTTAAGAGTTGTTCCTTTCTGTCAGTGGTTTGCCCACATCCATACAAACCCTAACACGCAAATACGCTTCCCATTTCTCATCGAATTGATTCTCATCATACTTAACAAACCTGCCCATAAAATTACCAATTCTTCTAGCAGTACCTAAGTTCATAAAGCTATAAGGAACGTTATGAACTTGTACCCAGAATTCTGCCTCATTAAGCTCAATTTTAAGTGAGATGTCCTCTGGTTTAACCTCTTTTAAAATCAGCAATTTTTTTTTTCAAATAGCCACGGACCACTATCTAAAACACGTTTCATATCCACCATATGATAGAAAGTAAAGAGGTACCTTTTCTCGCCAATTTCTTTGATAGATACACCTTTACCCAGTCTCCATAGCGAAGCCATAAGATCATTGAAGATCGAAAATTTGATTTTCCTATCAGTTAGCAGAGTTTCAACCACCGGGAAGGTCGGTTGTTCCTCCTCCACCACGGATTCGCCAACCTCGTCCTCGTCCAGATCCAAGTCCTGAGCCTCCCCACCGATAACCATATGCTTATATTGATTGACAATTGATTCCATCATAAACCACTACTGATAAACCTAAATCAAAGTTGTCACCCCTCTTCATCGAAACACCATTTGTCTTGCAGCAACCGACCCAAGCAACCAAAGCGAAGAACTCGATGGGATGAGATGGCTCCTTTGCAGCACCCTTAGCGAACTCCCCTGACTTGCGGATGCTCCTTGAGAGATGTTCCCCCACACCTACCGGCCGACCACCTGCATTGCACCCTTAGCGAATCGCCTCCTTGAAACATTCGCTCCTCAACCTAATCGATAGCGGAGAGAAAGAGCTCTAACGGCGGTGAAACGCCATAGAGAAACCACTAAAGAGTGATTATTTTTAAAAAATCGGAATATATACGAAGTAAAAAAATTAAAAAAATTAAATTAATAAATAAAATGTAAAAATTTTCAAAAAATTGAAATCAAATTTTATAAAATATTAGAAAAATACAAAAAATATACTCCCTCCGTCCCGAAAAGGTTAGCCAAATTTCCCTTTTTTGATGTCCCAAAAAGACTTGTCATTTCCATTTAAAGTAAAGAATATGTGGCTAAAATTAATTCTCTCCTCTGTACAAATTTCAACCACACAGTTTTTACTTTATTAATTCACGTGAAAGTCAACTTTGACCAACCTTTTTGGGACGGAGGGAGTAATTCATAAATACATAAAAAATCAGAAAATTAATGAAAACTAAAAGGGTGTGATATAAAATCTGGAAAAATTAAAATAACGAACATGGTTATTTATTTTTATTTTTTTTTAACGAACAAGGTTATTCTTTATGCATGTTATTTGTATGTGTTTCTTTTTGTTTATAGCTGTGAAATTTTTGCTTTTCTTGTTTCTTTACATTTGTAGTTACTTTTTAGTTATTATAAATTTAAATTTATCATTTTAGGTGTTCGTATCATTTTAGCTGTAAATGATTTTTTTATTTCGAGGAAGTAGCAAAGATAATTACAAAACTAAATACAAATTAGAAACCCAAATCAACTATAAACAATCATAAACATGATGCAACAATAAATAACACGATACAACAATAAACAACATGATGCAACAAAAAATAACGCATACGATGCAACAAAAAGAAACAAAAAACAACATATAAAAGTATTTGAAAAAGACACAAATAGTAACAATGAAATAGAAGCAAAGAGAAGCAAGAAAAGCAGTGAAAACACATAGTAGCATAAACAAAACCCACCATGTTGCATTAGAAGAAATAACATTATGCAACAAAAATAACATATACGATGCAACAAAATGAAACAAAAAAACAACGTATAAAAGCATTAGATTTTTTTAACAAATGCCCACACACCAAGTGACACATAGCAGATAGTGTTTTACCATACAATCTTGCAATGCTTTTACCATTTCATGAAATAGTACAACAATTGAATTACTGAGTGACCTTTTTATACTGAAAGCATCCACTTCAACTTGCTTTCAAATGGGCAAAAACCAGGTATCCATACAGGAAAAGTTGTACAATCAATGGGGAGTTGCAACATCCTTTTCAACTTCTTTTCCCTTTTGAGCGGCTGCTCTTAGTTGACGCTGCTCTTCCTTGTATATCCTATTCCTACGTTGAAACTCTTTGGAGTGATGGAGACACTCGAGATAGTCTTCTCGAAGAAGAGTACAGTCCATAGGCTCCAGGTGAGTGGACATACATTCACTGATATCCATTCATCATAGCAACGGCCTTTGTTCCCCGAGATGCCCCAACCAGACGCCGTTCTCATCTTCGTGGAAGATATTTGATCCCAGCAGTGATGGCGTCCAAGTATAAAAGCATTAGAATAAATACACACAAATAGCATGAATCAAATATAAGAGAAGAGAAGCAATGCAAGCAGTAGAAAATAGAGCCAGCTTTTTATTGCATAATTGATCATAACATCATTCAAACTTTCAGTTTGGTTCTCTGCCAAAAGAAATAAGAGGATGTAAAGATCCTCACATGATATACAACAATAAGCTAAGTCATAAACTTTTTATTCCCATAAATTAAGCTTGATTCCCAGGCCAAGAAGGAGCTATACGATTGCAACCAGTGACTTCCATATTATCTAAAGCAAGCAAAGCTAGACAAGAAAATCAACATAAACCTACAGCTTAATCATTAGGTACAAGGAATTAATGAACAAAGGCTAAACTTCAGCAGATGGATGAAGAACAAAAATTATTAAAGAAATTGTTTAGTAATCTGATTACTAGGACTAGAGTAGCTTTTTCCCTATATAATAAGCAAGTTGTGCGAGACTTGAGATTTAGTACTCTGCAAATTGTCGATAACAACATATATGATTGACTTCGTAGAATGATGGATAGGGAGGATATAAGATGAATTTCATCACCTCCAGCAAAGCTATCTGAGGCACATCTCTGGAAGCAAAGCAATTGGTCGGCATCTCAACTTCCAGTCATCTCTCTCACACCTGAAAAAATATTAGATAGAATGAAAGCCAAAGCACAAAGGAAACTGCGGTGCAGAAGAATGCATCAGCTGAACGCTACAGTGGAGATGTAACAGGCGGAGCACTCGTCATAAAATAACTAACACTATGCTAAATGATTTTGTGTGGTCCCATAAGTAGTATAAATAATTAGCCTGTTTTATCAGATAAGGCATGGAAGTTGTATGTCTTATTCTCTTCTCCTGAAACTTCAGACTGCCTTTTGGAAAAACAACTTTGGCAAGAAAAATGCCTTACATTCTCTTTCATTTTCTATTTTAGAATAGTTCTCTTGTTGTGATTTAATTCCCTGTTACAGGAGAAAACCCCTCCAAGGCCGGGAAGAAGCTCCCGACAGAACCTAGTGCTTGATACAAGGATGACTGGATGAGGATGAGGAGGCACTATGAAGATAGTCCAAGCAGCGGTGAGATCTATGCTTCCAGGTAGCACGCCGTGACTGAAGGAACTCGACGGTCACCAAAGTTTGCTCCTAACCATAAACCCAATCCTTCGTTTTTTCAATCCTCGCGAATTTAGACGAGACAGAGCGTATATTTTGAAGTAGAGCAAAATTGAAAAGACAAGCAAAGTGAAATCTCCCCTTCTCACCTCGCAACGCACATCAACCCACATCCAAGTCCTACACTACTCCACTCCGATTTGAAATCAGCAAAATTTGGATTTGGCTGGGGAGACGATTCACCTTGAAGAGAATCTATTTTTGAAATAAAAAAGTTGAAGGTGAAAAAACAAAAGTTTATAATTAAGAAGAAAACATGGTTGTGTCATAAATGAAATACGACGGACAAAAGTGGTGCATTCTGATAATTTCATACTCCCAAAGTACCTTGTTGTCGGGGTATTGGGGACCCTCAGGGATGGGTGTCATCCTTTTTTTCAGAAATAATTTAGGGAAAGTTCCCGAAATAGGATTAAAACAGTTTCAAAATTCCAAAATAGGACTGCCAAAACATGGCAGTAATTAGTCCTATTTTGGGAATAAAAACATGGCGGACCTATTTTGGAATTTTCAAACTGTTTTAGTCTTATTTTGGGTAATATCTCAATAATTTATTAGTATGGGCCTCGGCTTGGTCCAATCCTAGACTACTTGCACACTAGGATTATTCCACATTGGCATGAAAAGCTCAAAAGAAACTGCTTAACACATCATGAAAGGTAAGTTCTTCCAAAAAACTGGAAATTTCATTTCTTGTCATCTCCTCTAAAGGTAATTGGAAAACTAAACTATTCCACGGATCGATCAATGGAGAAAGCAAAGGGTGGAATCTTGATGAAAAGGGTTAGAAGATTAAGAAATTGTAAGAACATGGACATATTTCACTTGTAGTGATGAAAGAATAATTGAAAATTTATTATTTATGCAATAAATCCTTTCTTCAATGTCCAAAACTAAATGAGTTGTGTACTTTTAATGTGCCACAAGCTTTAATATTTGGATTCACTTCATTTTCTTTAAAAAAAAGGTTAACTAGTATTCATGGTAATTCTTAACATTTTACAAAAATGAAGTAATTTGTTAACTATCTAAAATGAATATTACCAAAATAGCATCTACTTTTCAGTAGGAGTATTCTTACATTTCTTAGTCTAGCTTAAATCAATGACCCTTGTTCCATTACTTATTTGTTTCAAATTAAAAATTTGATAACATTGATTTTCATAAAGAAAACAATGAAACTAAACTTTTTTAATCTTTTTCTCCATTAACAACTCCTATTAAATATTAAACTGTTTATGAACAAACTATTTCCGGACAAAAAAATAGCTTATTCACATACATGTGTATGAAATGTGGACAAAAAGTGTGTACAAACAATTGTTTCCTTTGTTAAAAGGCTATTACAGTACTACAATACCAACCAAAGCCATAAAGGTAACTTATTTAATGAAACTTTACCTGCAAACCACAAAAATAAATCCCCAAAGTAGCCCTCCCTCAAAAAAATGCACCACAAAATCATGTAGTTGTTCATCATCATCAGAAGAATAATATATAGAGAATTAACATGCATGTGTTCCATTATTCAGGTGTCTCACTGTGGTAGTGACGATCGATGAAATCACTCCGGCGAGTGTTGAGATGTGAGATCCAGACCAAACACCAGGCACTGTTTTCCAGAACTTTCCGGCAGTCAGACTGAAATTCAATGGAATTGGGGCTCAGGTTCAAAGTGAGAGCAGCATGCACATGATCATCCGTGATATCTCCGACAGTAGCGGAAGCAGAGACGACCAGATCCCAATATGTTCTGAGAAGATAGTGTCCAACATAATTTTGTGGGTGTCCATGGAGTGAACCCACTGGACAGAGTCAAATATGCTTGAACGCTCACCTGTCATTATACATTTTACACTTCCGGTGGCAGAGGAGTTGGGAGAGCAATCAGCTAGCGAGGTGGAGCCCCTCCAAAATTGGCAGTACTTTCCCATCATGGCAGCCATGTGGGAGAACCAAACATCTGAGGTATCTAACTTAAATGCAGCTTTCCAAGTATCTGCAACCTATTATGGTATCATTTTATACATGTAAGAACCAAATCAAATAAAAGTATACTATAGTAGTATGTATTTAGTACAGAGTATTTGTAAAAAGACAAATTGGGTATGGAAATCTCAAGTGAACTTAGTTCCATACTGAGGACAATAGTCATCACTACAAACATCTCACTGATCTAAGACCTTTTCTTTTTTAGGTAAATAAAGACACCTCACACAAATATCCTACCACGAATTCACAAAGACTCGTTAATTCTTTGTTTTTACCCCTCTCATTTAAAAAGAGAGAAGAGGTAGAAACGTACAAATTTGTATTGTAGAGGTGGAAAACGTCATCAAAAGAAGATAGTACTTAAGATGTGAAGTTCTTGTATGAGAAGCAACTAACTAACAATACTGTACATAGTCCGCTCCAATCCCGCTTACATCTCTACAGAGCTCTAGCTTATTTCTTGTGATCAGCTTTGACGTGCTCAACTAGTCAACTCTCCATCCTGGTGATCTTAATTAACAAATTTCAACACATTTTAATCCATTGTCTTACATACCCAATGCCACGAAGATCAATATGCTTTGTACGAGAGTAATACACATAGTTCTTACTCAAGTCTATAACACTTTGACTATGATAGTATGATAGTATCATTTCACTTCTTTTGATTGAGTTCAAGTTCTCAAAGATAGCAGTTAAACCACAACATTTTGTTAGTAGATTCTGTAGTAGCAGTACACTCTGCAACAATAAGCTCTCCTTCCATGAAACAGCCCTTGTACAAAAATGTAGAGATATCTCAAAATATATCATGTACTATCAGTGCTGCATTCATATGTGCATTGGCATAGACTTGCAAGACGTGATACTGGCCATATGTAGTCATATGCATTATTAGGATGCAAGAACAAACACAGATCCAAATTGACCTATATGAAAAGACTTTGGCTCCAAATTATTAAGAACCACCCTGAAAGGCGTTGTTCGGACGGTGTTCGGACGGGGAATGTTCGGACCTGAACATTCCTCTATATAGAGAATTAGAGAGAGAAAAGATCAGGTGAGAAGTCCCCCTTAAAATGAGAAGTGAAAAGTAATTTCAGCCCTTGGATTAGCATCTAATCTTACAACGCAGTAAACTTATAGACTGAATATAGGAACTTATAACCAATAAATCATAACTTATAAAGCTCTCCATCATAATTACAGAAATGCCACCGCGTCAAAAAAAAATAGAAGGTTTCTGGAGTTATTTTTGTGGTGGCATTTTCGTAAATATTTTCGAGGGGGTCTATAAGTTATGATTTATTAGTTAAAAGTTCGTGTTTTTAGTCTATAAGTTAAACTTCGCAGTTCTCAACCTAAGGGCACTTCTCACCTGATCTGCTGCCTATATAGAGAGAGAGAAAAGATCAGGTGAGAAGTCCTCCTTAAGATGAGAAGTGAGAAGTAATCCCAGCCCTTGGATTTGCATCTAATCTTATAACACAGCAAACTTATAGACTGAATATAGTAACTTATAACCAATAAATCATAACTTATAAAGCTCTCCATCTTAATTACGAAAATGCCACCACGTCAAAAAAATTTCCAGGTTTCTGGAGTTATTTGGACGCAGTGGTATTTTTGTAATTATTTTCGAGAGGGTCTATAAGTTATCATTTATTGGTTAAAAGTTTGTACTTTTAGCTTATAAGTTAGACTTCGCAGCTTCTCAGCCTAAGGGCACTTCTCACCTGATCCGCTCCCTATATATAGGGGTGGAATCACATACAAACTAGTCCTCCCATGCTAACCTACAAACTATCACAAACTGTGCATCTTTACATTACTTATAGTGCATATTGAAGTTCAAAGTGTTGCATATTATTTGTATTGCATATTGAAGTTCATAGTGTGCATCTTTACATTATTTGTACTGCATATTGAAGTTCAAAGCGTTGCATATTATTGAGTTTGTAGGTTAGTATTTTAAGCATGGTTTGTATTTGATCTCTTATATATATATATATATATATATATATATATATATATATATATATATATATATATTACACACACACTAATATATACAAATAAACAAAAAGTTGACTTACAAATCATATAATTCAAAGAATAATATGCACAATAACCACATTATGAAAAGTTAAAATGGAGTTGGAAAGAGGTTAAGGGTGATGCTTCATGATTACCTTGTCATTACGTTGATGGTACATTATGGTTTAATTAAAGATAAGAATTAAGTGGTTAAAATGATAAAAGGTACCTTAATTATTAATGTTGTTGCATTTTTATACCGTAAATCATAAATGAAACATATAACACCAAAGAGTATTGTCAAAATTGTTCACAAATAAAAACACGAATCATTTACTCCGTATAAAGTAAAACTCAAATTTCTTGTTGTCAAATAAAAGGTCAAGCTCGAATGACTCATCTTAAAGGAGCTTGTTCACGGGAGTCACGACAAGGAATTATGGTCAAGCATGAGTTACTAGCGCCTTCTTAATCTCAACGAGTGGGAGTAATTGTGTATGCAAATCAAGTGTATGCCTTCAAGGACACTCTAACTAACCTTGTCACAACCCTAGTTAACTCACAAAAATGGTGTTCAAATAAGAGTATATGTTTCAATTGGTATTATTTTTCAAATTTTAGGCATTACTTTTATCGACATCAGGGTACAGTCGACTCTACGCATGGAATTTAGACCGTCAAGTAGTTTTTTTTTTTGCCGAAAAATTGGACAGTACTTCGTACTAAGTATTATCGGTTCAAAGATTTACGTATAGTCATGGTACTGTTTCATTTAAGAGTTAAAGGTACTAAAATGCAAGAATCGCAATACTTAAGATACCGTTTATAATTTTAGTTGATTACTAACCGCGTCTTTATTGAGGTCCAAATCGGGAGGGATACCATTCTGTTGAAGTTGACGGGCAGCGTTTTTCCACAGCTTCAAACTGCCGGTGAGGGCGAACTGAACTCACATTTTTGGGTAGTACCAGACTATAAAATTGGCAGTACTTTCCAAGTTTGGCAGTAATTGCTCCTATTTGCATTGGAAACAGATGGCATCAATGTTATTTACAGCAAACAAATCAAAACTAAGCTTTTCTAAACAAATACTTCGATCAAATGTTAAAAGAAAGAAAATGTTCACATCCTTTAGCTTCCGAGATATCCACCACCTAAATAGCCTGTACTTATGGAAAGATATTAAATTCTTCATAACTTCATCCGCAATTTCAAAGGTTCACCAATAAAAATATTTAATTTTCACCAACTTCGGCACCAAAATGTATTGTGAAAAGCTAAGTAAGAACAACAAACCTGAAAAATCACGCATTTCTGAAGTCTTTGTGCAATACTATCACCAATAGTCACCACAAGAGCAATCACCATTCTCAAACTTGTGGAATCTATTAGCATCTCTTACCAGAAAAACTTTTCCCTTTAGAATCTTGGACAATCCCTTGATGAACTCATGGCAATCCCCACAAACCCTAAGGTTCTTGAAAACACGAACCGGTTCTGCCTCATTAATCCTACTCTCATTATCATGAATCAATGCCAGCCCGATTGCTAGTTTCTCGCTGTGAAACATCAAGCTTTCCTCCCTTGACTCATCTTCCACATCGTGCAACGATAAGCTCACTGTGTGTGCATACCCCAACTCTGCCTTCATTCTTCTCTCCATCTCTTTCAGAATCTTGTGGATTGATTCGGTTAGGGGGTGTCTCTCATCTCTGTTGTAGAAAAAGTGCATCTTTTTCTTGATCTCTACCCAGCTCTGTCCTGCTTCCTTCTTTAGCCCTTTCGCTTTTGCCTGAAACCTGAGGTTTTCACTCTGTTTCCAGTTGCTGATATCTGCATATAGGTTAGATAGCATGACATAGTTTGATGGATTATCACCCTCCAATCTTAATAAAATATCACCTACTTCTGCTCCTAAATCCACATTCTTGTGTGTTCTACATGCACTTAGGAGTGTCTTCCAAATCTCTGGATTTGATTTTAGTGATACATTATTCTCAATATGATTCTTGGCTTCAATTAACCGCCCAGCCCGACCCAGAGCATCAACCATGCAGCTATAGTGCTCCAGCTGAGGTTTCACTTTGGGTTCCTTGCACAATCTCGAAAAGTATCTTTGGCATTCTTCAATTAGTCCTGAATGACTGCATGCAGTGAGTAAAGCAAGGTAGGTAACCCCATCAGGTTCAAAATCCATCCTTTTGAAGAGCTCAACTGCTTTTCTTCCGATTCCGTACTTCCCATAGCCTGTTATCATTGTCGTCCATGTGATTACACTTCTTCGCTGCATATCACCAAAG
This sequence comes from Cuscuta europaea, assembly GCA_945859875.1. Lineage (NCBI taxonomy): Eukaryota > Viridiplantae > Streptophyta > Magnoliopsida > Solanales > Convolvulaceae > Cuscuta > Cuscuta europaea. The sequence goes on along the minus strand of CAMAPE010000045.1, from coordinate 5,101,252 downwards.
AGTCTTTCGGCTTCATTTATAAACCCACATTTAAGATACATATCAATGACTGAGTTAAGGACTGGTGTGTTTAGACCACATGGAAGTTTGATGGAGTAAGAGTGTAACTGTTTCCCGGGCTCAACAAGGGAAAAATCAGCGAAAACTCCCATCAAGCTGGACACAAGAATCTCATCTATGGGAAGTTCACTCTCCTCCCTAAGCTCTTTGAACAAGTCGAAGGCCTTCATTAGATTTCCCTGTTGCGCATAACCTATAATTAGAGAAGTCCAGGAAAGAATGCTTTTTGGCTCCACTAGATCAAAAACCTTTTGGGCTTCGAGTAAGCAGGTTCCACATTTGGCATACATGTCAATGAGTGCACCAGAAGTGACTTTGTTGTCGTAAATGGGGAGTCCTCTAACGATTAGAAAACCGTGGATTTGGTTTCCTTCACCGATGGCTCTTAAAGAAGTGCACGCTTTCAAAGTGCTTGCGAAGGTGAAGTTGTCAGGCGTTTCTCCGTGCTCTTGCATTTGTTTGAACAAGGTTAAAGATCTTTGCCCCATTCCTTGAAGTGCATATCCTGATATCATAGAGTTCCAAGTGATTTGTCTTTTATCAGGCATTGCAAAAAACATATTTTCAGCCTCAGCTATTTTCCCGCATCTCGCGTACATATCTATTAAAGAATTTCCAACAACTTGGTTCCATTCAAACCCACTCTTTCCACAAAAGCAATGAATCTGCCTTCCCTGTCCTATGGCACCCAGAATCCCACATGCCTTAAAGTTGGTGGAGAAAGTGACTTCGTTGGGGCGTGCATCTGAATGTATCATTTCAGATAAAAGTAAGAGTGTGTGTTTTGCTGCGCCTCCCTGTAAATACCCACACATCAAAGCTGTCCATGAAACTACATTTCTGGCGGGCATTTTATCAAACACATTCTGTGCCATTATTATCCTACTGCATTTTGCATACATATCAATGAGGTAATTGTTTATGATTAGATCAGACCCATAAAATCTTCTCAGCGTAGCGGCATGAACAAGCTTTCCCTGAACTATCAGTGAATTATTGGCACACGCCCATAAAGCTTCCGTCAAGCTTTGCCTCCCAAGCATCGCAATGCATATGTTGCCTTCGGAGAAATAATAATACTTTCAGTAGTGGCATGAACAAGCTTCTGAGAGAAAGTCTGCAATTTTTAACACTAATTAATTACATCACATTGTTATACCAAATAGAATAGAATTCAACAGAAATCTTTTATCATACCACTACAATGTTTTTGATTAAAATTTTATTCTGGTGATTGAAACTTGTCAGACTCAAAAAAGTTCAGGCACAATGTCCAAAATGACATTTTAATTAATTTAAGAGCAACTAAAGTGAGAAGCGATGTCACTCATTAATCGGTAGACCAGTATGCTGGAATCAAGAAAGTGTACAAACTTGAAAGAATGAATAATCAAAATTATTGAACTACTGTAAGCCAAAACGATATCTATGAGATACAAAACGACACTTAACCTAAGGAAACAATTAACCGCTGAAAAATGACACATGGTGTATAATAATACTTGACTTATTTTTTTACAGAACCAAAACACTTATTAGGATAAAAATATGTTCAATTTAATTATCAAATTCAAAGAGGATTGAGCATACAAAATCATTTAGCAAAACAAGGTTTCAAAGAATCTCACGAGATAGTCTCAACAAAAAGTAACCAACCTAAAATTAATCCTTATCCAGTGTATGTGGTGAAAGCTTTAATCATAACTAAATATTCAAATTATCACACAAAAATCTAAGTCCAAAATGATGAGTGGACCTAAAGAATAAGAATTTCAAACACCAGCACCTCCACATCAATCCAACTTGCAAAATCTCAAGTTTCAATAGTTAGGGGCACACAACTAATACACATCAACATTTTAATACTAACAACTAATGAGAATATGTGAAAATCATAAGCATATATTCACATTAATTGTACATGTGACTAAAACAGGATAACCAACCAAAAAAGAACAATATATAGGCAACAATCTAAAATTACAGTTAGACAGTAAAATGATGGGGTTTTCAGCTTTATAAACCTCCACACTAAGGTTTTACTAGTTTAATTCAAAACAACAATTTAGGGAGCTATGTAGGGATATCCCAGAATCCAGAATTCACAACAACAACCTGAATTGTATCAAACTAAAGGTCTAAATTTGAATGCCAACAGGTCACAATATTCACATTAAATAGCAGACCACAATTCCATGAACTAACGACCACAAAATTCACAACAAATAAATCCCAGGAATCTAGGGAGAAATGTTTCTGAACTCACAACCACAAAAATCCTCAAATTCCATAAATAAAGGCATAAAGCTGAACTAAATAAAATATAACAAAATAAAAAATGAAAGCAATACACATACCTGACTCAGCTAGCAGGTAGGGGCGGAAGCGGGGGTGCAGCCGCGCACAGGGCGGGACTAGGGAGCAGGCGAGGGGCACAGGTGTACGGGGCGGTAGCCGATCATGGGCCGGAACTGGGAGCATGCTCAACATAAGTCGGACACTAAAAGCCCGTGTAACAGTTTGGAATGATACAAAATAGTACGGAGTAGTAAAAAACAGTTTTGTTTTGAGCTTATTTTAAGATAAAACCATCTTATTCTTAGAGATTGGTCTTGGGTAAGAACTATACTATTCACTCTTAATAAAAACAAGAAGCCTTTTGTAGATGTTGTTGAGTTGTTCATGTATTATTGCCAGAAAAATGGGTTAATCTCGAGATAAAGTTATGTCTTTACCTACAATTTGTTAATGAAACTAAAGACAATGATCATGCAGCTCAAGACTCAAATCCTAGCCAGAACGTTGATTCTATTATTATAAACGTACTTGTACATATTTCCTTATACTATGTACAAGTTTATCGTACATGTTCTGAAAAATGTCACATGGTTGTGGGCTATGTAATGCCCAACCCAACCGCTATCAATGTCAATTCAACCCAACCAACTAATTGTGTATTGTACGACAAAATCCAGAAGCTAATACATGGTTGTGGGCTATGTAATACCCAACGGTTGCACCATTTGGACCAAACGCTTAAAACACATCTTAGCTTAAAAACATACGAAGTATTTGGTGGACCGTCTTTTGATTTTAAAAATTAGTGTGATGGGATGTCTACCAATTTGAGTGGACCGTCATTTGATTTATTGAGCCAGGTCTTTTCATTTGATTGTGCTACATATATACACCATGCTTGGATATTGAGAGGAAAAATATTTTGTAGGAATTAAGGAATACTTCGTATTACATAGAACCCACAACTCATGTGTTTTGTAAATATTCTAATTCTTTTTTTTTTTGGCAAAAAGTATTCTAATTTCTAATTATTACTCCCTCCGCCCCGAAAAGGTCGACCAAAGTTGACTTTCACGTGAATTAAGAAAGTAAAAACTGTGTGGTTGAAATTTGTGCAGAGGAGAGAGAATTAATTTTAGCCACATATTCCTTAATTTAAATGGAAATGACAAATCTTTTTGGGACATCCAAAAAAAGGAAATTTAGCCAACCTTTTCGGGGTGGAGGGAGTAGTTAATAAAAAATACTCCGTGTAATTTTTGACGGAATATTTTTTATATAAGGAAAATTCTTAATGTTTGTGATAAGTAATACTGACATAATATCACAAATTCTCAAATTAATAGTAAGTCAAAATGGACTTTATAAAATATATTGTCTTTGTTTTTAAATAAGTGTAATTGTCCACTTTTGACGTTTGTCGATGTATAATTTTTGACCAATAATATATTTAATTAATTCTCTATAAGTAAAACAAATAAAAGATTCATATTTCGATAATCTATAATGAGATAAATTTAACAATTTTTTAATGTAGTAAATACTCCGTAAAAGTAATTTATTAATACCTAAATAAATACTTCGTAAAATGTAGTAAAAGTACAGCATGTGAAAAATATAAAATTTATCGTGTTGCATTTATTTAAGAACATAGTTTTGTATAGTACATGTATATATATGATTTCCTTTCATCCGTAGCTTTAATAGACGTTATGAATGACAGTCTTATACTACTACTACATACTAGCTTTAATGGAGTAAATTTTATATTTAAACTCCTTTAACTTTTCTTTTGTTCGTAGATCTAAAACATACATACTATTCCTATTCGTGAATTGAACTACTCCCTCCGTCCGCTAACAATAGGATAAGAGTGACATGCAAACTAATAAAAGTAGTTTATGTGGTTGATATTAAATTGATGAAGTGAGAGTAAACTAAGAATGATTTAGAACCAAACAAATTTTATTTGGTATGAGACAATCTTTGTGGGACAGACCGGGAAGATAAAATGGAACGGAGGGAATACATCTTTGTCTGTGCATCGCACGGGTGAAAATCTAGTAGTCATAAAAACAGTTTTGTTTTGAGCTTATTTTAAGATAAAACCATCTTATTCTTAGAGATTGGTCTTGTGTAAGAACTATACTATTCACTCTTAATAAAAGTAAGAAGCCTTTTGTAGATGTTGTTGAGTTGTTCATGTATTATTGCCAGAGAAATGGGTTATTCTCGAGATAAAGTTATGTCTTTACGTACAATTTGTTAATGAAACTAAAGACAATGATCATGCAGCTCAAGACTCAAATCCTAGCCAGAACGTTGATTCTATTATTATAAACGTACTTGTACGTATTTCCTTATACTACGTACAAGTTTATCGTACATGTTTTGAAAAATGTCACATGGTTGTGAGCTATGTAATACCCAACCCAACCGCTATCAATGTCAATTCAACCCAACCCAACTAATTGTGTATTGTACGGCAAAATCCAGAAGTTAATACATGGTTGTGGGCTATGTAATACCCAACGGTTGCACCATTTGGACCAAACGCTTAAAAACACATCTTAGCTTAAAAACATACGAAGTATTTGGTGGACCGTCTTTTCATTTTAAAATTTAGTGTGGTGGGATATTTGCCGATTTGAGTGGACCGTCATTTGATTTATTGAGCCATGTCTTTTCATTTGATTGTGCTACATATATACACCATGCTTGGATATTGATGAGAGGAAAAATATTTTGTAGGAATTAAGGAATACTTCGTATTACATAGAACCCACAACTCATATGTTGTGTAAATATTCTAATTCTTTTTTTTGGCAAAAAGTATTCTAATTTCTAATTATTACTCCCTCCGCCCCGAAAAGGTTGACCAAAGTTGACTTTCACGTGGATTAATAAAGTAAAAACTGTGTGGTTGAAATTTGTGCAGAGGAGAGAGAATTAATTTTAGCCACATATTCCTTACTTTAAATGGAAATGACAAATCTTTTTGGGCATCCAAAAAAGGAAATTTGTCCAACCTTTTCGGGGTGGAGGGAGTAGTTAATAAAAATACTTCGTGTAATTTTTTACGGAAGATTTTTTTATATAAGGAAAATTCTTAATGTTTGTGATAAGTAATACTAACATAATATCACAAATTCTCAAATTAATAGTAAGTCAAAAGGGACTTTATAAAATAGGGAAAAGTGCGGAAAATGTACTTGTGGTTGTGCCCGTTTTCAGATAGGGTCATGTGTTTCTTTTTTTATCAAAGTAGTTCATGTGTTTGAATTCCGTTATCACAAAAGGGTCACGCCGTTAAAAACGTCGGAAAAAGACCATTTAAAGTAACTCCGATTTTCAAAAGTGCCCGAAAAATTAAAAGAAAAATACCGAAAGGTGCGACTCAATAAGATGACCTCCAAACCACCCTCGCCTTTGGATTTTTCAAATCTGTTTGAATTATTTTTTAAAAATGATTTCGCTAATATCATTTTTCCGATGGACATTCCGGTGACAAGGGTGGATGAAAACAAAATAGAAAGATGACCTAGCGGTCGTCTTATTGAGGTGCACCTTCCGGTATTTTTCTTTTAATGTTTCAGGCACTTTTGAAAACCGGAGTTACTTTTAACGGTCTTTTTCAGATGTTTTTAACGGCGTGACCCTCTTGTGATAACGAAATTCAAACACATGAACCACTTTGATAAAGAATGAAACACATGACCTTATCTGAAAACGGGCTCAACCACAAGTACATTTTCCATACTTTTCCCTATAAAATATATTGTCTTTGTTTTTAAATAAGTGTAATTGTCCACTTTTGACGTTTGTCGATGTAAATTTAATGAAATAATTACATAAATATGATCAAAATAAAGATGGTTTACCAAAATATGACTAATAACTAGAGTAGTAATGAAATCATAGTAATTCATGTTCAAGTTTTGAGCTTAAGTTACCACAACACCACATTGTAGTAATGAATAGTCATATTTATGTAAATATGATTTATTTAAGTAATATTCTTGTAAAAACAAATAATGAGACAAATTTAATTAATTCTCTATAAGTAAAACAAATAAAAGATTCATATTTCGATAGTCTATAATGAGACAAATTTAACAATTTTTTAATGTAGTAAATACCCTGTAAAAGTAATTTATTAATACCTAAATAAATACTTCGTAAAATGTCTTTACGTACAATTTGTTAATGAAACTAAAGACAATGATCATGTAGCTCAAGACTCAAATCCTAGCCAGAACGTTGATTATATTATTATAAACGTACTTGTACATCACTACTAGAAAAAATCACATTTGGTGCGGTTATTTTTGGGCATTTGTTGCGGTTCCGAACCGCAACAATTAAGGGGGCAGCAATTGTATGAATTTACATTTGCTGTGGTTCAGAATCGCAACAAATAGGCCAGTTTAGTTTTTTTATTACTTTATTGCTGCGGGTATCCCGGAACTGCAGCAAATAGTTGAATATTTTTCAACTTATTTGCTGCGGGTAAATAGAACCGCCGCAAATGTTAATTTTAATTGTGAGCATTACACCCAATTTCCTTTAATACCAAAAAATGCACAACTAATATCCATTGTACCAAAACAGACTCTGTTCATATCAAATTCACAAGTCTTTCATATCATTTAACGAAGTGCCAATAATGTTATTTGTTGAGAACAAAAATCACGAAACACATCTAATACGATAAAAAATATAATTAAAAAAATACTTGCATTACATGTCTAGCTAGTAGCTAGTATAAAGTTTACAAAATGTTATCACAAACATAGATGGCCCATACGTCTTGAACATCACCGATTTCATCAATTGAAAACGGCTCATCTCTTGAAGTGTTCTTGTACACCTAAAAGTAATAAGAAATTTCAAGTACTAGTTAATTAAAATATTTGTTAGCATAAATAAATCGAAAACTAGCTAATATTTGTAGGAATGAAAAATGTTCGATCAAGTAAACTTGGTCAGCCAACAACACGTTAATAAATAGTTCGGTAAAATACAAACCCACTCACTTAAACAAAATATAACCACTCAATCATAAAAATGTACTTGAAATTAAGTATTAATTATTTCAATAAAAAAACATACTAGAAGAATTATTAAAATGTACCTGCTTCATATTTTGACCATCACCAGTACACTTTACCACATCATACATGAATTGCATTATCGCATGACATAATATCCACACTCCAATCCACATGTTTGTTTCGCACACTGAAACATAAAGATACACATGGAAAACATAGTTTCAACAATTCAAACTATTTGAGTACGCACTAGTATTTCAAAGAAATATACAAATTTAAGACAATACTTAATAGATAAGTACATATATACTCCGTACTAATTAATACCTTCATTTACTTCCAAATCACTTTTTGCTTATTTTCACCATCACCGCACATACACTACTACAGGAATGACCTATCATGTCATACATTACGACGTCGGTTCTTAAAAAACCGTCGTTATAGATTTAATATAAAAAAGAAAAAATTAACTCACGACGGTTCTACTAAAAACCGACATTACAAGTGTCCGAAAAAAAAAACTAACATGTAACGACGGTTTAGTCCGGACCTGCCTTAATAGGTGAGGCGGATTTTTTTTAATAAACTCATACGACGACGGTATTTTACAAACCGTCTTAATAGAGAGGTAATTTTTAATTTTAAAAGTAAAATAATTCAAGCGCACTAATCGATAATAGGGCACTAGCTAGCGGTTAACTAAAATTAAAACTCATTCTGCGTCCAGAGCTCCATTCCTCTTATGCCGCCCTACTTCGCTCTACTGCTCCAGCCGAATTCAAGTTCTTCGCAATAGGAACAGGACTCTGGGATTCTTTCAAGTACTCTCTTCATCTGCTACTATTGTCTTTTCCGTCCTATTTTTTTACGCCGTTTGAAGTTCTTCTCAACAGGGAGGTATTTGGGCTGCGAGTCGCGATTGGACGGATTGGGCTTCGTCTTCCCCCAACAAGAGGAGTCGAGGACGAGAGGAGTGTTGCGAGCCTGCAACTCTGCTGAATTGAATCGGTGGCAAGCAGGCAAAGTTTGGGGCGGAACAAATTGTACGCTTCTTAAACGGCTGCTTCTACCTTCTGCTACTCCTCACTGCCAGGTAATTTCTTTTTCAGTTGTTCATTTGTTAAGTGAATCTTGCCAAGATTTCATCACTGATTTTAGACAAACCAGAGGTAGTTGTTCACTTGTTAATTTCTTCTAGATTGGGGCAAAATGACGACACATTATCAGTATTAAAGTTGCAGGGATATTATTTTACACTGATGTTTGCACTCTTTCCATCTTAGGATGAGTTGTGTTGTTGACTTCTAAAATTTCTAGTAGTTACTCCTTAATGTTAAAGATGTAGGACTTGGCTTTTTCTGAAATACAAAATGGCACTAGCATCCCCAAAGCCTGGTACCTAATTTAATCACAACTGCGATAAACATATATCCCATCATGTTTCCTCCCTAAGCAAATACTACACCTAGGAGTACATTGGCTCATCCATTACCATGCTTTTGGATCGGCTTTAGAGACTGAATTGAAGCACTCTCCTTCGGCAAGACATCTAATTTAAGTGAAACAGCTGGTACAGCCTAGTTTACTTAAGTGAATTCTCTGCTTAGTTCTTTGATTGTATATGTTTTCTTTTTAATCTGTATTTCTGCAGGCCTTTTAATGAAAACTGTTAGAATGGAGCATGTATTATATAAGCATGTCATTTTTCTTTACTGCTAGTATTATTTATTTTATTATGAAACCTGTATTTTAGTTTAAATTTTCTTTAATTATTGCTTGAGAAAGATGAAATGTTTGCATGATTTCAAAATTATTAAGAAATTAGTGATGCTATTGAGGAAACTTACAGGGCTTAATAAGATAAAATCTCTTGCAGCCTTTACAAAATAAGATTTGATAATCTTTTACAGAACTTAATAAGATTTAATAAGATAAAATATTTACAGATATATTAACTTATAAGCTGAATACTAATAAAGTTTTGTAAGTTTGGCAAGTAGGTTTCTTTAGAATAATGAGACAGTTTTTCAAACGTACCATACTATCTAGCTACTAGTGACATAAAATCAGAAATTTAAGATAACAAATTGATAAATGTTTGTGTGTTTGGTGTGACTTGTGATGAAAATATGAAAACCTGGGATTACATCTTTGGAAAAGCATAAAGCAGAGTATTATATACACATTACAGTGTACTACTACTATATTACAATTAATATTATACACATAGTATGCTAGTAATATACTTATATACCAATAACTTAATAAGTGGTATACTAGTATTATTAGTTTATTACATATTTAGAAAATAGTACTTAGATACTAGTGTAGTATGAGTATAAGACTATGTGTCTATACGAGTCTAAAATATTGGATGAAGAGGACTGCATAAAAAGAACACATACCTTATTTAGAGCCGTGAGGAAAGTGGGGCTGTTTAAGAAGATGAAGAAACTGAGGAGACTGAATAGCGATGTTTAGTGACTTGAGGTTAAGCGAGAAAACTTGATTGTTTACGATGGGTTTTACATCTTTTCATACGTGACTTAAGGGGTTTTATGCAGGTTTTACTTGTTTTATCCTATAATTTAGATGCGCCGAGTGTTATTACATATATGGGCTAATTATTTTTGAAAGTTTTAAAGAAAACAAAAGGCTGTCAGCCTTTTTCGCACCAGGCAACCCATATGCATAACATAGTTTATATTAGTATTCCTATATGCATAACATTATATTCATAAATAGCTGAAAGTATTGCCTATTTGAACACAATTATTATACTGTAAAGAATGAAGTGATAATTCAGTCCATGTTTCGAATTCCTAACAAATATACCATCACCTAATTTCATAATTTGAGATCACTTATGTTAATCATGTGTTTAGGGTTTATTAAATGGACAAAAGTTGGATAAAGGCGCCTCGTACAGGACATGAATATGCTAATGGGGTTGATCAGTTCATAGAATTTGCCAAAAAAATGCATCTAATAAAGATGGGAAGTTACGTTGTCCTTGTAAGAAGTGTTGCAATTCTACGGTTTTGACGGATGCTGAAATAAAAGATCATTTGTTTTGGAGTGGGTTTATTGAAATCTACCAAACATGGATCTGGCATGGAGAAATACAGCTATCAAGTACATATACCACAGAAGCAAACAATGTGAGTGAAGACAATGATGATGCTGGCGATCGACTACATGATATGTTTTCTGATGTAGTCAATGACTTTACTGACCAACCACATGAGTTCGATACTATATTAGCCGATGCTGAGAAACCTTTATGGCCAGGATGCTCTAATAAATACACTCGATTATCTGTTGTTTTGGCACTATTCAACTTGAAGGCTGCAAATGGATGGAGTGACAAAAGCTTCACAAAATTACTTCATATTTTAAAAGAAATGCTTCCAGAGGGGAATGAGCTTCCAAAGACCACATATCAAGCCAAAAAGATTTTATGTCCAATGGGGATGGGGTATAAAAAAATCCATGCTTGTCCTAATGACTGTATTTTGTTCAGAAACGAGTACAAGGAATTGCTTGCATGTCCCACTTGTAAAGCACCTCGGTACAAAGAAAGACAAAATGATGATAGTGATGTGCTCAAGAAAGGGCCACCGGCTAAGGTGTTGTGGTACCTTCCAGTAATTCCTAGATTGAAGCGCATGTTTACAAATCCAAGTGATGCAAAGAATTTAACATGGCATGCAAATGATCGAATTGTTGATGGAAATCTACGACATCCCGCCGACTCTCCCCAATGGAAGAAAATAGATGTGGCATTTCCAACATTTGGAAACGAGCCAAGAAACCTCAGGCTTGGTCTCTGTACTGATGGAATAAACCCTCACGGTAATCTTAGTAGCAAACATAGCCCATGGCCAGTTATATTGGTGATCTATAATCTGCCCCCTTGGTTGTGTATGAAGCGAAAGTATATATTGCTTTCTTTGATGATCTCAGGCCCAAAACAGTCGGGTAATGATATAGATGTATTTTTGGCACCGTTGATTGAAGATTTAAAGAAGTTATGGGATGAAGGTGTATTGGTCTTTGATGGGTATAAGAAGGATTTTTTCAATTTGCGCGCCATGATCTTCTGTACAATAAACGATTTTCCAGCTTATGGAAATTTATCAGGGTACAGTGTGAAGGGACATAAAGCTTGTCCTATATGTGAAGAAGGTACAAGTTTTAAACAGCTTGTACATGGGAAGAAGACAATTTATCTCGGTCATCGCAAATTTCTAGATCGATATCACCCTTATCGAAAATTGAAGAAAGCTTTTAATGGCTCACAAAATTTTGAACATGCTCCACAACCATTGACTGGAGTTGAAGTGTATGAAAAGGTGAAAAATATATCTTTGGTTTTTGGGAAGACTCAGAAGCTGAAATCTCAAACCGAGAACAGCCCGTGGAAAAAGAAATCGATATTCTTTGATCTTCCATACTGGAAGACACTAGATGTGAGGCACTGTATTGATATTATGCATGTTGAGAAAAATGTGTGTGATAGTCTTGTTGGAACACTTCTGAACTTAAAGTAGAAAAAAAGATGGTGTGAATGCTAGATTGGACTTGATAGAAATGGGTATAAGACCCAATTTAGCTCCACAACCAACAGGAAAGAGGAACTATTTGCCTCCTGCTGCACACACTTTGTCAAAAAAAGAGAACACAAGTTTTTACGAGTGTCTCCACAAAGTGAAGGTACCCCAATGGTACTCTTCAAATATTAAAGCGCTGGTCAACATGAAAGAATTAAAATTGGTGGGTTTGAAGTCTCACGATTGTCATGCTCTAATGCAACAACTGCTGCCAGTTGCTATTAGAGGCATATTGCCTAAAAATCTGAGGCACACTATTACAAGGTTGTGTTTCTTCTTCAATGCGATTTGTGCAAAATCTATTGATCCGCACACCCTTGATGAATTGGAGAATGGAATTAGTGTTACTTTGTGCCAGCTAGAGATGTACTTTCCACCTTCCTTTTTCGATATCATGGTACATGTAGTTGTGCATTTAGTGAGAGAGATTAAATTATGTGGTCCACCGTATCTGCGATGGATGTACCCACTTGAGCGATACATGAAAGTTCTTAAAGGGTATGTGAGGAATCGTTTTAGGCCAGAAGCATCCATCGTTGAAAGTTATGTCGCTGAAGAAGTTGTTGAGTTCTGTACTGAGTATTTGGATAGAGTGGGGTCTATTGGTCTTCCCAAATCTCGTTTAGAAGAGAGAATGGAGGGGAAGGGAACTCGAGGAGCAAAAGTAATGACTATGGCTCATGGTGATATTGAGGAAGCGCATCTTTATATTTTACACAATATGAGTGAAGTTGAGCCTTATTTGGAAGAGCACATGAACCTGGTAAGGCGCAATAATCCACGAAAGAGTAACATGTGGATTGTAAATGAACATAATCGGTCTTTCATTAGTTGGTTCAAGAATAAAATTCTTACCGATGACAATGTTAGCGGGGATATACGTTTTCTAGCTTGTGGTCCTAACATGGAGGTGATATGTTATGGTGGATTTGACAGTAATGGATATTCATTTTACACAAAGGCACAAGATGAAATTAGTACAATGCAGAACAGTGGAGTCACTTTGGTCGCCAATGCGATGCACTTTAGTAGTTCTAAAGATAAAAAACATGTATTGGCACAAATGTCATATTATGGCGTCATTGAGCAAATCTGGAATATGGACTACACAAAGTTCAAGGTGCTAGTGTTTTGCTGCAGATGGGTAGATAGTAAACATGGTGTAAAGATTGATGAGTTTGGTTTTACACTTGTTGATCTTACCAGAGAAGGTCATAAAGACGAGCGTTTCATAATGACATCTCAAGCAAAACAAGTTTTTTATGTCAGTGATCCTTGTGATAAGAAGTGGTCTGTTGTTCTACATGGCAAGAGGCAGATGATTGGAGATGCGGTTGAAGATGAAAGTTTTGATATGGAAGAGATTCCTCCTTTTTCTTCAATGTTATTACCGATTAACGTTGAAAGCGAGATAGATGAAGTACATGCTGTACGGAATGACCATCAAGAAGGCTTATGGGAGGACTGATTTTCTTCTATTCTTTTGGTATTGTTAAAACTCTTCATTATTGCATTGTCGAAAAGTTAAATACCTAATACCTTATTCAGTTTTCATAAGTTTAGTATTAATATAATCATTATTAATTTGATTATAGTTATTCTTAGTTTTATTTCAGAATTTTTGCATTGCAGATCTAGCATTGGAACTTTTGGTCACAACATAACGGATAGTGTAGGAGTTCTGGATTGATCTTCTGACTTTATAGGTAGAACAAGTGTTTGTTCTTACAGACTTCTAATATTTTTCCTAATAGTTGATATTACCAGTAAATAAGAATAATTTATATTCATGCAGAGTTCTAATGTTTTTTCCTAACACTTGCTGTCAATTTTCTTTGTTTTTGCTAGAAATTATATATCTGCAAAGGCAATGGATTCTCAGGAGTACGATGATGCTACTGTTACCCAAAGTAGTAAAAAGAGAGGTCTCACCATAATGAAGAAGTTGTTACTTAGACGTGCCTCGAATTCTCCAAAGATATTTGTCAAGTTTATTAAGTCTCATCCCACTGGTCCATATAGACCCAAGCTAATCAGTTTTGTTGGATCATTGGGACGAAGCAGAGTAGATATCACAATTTCTAATTGGAAGCGAGTTTCAAATATTACGAAGGATCTTATTTTAGAAGATATTTTTGTATTCTCTTTTCCTAGTATATACTTGTTCATGACCATATTCAAGTATTTGATTGTTCAATATAATATATTTTTTATAGATGATATTGTTACTTTTTGTGGTAGAGTGTCTTTGACATCCCCAACACAAAAGGTGTTAGAAAACGGATGTTGCAAATAGCCAATAAGTCATGGAAATATTTCAAGTCAATGCTAACTACTGAGTTTGTGTATGGGAATAAACAAAATGAAAACCCCCTCAAGACATATAATTGGATACTTGAAGAGCAATGGGCTAAGTTTGTAGAAAGTCGTCATGATCCAGAATTTCAGGTATAATTAATCAAATGACATGTTGCTTGTATATTAAAGACAGGTTTTGTAAAAGATTTGTTCATATGAAAAACTGATTTGTTCATGGTATTTCTGCTGTTGATTAATGGTGTGAGAAGAGGATTGAGTTCTTGTTCCCTTCAATTCCATGAGCTTGTAAAGCCAGGTATGGGGCTTATGCGTGATAACGTATTTGAACTTGATTAACCAATGTTTAAAATGCCTTTGATATTTCTTATGTGATAATTATCTAGTATTTCAGTTTTTGGGATAATCTGATTTTGGAATTTTCATTGATTTCTTAACTGTTTATTATTTCTGTAGCATTTGAGTGAGAAAGGTAAAGAGCTGCAATCTTTACATGTGTACACGCATCGATTGTCCCGAGGAGGTTACTACAAGTTAGAGCAAGACCTCATAAAGGAAAAACAACAAGAACAAGAACTTGCTTCTATGTCTGATCCATCTTTTGTGTGCACGCCCATAACTTTTATTCCGAGACATATATTATGGAAAGGAGGTCGAGTAGATAAAGACGGAAATTTTACCACAGAAGAGAGTAGAGAAGTTGCAGAAAAAATTGTGAGAACTAAAATAAAGTTTCTTCTTATTATTACTATATTTATAGTGCACCACTGAATGTGTTATTATTAATCAATTTAATTGACTAATATTTCCGTAAATGGTGATAGGATTCTTTGCAACAGCAAGCCTCCATAGGAGAATTCACTGAATCAGGGAGGGATGATATTTTGAGTGCAGCATTAGAGAAAAGTGAACATTCTGGTCGTGTTAGGGGTGTAGGAGGAGGTTCTACAATAACTGAATACTTTGGCCGAAAGTCACGATGCGATGAGAAATACATGTCCTCAGAGGATGTTCAACATATGATTAACAAAGCAGTAGCTGATACAGAGTCCAGATGTGCTAGAACATTTGAATAAAAAATGGATAGTCTAATGCAACAGAAAATGGAAGCAATGATGCAAACTATGATGTCAAGTAACGCAAGTCCTAAATCTATCAATTCGGATCAGACTGTAAGCATAAATGCAGGTCCTCCAAAAAGCAAAAAAGCTAGTTGTCTGGACCCGTTTGAAGTAATTCCTTTGGTATGCAACTACTTTTCATTATGATAATTTCTAAGTATATATGTTATTCATGGGTTAATTAGTATGTACTGGAAAATGCAGACGGGGGAAAAATGTATATGCTATTCGGAGGACCCTACTAAACGCGTTGTTGCATATGGAAAAGTTTTCAAGTCAAGTGTCATGCTACACAATAAACCACTATCTCATGATGATGTGCGTGTAGTTGTTGAAGAAGTGGTTGTTCCTGGTGCAAGTGTACCTTACCCGAACGATGAGGTACAAAAAGTGGATGATGCTCTTTCTCAATTTATCGCTTGGCCGAAGCGGTTAGTAGAGTTGGGAACCGAGAATGAGGTACATGATGTATATCTATCTTTTATAATTATATTAAATAGGTTCACATGTACTAAATTGTGAAATTAACAAGGTACATCATCGACGAGCATCAAAAGGAAAATTGTTGAATATGTTGCCCTCTGATCCTAATTGCCCTTCAACCATAGATGTAAGTGCCATATCCAGGGAGTTTCAGTTGGTGAGGACATTGGCAAGTGGATTACATGCAGATGAGTTTATTGATATAAATATGGATGTTGATATTGTTGGTATGGCAAAGTCACGATGCGATGAGAAATACATGTCCTCAGAGGATGTTCAACATATGATTAACAAAGCAGTAGCTGATACAGAGTCCAGATGTGCTAGAACATTTGAATAAAAAATGGATAGTCTAATGCAACAGAAAATGGAAGCAATGATGCAAACTATGATGTCAAGTAACGCAAGTCCTAAGTCTATGATCAATTCGGAGACTCTTGATATATGTGCAATGACTTTATTTTGCGTGTAAGTTTTTTTTTTTACTTCAAGCCTTCGATCACTTTGACAACGTAAAAGAACCCTATTTATTTAAAATTATGCTCCTAGATTTGAGCAGATTTGGCATAACAGTGTCCATTTTTTTATCCTAATTTAAGCATTTGTGAATCTTAATCGAGAGAGTTGTGTTCTTTGAGATGTTGGTGATTCTGTTTGTTGAAGTACAATGTTTCTTTGTTTTAAACTAGGTGTCTTCATCATCATTTTGACTTGAAAGCAAATCACAAGTATGGTCTCTTATGTCCAAACATGGTTCAACATAAGACCAATTACCAAGACAAGAGTGAATACCTTGCTGACATTATTCTGAAAGGGGGTAAACAATATTATCTTGCACCGTATCATGAAGGGTAAGTCTATTTATATATGCAAATGAAATGCTATTAAAATTACTTTACAAGTCTTAAACTAGCTAGCTACCATTATTTTTTATGATTTGTTGTAATGACACAGTTGCCATTGGACGTTGTGGGTTCTTTGTCCAAGCACGCATGAGGCATTTTGGTTTGACTCAGTTGGTGGTCAACCGTCTAAAGATGTAAAGCAAATAGTGACAATGTGTGTTGCTCGATATAGTTTGTTTCTGTAATTTGTTAATTACATTTTTAGTGTTGGTTATTTTTCACATCAACTAGGGTGATTAATTTGGTGTCGTTTTTAATATCTCCAAATTAATATTGTTTGTTGACGAGGGTATTTGACCTATATTTATAGGGCTTTCAAAGAAGCTGTGGTCAAAGGTAGACATTTTGCAAATTGATACAAAACAACAAAATGGACTATTTGTCCGGTAAGTAATTTATATCCAAATGTAGTTCAATTATATTATACCATGCTTATATATTTTGGATTTATCTCCTTCCAACGTAGTGCCCAATGCAAGCGGGAAATGTCGAATGCGGTTACTATGTCATGAGATTCATGTATGACATCATATCTTCTAAGACAAATAAAAACTCCATAAGCAAGGTAACTTCATCAAAAGATATATATCTTCAAATCAATATAATTTGTGATTAATATTTGAATTATGCTTTTGCAGATGTTTAGTCGCGATGATAAATACACACAAGCAGATCTGGATTTTGTAAGGGGGGTGTGGTGTAAAGCGCTGCTTAGATATATATAGTTTATGATGACATTTATATAATTTTGTGGCAATAAGTTTTACATATTAGATATTAAGTATCACTTAGATATTGTTATTGCACGTACAATTGTATTTTGTACTTTTGTTACTGCATGCAGTACATTTTGTTTGGTGATCAATTTGATTTGGTGATTCGTTTTGTTTGGTTATTAATATATATATTATTGTGAATTCGTTTTGTTTGGTGAATAATATATTCGTTGGATTACTATGAAAGTATATATTATATAGAATAATAAGATAACAGGTTAAAAAAAAATCATGGCGGTTATGTAAGAAAGAATGGCATTTGTTAAAAAAGAAATTGACGTCGGTTACAAGACAAAACTGACGTGAAATGATATAATTTATTTTTTTTTAAATATTCAACGTCAGTTTTAAGGAAAAACCCGACGTTAAATCCTTTTTTACAAAATTATAACTCGTCGGTTTTGCCACGCAACCGACGTAATAGGTCACATTTAAAAAAAAAAAGATTTCACGTCGGTTTTTGAACCGACGTCATAGATTATTACCTATTACGTCTCTTACTTAGACGACCCAACATAAACCGACGTTAAATGTCTAAAATAACCGACGTCTTAGGTGCTTTGTGTAGTAGTGATATTTCGAAAAACACTAACGAAAACATTCAAAATTAAAGCAAAACAATCATAAAATAATGTGAATACAATTTTGACGTATCTAAACAATAACCTAACCTGCTAAACAATGACATGATTAATAAGTGGCGCATCGGGCTAGTGCGAAACGAATCATACATAAAGATCATGCCACGTGAGACCCATACCACAAGCAATACCCAATGATAACTACACGAGTAATTTGCGATGCACATTATGTAATAAACACATAAACATAAATATATATATCGTTAATGTAAATAACTATGATAAATGAAATTAATATAAGTAGGTATGAATGCATACTTTTCGTAATAAGGAGAAAGAATAATATCTATGCCAGAATTGCGAGATTCAATGATGGCTCGGCATATGTACTCTCTCACATCTTCTGGGTTATGGTCACATGAAGTTGCACAAATTGCATCAGGACACATTCATCCAAGATTCCCATCTTCTGGGTTCTGGGTATTCAAACCCTCGGTATACGCATGCATTGCTCTATAAAAAATCAATTTAATATATAATGAAAATTGAACACCATAGTAATATAATAAGTAATACAGTTATTATATCTTACTTGATGAATACTTGAATAATGGATATATTAAGCATTGCACCGGACAGAAACTGAGAGATGTCCTCGTTGTTAAGATACACATCACCATCACTTGATTTATAATGGAACACGCGAGCATCTAAAGTAATTATAAAGGGATCATCGCTAGTCCGAGATGCTATAATCGAGTGCAACCACTTGCAATCTTTACTGAGTGACAACAACACACCATCAGACACTAGATATCATTTGACCGGTTTTTTACGGATATCCAATTTCTTCTTGCCCTTTGATGGTTTATTACTAGTGACCTACATATCACTTCTAACTAATAAATAAATATCACATAAATACATTGGATATGTGAAGAAACTCATAAGTAAAGACACTTATACACACACACACATACTTAAATATATATACTTTCATATAATTACCTCACTTACAAATTTCACCCAATCAACCGGTCATTAAATAAAACTACCTTGGGCATCGCCTATGGTAAAAAGATTCACAATGGGAACAGGAAGTGTGGCACCCACATACTCGTTCAAACACAAGTGATCCATCCTGAAACTAACTTCGCCTAAAAATCTCTAAAACGACATGCCACCGTGGATAAAACAGTGTTCTTTTAAGAGAGTCATTTATATTCTTAACAACGTTTACGAAACTCAGCCACCTCATTCATAAATTCCAATGTGTTCCGTTTATCGTACATCCCGCTTCGACTCATCTTCACAAATAAAACATAAAATTTTTGTAACATCGTATTAGTCAATTTGCACAAAGAGAGTCGTTTTTTATTATCATAGTGTCGATCAGTTTTTGTAATTACATGTGCTGTCAGCTTTTGTATAATCACAGGCAACCCACGTGTTTCAGATAATTGGCACGAAGTATTCAAAGTTCAAAGTCATCAAACCTTTCACAGTTTCACAGTTGAAAAGATTATTGTTCCATCCGTAATAAATTTATAATTCTAATTAATCCTCTCTCGTAAAATTTAATCATACAGTTTTTACTTTATTAATCCTGATATCGGTTAAACTTGGCCAAGTTTTAAGGGACAGAGGAATATAATTAAATATCAAATTAAATCTATCGAGACTTAAATAGATTAAACTAGATTTTTACAATAGTAAAGTAGAGGTTAAATATTTGCAGACCACTTCATATCAGATAGATAAACATGATTTAAATAGACTAAATTAAATCAAAACTTTTCAATTCAGTTTCAATAAAATAGACCAAATTTGCAATAAAACATGTTAGTAGTATATGTCTATGTTTTGATCCTATCTAAAATTGAGCAATTCTAAACATTTTAACTAATCAATCACTATACCAAAAATATTTTTTTGGTATAGAAAGAATTATTTATTAATCATGCTGTTTTTTGTGGATTAACAGCTGCGACTGGAAATGGTTTCATTGCAAGAGACATAACCTTTGAAAACTGGGCAGGAGCGGACAAGCAACAAGTCGACTCGTACTAGCTATGATTTCCAATTAATTACTTGAAAAATATATACTCATCATGCTCATATCTCTGTTTAACATAGAATGTTTTCACATCTGTTAATGAATACGAACTATTTTGATAATCACAGGACACACCATTACAATTTAGTTAGACAAATTGAATCCAGATTCAATTTTTTAACTTTTCCAAAGCAGTAAGGAAATCCAAATCCTAATTTTGTTGTATATCCACTACAGAATTAAATCTTCAATAGTATGGATTTGTTTGTAGGTAATATTTTTCCTGAATATATGAAATTGCAGAGCTACACAATTGGTAAACCCGAGGCAAGCCCCTAATATAAGTAACAGTTTTTCAGCAGCTTAGTTATTTGGATTTTCTTATAGGAATCATCTACCAGGAGTCAACATAGAAAGTTTTCAGTTCTCTTGATTAATAAGAACTATTATGATTATCACAGGACAAACTGCTGCAATTGGTTAGAAAAAGCTAACCCTGACATTGGTAGCCAAAACTCATGTATCCATAAACAGAGTACAGATCAACTGAAGAAAAAGCTATTCTAGACTCAACTTTCTTTCTTTTTCATTCAGTATTCTAACACATTATTTGGCTTCTCACAGTAAAATTAGTATTGGTGGATGTGTCTCGCGCAACTCACTTGGATCAAATACTAGCAACATATTATCTTTGATTTTCTGTTTCTCAATTTTCCTTTAAAGTATTATGCTACAGTTTGACTGATCAGCAGTATGTTAGTTTAACAGAATAACACTTCAATAAAAGTTCTCCGTAATACTAACAAAATGTTGTCTCATTGAACTTCACTTCATTTTCTAAATTTCCAAATTACTGTTCAGAACAATTCATTCAAGACTTTGACTGCGAGGAATGAAATCCCTGGAAGAACAGCCTAGAGAATATACTATCACTTGACACTTGTACATACCCCTTTATTTCAATGCTTAAATCTTTATCTGTATGCGTACTTTTGAAGTTGGAATATGGTAAGGAGAGAAAGTAGGGGGGAGGATGATTAAAGATGATTAAATTTGGAAGTTACCGTCTATTAAATTGAAGGTACATAGAGCCAGGAGGTATTACCTGACTGTTCTTGAGGATAGGGGACGTAAATTTGCTCCTCTTCCCAAAACTCTTTGGTGAGATTATGTAGTGGTTGAACTTGAAATATAGATGAGAGAGGTTGAGAAGGAAAGCAATTTGATTGTCAAGCGAGTTCTTGGTATATTGGTTAGGGATGATTGATCTTTAATGCATTCATTCATTCGCTTAAAAAAAGAATAAAACAATCTCTGACATGCGGCAATGCTCTTCTTTTAAAAGAATGGTCTGCTCATAACATATTGCTTACTATCCTTACCTCTTCCTATATATATATATATATATATATATATATAGAGAGAGAGAGAGAGAGTCCCATTCTGGTGCGTCCGTCCGCACGAGAACCGCCGTCTGGCCGACGGCTTTTGGCCGCCTTCTCGGTGAAATTTTTTGATGAAATTTTTATGGCATGTTCTTCATCAAGTCTAGTTTATCCAAAACAATCAGCTAAAAAATCAATCTGGAAGGTCGTCAAATGATTTTTGGAAGTTAACTGCGCTAAAAAATACATATAAAATGCAGTTAACTTCCAAAAATCATTTGACGACCTTCCGGATTGTGTTTTTAGTTGGATTTTTTTGTGGATAAACTAGACTTGATGAAGAACATGCCATAAAAATTTCATCAAAAAATTCCACCGGGAAGGCGGCTAAAAGTTGTCGGACGCACATGAATACTCCTCTCTCTCTCTCTCTCTCTCTCTCTCTCTATATATATATATATATATATATATATATTGTTTTTAAGGACAGACTTTCTCAAGGGTTTCAAGTTCAAAAAAGTATCTTCAACATTAACGCAAAATAAAATAAAAACTCATTTATGGACTCCAACCAATTCAACTTCATAAATCAACCATGAGTTTGGTGGTATGTTCTCTCCACCTCCCTGGCTGCCATAGCCCATTGATGGAGGGATGATAAGTCTCCTTTTGCCACCAACACGCATACCTTCTAGACCAATGTTCCACCCGTCAATAATGCGTTTGTCACCTAGGCGGAATTTGTAAGGAGTTTCACCAATATTGGAGTCAAAAACCTGCTTGTTCTCTTTCAGGATGCCAGTATAGTAAATCTTCACCTTTTTCCCTGGAGTAGCAACTTTTCCATCAGCTTCTCCAATTGCAAGGTCTTCAGTAGTCAATCCATTTGACAAAGTCCTGATTCCGTAGGACTCCACACTCAGACCATTGTTGGCTCCTTCATCCACAACTTTGGTATTCTTATTCTTCTTTTTTTCATGTTTCTTCACATGTTGTCCATTAGCTACACCACAATTAGCTTCATCATTTTGAGCACTAGTTTGCAATTGATTTTCATCAGCAGTTTCAATCAAATCCTTGACGGTATTAGTGGCCTCGAGATTTTGCTTGACCTTTTCATGAGTATTGATAGGACTTGAATCTTTGCATTCATCCACTTTCTCTCCCTTGTTACCTTTTCTCCTCTTCTTTAATTTCTGGCTGTTCGCAGATCCCTCTTCAGCAAGGGGTTTAACCTCTACAGGAACTTCAATAGATTTTGCATTATCAGACTTGTTTTTCCGTTTCTTGCTAGGCTTTTCGCTCTTTGCGGTTTCAGCATCACTAATATCAACATTTTCCTCAGTACCCCCTACACCATTTTCTGCTTGAACTGTCACCTTGCCACTATCTTCTCCACTTTGTGATGATAATTTCTTTGGAGATGCTTCATTTTCAGGAGTGTTTTCATCATCATCAGAGTCAATTACTTGGTGTTTCTTCCTAAACCATCGGTTCCCTTTCTTGCTTCCTTCAGCTGCTACATTTTCATCACTAGAAATGGGTGAAGGGAGAACCTCTGGCTCTCCATCATCAATAAAGCTGTCCTCATATTCATCTTCATCACTACACTCATTGGACACATCTGTGTCGGTGTGGCCAACATCCTCTCCATATGACTCTGTATCACTGCCTCCTCCTCCTAAATGTGCACTGGAACTCTTACCCACATAGTAACCAGTTAGATGTATACTTCTTGATCCAACAACAGAAAAGACCACATTCTCTGCTTCCTCAAATTCCAAATCCAAATGGCAAGACTCTGTCCTTTCAGGCAACAATGCGCACAGAAAATGTGGAGGTTTATTTCCCACCTTGCACTGAACTAAGCTCTTTGTGTTTGCACTGCCAATACCCAATGTTGCTTGAGAAATCCGAAGCCTTCCTCTTGTCTGATCAAACACATGAGTGACCGATTTTGCAGGTTTAACTTCAATTCCCCAGAAAGACATTTGACTCTCCTCCTTATGAAGGCAGCACTCAACAGCACCCGCTAACTCTTTAAGCTATTCTATTCACTCAGGACACTATACGAACGGCCGGCGTGGTGTCACCTCTTCCTATATATATTTAACTGTTATGAGCAATTACAATCACTTTTTAGTTACATCTATGATGTATTCATGGTTACTGTAATTGTTTCACAGGTGAAATACAATTTCACATGCCATTGAAATTTGAAAACACAAATCTTGGAAAGCAGTACTTGGACCCTTGTTAATCTTGGAAAATCAGACTTGAAATCACATGTTTCTGATGTAGCTACATGTTTATGATCAATCAAGTATGCTGTTTTTGTAAATCATACTTTTGGATTTTACTATCATTTAAGTTGATCAATTCCTTAGTGTTTTCAAATATGCATAGGCAAATGTCATTTGGGTCTATGGAAAATTGAACATTTTGGATCATGAATTAATTCTTTTTGCATTGGCGGTAATATGTGCAACATATTGGGTACAACTAGCACGTAGTGCATACGCCTCTAGTAAATAAATAGCCATAAACACAATTTATACCATTAAATCCATACTAATATTAATCTAAAAATAGATAAAATTCAATAAATTAAACTAAATGACAAAAGGTTTGAAATCAAACCTCTATTAAGAAAATATGGCGGAGGAGGAGGCTTTTTTACAGCATTGTACTGGGAGGGGGCGGCGGAGTGCGGCGGCGGAGTGCGGCGGCGGAGTGCGGCGGCGGAGTGCGGCGGCGGAGTGCGGCGGAGTGCGGCGTCCTGCGGCGTTGCTGTTCCGTGCGCTGCTGAGAGGGAGGAGGAGGCGGCTGGAAGGTGGAAAAGGTGGCAAGATGTCGGAGGCGGCTTGTGGAACTCAACGCCGCTGGTGGAACGCAGGGTTTGGAACTCGGAGGAGGCGTGCGCAAGAGCTCTGCGATTTTTTGAAGTATCCCCTACTCCCCAAGGCCAGGAACGCGCAGGGTTTGAGCTATGCTATCTCTCTTTTCCAAATTAACCTACTTGTAGAAATGCACAAATCAAAATATAGCAATTGAATTATTTAAATCAAAATTAAAAATGATAAAGTAAAGTGATCCAATCAAATGAATGATAGGTACGGTACCCCATTTTTTAGAAAGGTACCAAAGTTGTCACCTTTTTTTTGTAACTTATTGCTTGCTGCGGTTCCAATATGTCGTTAGCAAATACATTTAAAATTAATTTTTAAATACATTTTGTTGCGGTTTGCACCTATACACAACAAATATTGAGTTATTTTCCAATTAATTGTTGCGGAACATATATAACCGCAGCAAATAAGGTGCCGCAAATGACAAAAAATCTAGTAATGCATATTTCCTTATACTACAAGTTTACCATGCATGTTTTGATGTTCATGATTAGGGAACATGTCTCAAATAGAATAAAAAACGTTTTGTAATTCTAAATAAGAGTATTATGTTTAGTAATTGTCCTATATGGGGCTAAAACTAAACAAAAATGCACAAATAAGACTACATGTTTTTAATTCCCTAATAGGACTTTGTAGGGACGGAGCTATGACAACAAAGAAGGATGGGCCGGATTGAAACTAAACTTCAAGTCAAAGTTTTTAAGTAATACATATAGTTATCATATTCATCAAAGTTTATCACAAAAGTTGTTACTCCAAAAACAATAATGCATTATGTTTACAAAATTAATTGGATTCGGCGATCCTTTACATTAGGAAACTCATCGATAAGAGAATCTACATCTATTGTGCTAACAAGTTCTCTCTCAATAAAAATTTGTCATTTCAATCACATTCCCACGATTATAAGACTTTTGACTTTTGAGACTCATCGTGACCTCTAACAGCACAACCTTGCAATACTAGCCACTGAACAGTCATGATTGATGTCTTTAACCGTAATCGATTTTTTAAAACTTCTTACCCTTGCAATGACTTTATCAATATGTTCAGATTGTCTTATCAAAGAATCAGCACATGTGACACACTTATTATGCGGAGATGAAGAAGATGTACCAATATGCAGAAGAAATACACATTCTTTGCCCTGGTGAACTCTCTTCCAATTATCATATCCGGTACTCACTAATGCAGAAGTGTGAGATGAATGCATATTATCACAAAAAAAGAAAGCATGGAGAGCAATATGCTTTATGTGTAGTCGAAGAGTACTCCTACCAATTAAACTAATTAAACCAACTGAATTGAAAATGACGAATTTTATCTTTATATTCTCGACCCTTATACTTCTGAAGGTTAGGTTGATAAGGGCCAGATAGGAAATATAATCGTCTCACTTCATCTCTTATGTCTAAAGGACAATCAGATATTTTTTTCCTTTTCCCCGGATCTCTCTCAATCTCAACTGGAGTAATCTCATTTGGAAATACTGGAGTAATCTGAACTGGAATTACTGGGCCTAAACTGTATTAGGAAGACTTCTTTTGCTCTTATTATTATAAGATGATGCAAGATAGATTAAAGTTTACATAAAGTTTTTTTTATTGTTGATAGGGCTTGTGATGTTGGCCATGATGAAACCTCACTTCAGGTCGAAAATTGTTACACAGCATTAAAACGGTTGTGTGCATGTTCTTTGTTGGTGATTTTGGTGTCATCGGGCATTTTGTGTAATTGGAAATGACATGAGTGTCAATGGAGATTGGAACCTTGTTCTAATACAAGCTAAGGTGTGGAGTGCACACTTGTATATTAGAACGAGTTCTATTCCAAAGTGTCTACAGCAGTAGAACTCGAGGTAGAACACTCAGTAGACCAACTCTATGGTTCTAGATCGAGGTCTGTTTAGGTTGGGCAGTTTCGTGCAGTTTTCCAAAAACTGCCACGGTTACTCTCAAACGTGCTGCAACTGCCTGGGACGTGTAATATGAATATATATCACCATATTTTGTACAGAGATGGAAGGAAGGAGAGATATACAACATATCTTGATCACTTTTGGCATTCAAATTTAGAGAGCAATCCATATACTTACTAGTTTGGCTCTAGTTCTTGTGCCTAAGTTCTAGAGTGTCCTTAAGGATTATCCTAGATTGAATTTCTTGTAACCCAGGCATAAGGGAGAAATATCAATTCGGAAAGTGAACTTACACGATCCTGAAGCAATCCAAGTACTCGATTATCATCCCATATACACACGATATGTAACACTTGAGATTTAATTTAAACGGATTAATAGTACTACTCATACCAACAAGGTGCATCTCCTTTTAAGGGAGCTCATTAGCCAAGAACTCCAAAGTTAAGCGTGCTTGCACTGGAGTAGTCTTGGGATGGGTGACCCCCTGAGAAGTTTCTCAGGGCGCGCACGAGTAAGGACAGAGTGTGCGGAAAAGGCTAGTGGCGGTTTGTGAGGATAGTACTAGAGGTCAGAAGTAACTACCTCGGGGCCTACGGGGCCGGGGTGTTACAAATGGTATCAAAGCAACCCTGCGACAGTGTGCTGATCCGTTGGGTATCGGGCAGACACTTAGCGGGGGGAAAGATTCTGGGATTTGATTGAGATTGGTTTACGGGCGCAACGAGGACGTTGCGTTCCTAAGTGGGGGTGATTGTAACACTTGAGATTTAATTTAAATGGATTAATAGTACTACTCATACCAACAAGGTGCATCTCCTTTTAAGGGAGCTCATTAGCCAAGAACTCCAAAGTTAAGCGTGCTTGCACGGGAGTAGTCTTGGGATGGGTGACCCCCTGAGAAGTTTCTCAGGGCGCGCACGAGTAAGGACAGAGTGCGCGGAAAAGGCTAGTGGCGGTTTGTGAGGATAGTACTAGAGGTCAGAAGTAACTACCTCGGGGCCTACGGGGCCGGGGTGTTACACGATACCCCAACAATCGAATTGATATTCCTTTGTGATAATCATGAGTACCGTGCAAGAGATGACAACCAAGTTCAGCAAACTGGACAAGTTTCAAGGGAATGATTTCCGTAGATGGCAAAAGAAGATGCACTTCCTTCTCACCACTTTGAAGGTCGTGTACGTGTTGAGCACTCTGATGCCGAAAGTGATGGAGGATGAAACCTTGGAACAAACTAGGAGGCGTAACAAGTGGGAGAACGATGACTACATATGTAGAGGCCACATTCTTATTGGTATGTCCGATGCGTTATTTGATATTAACCAAAACGTTGAGAGTGCGAAGGAATTGTGGAATTCTCTTGAGTCAAAATACATTGTCGAAGATGCTTCTAGTAAGAAGTTCTTGGTGAGTGATTTTAATAATTATAAAATGGTTGAATCAAGGTCGGTTATGGAACAATACAATGAAGTCCTTCGTGCTCTTGGTCAATTTAAACTCCACAAGATAGGTATTGATGAATCATATGCCGTGTCGAGTGTAATTGACAAACTTCCACCCTCTTGGAAGGATTTTAAACGTAATTTAAAACATCAAGATGAGGAATTGTCATTGGTTCAACTTGGGAGTCACTTGCACATTGAGGAGTCTCTTCGTGCGCAAGAGAATGACCAAGTTAAGGGTGAAGTTGAATCTGGACAGCCTCATGCTCACTTAGTTGAGGATAAAAAATCTAACCCGAACAATAAAGGGAAAGGCAAAAGGCGCAAATATGAAGACCATGACAAAACTAACAAGAAACCGAAAGGTTTGGTTTGTTGGAGATGTCAAAAGGTTGGGCATGTCAAGCGTGATTGCCGTGTGAAACTGAACAAGAATGGCGCTGGAACGAGTGGCAGTGGACAAGAACGGTCTATGGACCTGGTTCCACGAAAAGGAGGTCAGTTCTTGACTAACTTTGATAATTCTGTCCATAATTATGTATCACTCATTCCGGAATCTTTTTATGTACAGGATGATGATTGTGCATAGTGGATTGACTCGGGGGCTACAAGCCATGTGTGTAAGGATAAAGGATGGTTTGAAGAGCTAGAACTAGTAGAGATCGGTTCCTTCTTACGCATGGGAGACGAGTCAATGGTGTCAATCTTGGGAAAGGGTGTAGTTGTTTTAGAATTTACTTCTGGATAAACAATTACGTTGTTTGATGTTTTGTATGTACCGAAGGTTCGAAATAATCTTGTTTCGGGAAGTATGTTGAATAATTTAGGGTACAAACAAGTGATTGAATCTGATAAATATATTATGTCCAAGGGTGGTGTGTTTGTTGGTTTTGGATATTTATCAAATCGCATGTTTCATTTAAATGTTGTGAATAAATTAATTTCTAGTGATAATTCTATTTTTGTGGCATCTTCCATGAATGATTGTATGACTTGGCATGCTAGATTAGCTCACGTTAATTTTATAAAAATGCATGAAATGTCTAAAGATGGTTTAATTCCGGCTTTTGATATTAATAATGATAAGTAGGACTTGCATGCTTACTAAGATCACAAAACAATCGTTTCCTAATATTGAAAGGAATTTAGCTATTTTGGATCTTGTACATAGTGATCTATGTGATTTTCACTCAACTCCTTCCCTTGGCAATAAAAAGTATGTTGTTACTTTTATTGAGGATTCAACTCGGTTTTGTTATGTGTATTTATTACACACTAAGGATGAAGCTTTAGAGAAATTTAAAGTGTATAAAGTCGAGGTTGAATTGCGATTGGGTAATCCAATTAAATGTCTTAGGACTGATCGGGGAGGAGAATATATGGATCCCCATCATTTTTAATCTGTTGGAATCATTCATGAGACCACGGCTCCGTATACACCACAACAAAACGGTGTGGCCGAACGGAAAAATCGAGTTTTAAAGGAAATGGTTAATTCCATGTTTTCCTACTCGGGTTTGAGTTAAGGGTTTTGGGGAGAGGCCATGCTCACATCCTGCTATGTTCTAAATAGGGTTCCAAACAAACGGAACAAGACAACCCCATATGAGCTTTGGTACAAAAAAACGCCAAATTTGAAATATTTTCGGGTATGGGGTTGTAGGGCGGTTGTAAAATTGTCGGAGCCTAAAAGGAAAACTTTGGGAGAAAGAGGAATTGATTGCATATTCATAGGGTATGCTGAAAATTCCAAGGCTTATAGGTTTTATGTAATAGAACCTAACGATGCGGTAGCGGTTAACACCGTGATTGAGTCTCGGGATGTGATCTTCGATGAGATGAGGTTTTCATCAATTCAAAGACCTAAGGACTTAGTTCCAGGCACTATTAAGGTGCAAGTTCCATAATGTTTGGATGGTGTCTTGGATCCCGAAACATCACAAATTAGAAAAAGCAAAAGAGGCCGCATCGTGAAAGACTTTGGTCCCGATTTTCACTTGTATTTAGTGGAAGGTTCAAGGGACGAAGTGGGGGTACAATACTCTTATTGTTACCAAGTTGAGGATGATCCAAAGTCCTTTAAAGAGGCAATTGATTCCCGAGATGTTGCCTTTTGGAAGAAGGCAAATGATGATGAAATGTCATCAATTATGGAGAACAACACTTGGGTGTTGTCGAATTTGCCACCGGGTTCTAAACCTTTAGGTTTCAAATGGATATTCAAAAAGAAGATGAAGGTGGATGAAACTATTGACAAGTTCAAGGCTCGGTTAGTCATTCAAAGTTTTAGACAAAAACCCGGAATTGACTATTTCACGTATGTGCCGGTTGCTCGAATTACAACCATTAGGTTGTTAATTGCTTTGGTGGCTATACACAATCTGATTATACATCAGATGGACGTTAAGACGGCATGTCTTAATGGCGATCTTGATGAGGAAGTTTACATGAAACAACCGGAAGGTTTTATTATGCCGGGAAATGAGCATAAGGTATGTAAACTTGTCAAATCATTGTATGGGTTGAAACAAGCACCCAAACAATGGCATCAAAAATTTGATGAAGTTATTTTGTCCAATGGTTTTAGTTTAAACCAATCTGACAAGTGTGTCTATATCCGGTTTGATGCCTTAGGGGCGTGTGTGTTTATATGTCTCTATGTAGATGACATGCTGATTTTTGGAACGGACCAAAATCAGATTGATGAAACTAAAAGGTTGTTATCATCAAGATTTTCCATGAAGGACATGGGGGACGCGGACGTGATCCTTGGAATAAGGATTAAAACGGGTAAACAAAGGAATTGCTTTGACACAAGCTCACTATGTTGAGAATATTCTCAAAAGGTTTAATTATAGTGATTGTTCACCCGTGAGTACTCCCATGGAACCTAGTGTGAGGTTGATGCCTAATAAAGGAAAGGCGATATCACAACTTGAGTACTCTCAAGCCATTTGTAGTTTGATGTATGCCATGACAAGCACCAGACCGGATATTGCTTATGTCGTGGGTAGGTTGAGCCGGTATACTAGTAATCCTAGTACTCAACATTGGCAAGCAATGAAGAGAGTGTTCAAGTATTTAAAGGGAACAATGGATTATGGTTTGTATTACTTTGAGTATCCTTCGGTGTTAGAGGGATATTCGGATGCCAGTTGGATATCCAATGTAGAGGATCATTCTTCTACAAGTGCTTGGGTATTCTTGCTTGGGGGAGGTGCCATTTCGTGGGCTTCCAAGAAGCAAACTTGTATAACAAGTTCAACAATGGAATCTGAGTTTGTTACGTTGGCTACCGCCGGTAAAGAGGCGGAGTGGTTAAGAAATTTAATTTTTGAGATTCCATTGTGGGGGAAACCGATTGCACCTATTTCTATCCATTGTGATAGTGCTGCCACTTTGGCTAAGCCATATAGTCATGTTTATAATGGCAAGTCTAGACACTTGGGTGTTAGACATAGTATGATTAGGGAATTAATCATGAATGGTGTAATTTCGGTTGAGTTTGTAAGATCGCAACATAACTTGGCGGACCACTTGACTAAAGCTTGGCCCGGGACTTAGTGCACAAGTCGGTGATAGGGATGGGTTTAAAGTCTATTTAATCTGTAATGGTGAGACACCCAATCCCCCTCTAATACAACGTTAGAGGTTGAATTCAATGCGGAAAGCTCACACTTATGGATTGGAACACACAAATCAAGATCATCCCAAAGTGTGTGTTCGGACCTGTAGTAAGGAGGCTGAATTTATTTCTTAATAATTCCTTTGATAAAATGTAAGCAGGTACATGAATAAAGGAATTACCTATATGATCGTGAAGTGTAGCCGCGCTTCAAAAGGCTTGGGACTTTTATACGATCATGAATGGGATTAGGACACACGACTTTATAATTGTGTCAGGTTTGTATTCTAGTTGAGTATAGAAACTTGTATGTATTTTATCTTCAGGTATTCAAATGGGTTGAAGGGTTCAATCCGTAGGACACCCCGATTCTCGAATATTTGGAATGTGTCAAATACTAAGATGAAAATTCAAGCGTATCGCATTTTCATTTATGTACAAGTTCTGGTTTGAAAACTTTGTTATGCCATTTCATGGGTTACACTAAAATGGGGGAGGATTGTTGGTGATTTTAGTGTCACCGACCGTTTTGTGTAATTGGAAATGACATGAGTGTCAGTGGGGATTAGAACATTGTTCTAATACAAGCTAGTAGGTGTGGAGTGCACACTTGTATATAAGAACGAGTTCTATTCCAAAGTATCTACGACAGTAGAACTCGAGGTAGAACACTCAGTAGACCAACTCTGTGGTTCTAGATCGATGTCTAGAGCGGTTGGGCAGTTTCGTGCAATTTTCCAAAAACTGCCACGGTTACTCTCAAACGTGTTGCAACTGCCTGGGACGTGTAATATGGATATATATCACCATATTTCGTACAGAGATGGAAGGAAGGAGAGATATACAGCATATCTTGATCACTTTTGGCATTCAAATCAAGAGAGCAATCCATATACTCACTAGTTTGACTCTAGTTCTTGTGCCTAAGTTCTAGAGTGTCCTTAAGGATTATCGTAGATTGAATTTCTTGTAACCAAGGCATAGGGGAGAAATATCAATTCGGAAAGTGAACTTACACGATCCTTAAGCAATCCAAGTACTTGATTATCACTCCCTATACCCCAACATTCTTTGCACCTGGTAACCACAAATTATTATTGTTGTTTTTATTGGTATCATCGTCATCATCACAATTCCACAAGGTGATAATTTCATGATTATTGAAATAATTTCATTATTTCTAATTTCATTAGAAATATTAGAATTTCTTTTTCCAACTTTATATTCAATTTGTATTTTATCACCATGATTATTATATATGGTTTGTCATGACACAATTTCATGAGAAATATTAGAAATTCTTTTGCGAGGTTTATATGAACTTTGTAATTTTTTAATTTGCAGGAGAGTGTTGTACACGGTAACACTCTACGTTCTCACATGGAAGGGATAAAAAGGGCCTTGGAGAAGGAGGAAAGCTTGACCCTTTCTCCATTCTTAAAAGAACCATGACCGGAGCAGGGCCGGTTCCGAGAAAACGAGGGCCCTGTGCGGCTGTGCAACAACAAAAATCAGACCTTTCTTTTCCATTGTTAATAGAAATGCTATTTCAATTGAAATGGTAAATTGTTAAAAGTAGTAATTTATTAAAAAAATATTTCAAAATAGAAGTTGCTAGTATTAACTAACAATAATAAAATCCAAGAAAAATTTTATTTACATATAAATTTATACAGTGAAACACAAACAAATTTAACAACCTACGAACTTGTTAATATCACTTTGTTGAAATCGATTATAAAATTACTCCGTAATTCATAAAGAACAATTACTCTGTATTATTAGTACGGACTTACCTAAAATAATGGAGTCCTGCCGTCCTGGATGATTGGATGTCGATTGCCGATGGGAAGAAGTGAAGAAATCGGGGTGGCTGGAGGCTGGAGCGGAGCCTGGAGATGGAGAGTCGTCAGCTCGTCTCACTCAGTCACTCGATATTTCCCTTTGGCCTATGCGCTTCCTCTTTCGCAGATCGCAATGCCAGACTGCCAGTTCGCCTCTTCGCTTCACGCCTTGACTCCCGTCTCCCACTCTCCCGCACCTTCTTTGGCTATTGGGCTGACTAATACAGAGTAGATGACTAGTAGTAATACTACTACTAATTTATTTTTTTGGGCCTTCCATTTTTTGGGCACTGTGCGGTTGGACTGCCTATACACTCCCTGGGCCGGCCCTGGACTGGAGCAATCATCTACAAAAAATGAATTAGAGAAACATTGAATGTGAATGGAGCCATATCATCTACTTTCCTTGAAATGACCTTTGTTGTTCTACTATTTTGCAATTGATAATGATAAAGGATGTCTATTTATTTTACTTCCTTTTTAATTATCTACTTCCCTTTTATGGAGGTTCAAGACTTCAAGTGCTATACAAGCAAGAAGTTATAATTGAGATGTGCCAACAACATGAGGCATCTATTAACAACACACGATGCTAGGAAAACATTTCTACAACCCAAAGGCTGATGTAAGCTATGATAGAATATAAGAATACTACATTGCCATACTATGAAAGAATAATTAAATGAAGTTTATCAATGTTTGCTCTCCGTTCTCTTTTTAGCCTCTGATCTTTCCTACTTTTTGCACTTTCTCTATAGTACCCACTAGTTTCTACCCCATCAATTTTGGTACTAGATTGTGTGAAAAGCCTTCGGTGGAGAACTCAAATGAAAATAATAAGTATCGATTTAAAACATGAATGAATGAAACAATCAATCCTAGGCCCGTAAGAAACCATGAATTTTTTAAACTTTTATTTTAAATTAGAGAGATTTACCTTATTTTTTCCAAAATAGGAGCACCTAGTTTAAACTTCCTTAAATAGGAGTTTTTATTTGTGATTAGACCAAAATACCCCTCAAAGCATTTACCATGGCTGCCCCAGGACTGCCGGACGCCGCCTGCCGCCGTTGCCGCCACTGGAGTTCGCCGCTTCCGCCACCACCAGACTGCCCCCGTTACCAACGGACTGCCTTGGTTGTGCAAGAGAACGAGGGGGGCAATTAAATGCATGGGTTAATTAGTTGCCGGAGTTCGCCGCCGCCGGAATCCGCCGCAGTGCTGCCTCCACCATGGACTGCCCCGCCACTGACGGACAGCATTGGTTGCCCAAGGAAACTAGGGGGGCAATAATTAATTAGAATAGGGGTATTAGGGCTAAAAAAATTAATGTTTACTCCTATTTGGGGAAGATTAGGAGTTAACTCCTATTTAGGAAATGTATTATGTTTTACTCCTATCGAGAGCAAATACTTTTTAAATTACTCCGGCATTTTAAAAGAAATGTCTTCAAAAATAATATAAGGGCTTTAATAAAGAATTTATTCAAAATACTCAAGTTTAAAATAGGGATATCCAAGTAAATAAAATCGAAGGGATTCACAAGAAAACAATGGAGAAGTGGAGAACAAAGAGACGAAGAAGTCTTAGACGTAACGTCTATGTTACTCTAAAGACAAATCTTTACGACAGAGTTATCACTTATCAATGGCGAGTATAGTGCTCGTCATATTTTGCCACTTTTGCGTGACCGCAACGCCATATTCACCGTATGTAAGCCAGAGAATAACAAATGCAGGGAGCAGGGATGGAGATTAGAAGGTTAGGCGTCAGGTTTTAACTTAATAATCAGATTTTATCAATCATACAATAGTATTATTTGTAAGTACTAGGGTGGTTCGATAGGGTATACCAAAATTTCTACGCCATTACGCATATCTGCAAATGTCATACCGTTAGTGTACCGAAAATATTGGTATACCAAAATTTGATATACAGAAAGTTCGTACAGTATGCAACTGATAACCCGCTTTTCACGGCGTTGTAGTAAAACGGAGTTTAACCTTCCGGACGGAAAAGTAATCCCCGAGTATCGTGTCTCTGAGGAGTGGCGGAGGGAAGTGTTGGTTTCAATATCGGTCACCGGTTAATACGAGTCGTTGCAAGCTACCTCAAATGATTAATTGATATAATGATTAAAAAAGTAAACAACAAAAGTAGTAACAGAGAATTTAATTAAATGGCATTATTGAGTAAATTAAAACTAGTGAACATGCAAAATAAATTGAGAAAAAAAAAATAATTAAAATATTAAACTAGCAAACATGTAGAAGAGAAAGTTTCGAAAATAAAATGGTAAAAGACAAATTCAATGTGACTAGTAACAATAAAATTAACTAATTAAAAGTGGGGTTTAGATTGGAATTAAGGATCTTGGGTGTCTTTGATTATGAAAAAAATGGGAAATTTTCACTAATCTAAAAATACTAACATGTCCTTTTTATAGGCTTAGTTTAGGGTGTGTGAGATGTGATCTAAAATTAATTCTAAACTCATAGACAAGAAATAATTAATTTTCCAAGAATTCACAAGTGAAGTGATCAATTTCACAAACTACTCTTTCAATTTCATCTCAAACAACTAGTTCAAAAAATTAGAGAATTCCCAAATTCAACTCAATATTCAAGAACACCCATTGACCTAAATTCTATCCAAATCCAAACCCCATGGAGATTTAGCCTAACATAATTATCAAGAAACTAACACCATTAATGGAGGAGCTAAAGTAATACAAGGAAACATATAATTCAAATACAAATTCATTCAACATAATAATAGTTCAAAATCCAACTTAAGAGTGAAATTTAAAGCTTACTCATGAAATTAAAGAAGAATTTTAATACAAAATCTTAACAACTAAGATCGAAAGATGAATTAGTTGCGGATTTTGTCCTGCGTTTATTCCCTTCCGGCCAGCTGGTATCTTGATTCTGCTCTGCCAAGAACTGTTCTGCCCTTACCCTGCGGCCAAGAGCTGCAAGTGTGAATTGTATTTGTGGCCAGCTCCTCCTTGATTTATCTCTTTTTTTTCTTTGGCTGCAACTGATGGAGCTCCTGGCCTGTAGTCCTGTCCCTTCCGGCGGTCGCACCATGTGCAGCTGCTGGCTGCTAACTTTTCTTTGGCTTAACGACACTCCAAATTGAACTCTTCCTCACTTTATTTTGTTTTCTTTTTTCCTTTATTCTTTTTTTTTGCCCTTTTTTTGTTTTGTTTGTAACGCAGCCTTGCTGCAGTTTTATTTGGTTCTCTTTTTTTGGTTTTCTTCTACTTTACTTCAAATGTTTGTATTAAAAGATATCAAATTGAAATATAATACGGAGTAGCAAGCTGAAATTTGACAAATGACAAAAGATAGATAACACAAACAAGAAGAAGAAAAACAAAAAATCAATCCAAACACTTGAATTAAACACAAATTACTAAAAAACGTAAATTTCGACACTAATTTCAAACATTAACACAAATGCAACAAAAACGCAGAAAAATGCTTCAATTTGTCCCAAGTTTAACAAGAAACGCTATAAATAGTGAGTGAAAATATATGAACAAATCAGACTTATCAGCAACCCGTACCGTTTATACCGAAAATTCAAAACATAAGAACTTCAAGAACTGATTCCTTATAAAACATCGGGAGCTATGGAACATTCAAATATCTGATTTTAATATGCTAAAAGTAGTATATGGCATCTATTATATAAACTAATACTAAAACTAAAAGACAATATTTAATATCAAGTAGAAAATACAAAAAAATATCAAGTAGAAAATACTAAAATGAAGTCCTAATATATCAATACAAATGAAAGATTGCTTCAAAAAAACAAATGAAAGGTAATTAATAATGTTGGCAATTAGAACACTTTGAAGAGTTGTTTTAGCTCCAAAAGATATAGGCTAAACCTCACTCTTGCATATATAGTGGATAATTGAAAAAAGTTCCAATAGACAACCTAAACACCATAAAAAGATTCAAATTTCACCATTTGCATGTAAGAGTCTTGTCACCGCCATGTCACCAGATAAAGTGTCAACTATGCATCACACGTGACAACTTAAGGCTCTAAACTCGACCAAATGGTTCAATTCACACCATCAACTGTTAAAAAGAGTCAAATTTACGAAGAATGAAAAATAAAAAATAGAAAATAAAAATAAAAAAAATGACATACAATTTGTAAATATAAAAAAGTAAATATGCAATATTTATATTTTGTGGCAAATTCAAAATAAAATATAAACTTAAAAAAAATAGCGGTATTCCCATATTTTATATCAGGAAATGAACAATAGATTTTTACTAACTATATTTAAATTTGTATTTTATATACCATATCTAATATTTTGTAATATAAAACATGGTTTATGTGTTTGGCTTGATAATTTATATTCTGTTTATATTTTCCATTTTTATTTTTTCATTTCATATATTTTAATTTAATTTAAAAAATATAATGAAAATATATTACTTTGATATAATTATATGCTATCCTTCATTTCTTTTTAGTTGTACCATGAAAACTTTTACACTATTCATTTGATCTACTTTGACTATATTTATTTATTAATGTGTGAGAGTTATCTTTTGAAAAATAGTATTTAATTTATCTCAATATGAACTTTCATTATATGTTTTCTAGTTTTTTTTTTAATTTAAATCAGATATGATCAAAAAAAATTAAATCAGATTTTTCAGTTTCGTGTATGTGATTTGTAAACATGTCACTCTACTAGTAAAAAATATTAAAAATCAAATTATAAAAATTTGTGATGAGACAAATTCAAATAAAATTTCCCAAAAATAAGTATCATTAATAAATAAAATATCGTCAAAACAAAGCAGGTGAATAGTATAAAAATTTTCATGTTACAACTAAAAAGAAACGAACGATAGGATATAATCATACCAAACTCATAGTCCATCCGTCCCTTAAAACTTTATCATCTTTCCTTTTTAGAACGTCCCAAAAAACTTTGACACTTTCCCTTTTAATTAATTATTTTGTGGTTTCTGTTATTTCTCTCTCCTCTGCACAAACCTCAACCACACAGTTTTTACTTTATTATTTTCCGTGCCGGTCAACTTTGGCAAAGTTTTAAGGGACGGGGGTAGTATATCTTTAGCATATTAGTTTAAATAAATTAAAAAATATGAAATGAAAAAATAAAATGGAAAATATAAACATAATATAAATTATCAAACCAAAAACATAAATGTTATATTACAGAATATTAAATATAATACATAAAATACAAATTTAAATGTAGTAAGTAAAAATATATTGTTTATTTTCTTATATAAAAAATAGATATAAAATTTGAGAATGATGTTAAAAAAATCTTCAAGTTTATACTTTATTTTTTATTTTTATTTAGTACAAAATATATATGTTGTACATTTATATTTTATATTTTTGAATTGTATTTCATCTTATATTTGTAAATTATAATTTCTATTTTTTAATTTCTTATTATTCTTATTTTTGACACTAAAACAATTGAGACGGTGAATTTTAACAATTTGGTCAAAACCAAGATCTTATTTGACTTTGGTTGTCACGTTAAGTGCACGGTTGACACCTTACCCGATGACATGACAGTGATCCAACTAGTACAAGGTAGGGTTGGACTCGGGCCGGGTGGCCCGACCCGGTGGGTTTCCGGTCCGGGCTCGGGTCACCCATAACAAGGCCCGGCCCGGCCCGGCCCGGGCCCGATTCGGGCCAAATTTATTTTTTTTTTGGTTTTTTTCATTTGTTTGGGCTCCACCGGGTTGGGCTTGATGTTTAGGAGGGGTTTGGGGGGTGGGGGTGAGGTGGGGGGGTCAGGGATGGGTAGCTAAGCAAAAAAAAAAAAATTAACCAAACCCGAGGCCCGGCCCGGACCCGGACCGGACCCGGTGGCTACCCGGGCCGGTCCCGGGTCCAGCTATATAGGACCGCCGGCCCGACCGGGCCTAGGCCCGGCCCGGGCCCGACCCGGCCCGAGTCCAACCCTAGTACAAGGCTGATTTGATTCTTTAACCAAACAAGATATATTAGACTTTTCTGTGTAGAGAAGCCTTTTCTATACGTGACTATTTATATGTAAGTCACTCATCACTCTTTAAAAGCTATTTTAAAATCGAAGACTTTTATTAGAAGCTACTTGAGTGGCTTCTTCAAAAAGTATATTTCTTTCAAGATCCTTTCTATTACTAAAATCTAACCATTACTAAAATGTCCAAAAGTGTTTTCGCAGCTAATTCTGCCAAATATAGACTAAGAGGTCATTTGGTAACACTGTTTTTCAGCTTATCAAACTTATCTATCAATTTTTTCACCAAACACGTAATTTTTATTTTCGCGCGCTGAATTGTGTAATAAGAAAAAGTAAGGTTGAAGTTATTTTTCTGACTGTATCGACGGAAGTTATTGTAAATGACCATTTTAGCTATTTTACATTTAATTCTTTCTTTATTTTATTGTTAAAATATTTTTTTTTATATCAGCAGAATCGGTCAATGCAGCAACCACTTTAGCCAGAACTTCATCATTTTCAGCAGAATCATCCAAATCAGCTGATTTTTGTGTTAACAAACGGGCTCTAATTCTACAATCAATTAATGAAAAAGACATGCGTGCTCATTCAAAATCATGTCCTTGATCAACTCCATAAAAGTAAAAGAAAACTACCTCCCACAATTGTTTGTCAACTTTATCTGACACGTAGATTGAGAAAATTTAGAACATATGGCTTGAGAATTGAGATCTAATTCAAAAGATGGAAAAACAATGAGCCACAAATTTGTTTCCTCAATAGAAAATGACAGCTTTAATGGTACACCAAACTATTGTGGTAGGGAGAGTATTGTTTAGGCAGGGACATAAGACTCGAGCATCAGTTGTGTCCGGGAAGGTGAACTGATCTCTACAACCAAATAAGTAAACTTCCACTGCTTCTCCACTTTGTCTTGGAACATCTCTGCAAACACTTTGCCAGCCCCGTGGGGTCCCCGGATATAGAAATTCACCTTGTTTAATGATTTTAATAAGATTATATAATCGGCAAGAGATTTCATATTCAATGTTTGATTTTTAATAATAATAATAATACCTCAACATGTTCAATCCCATCTTCATCAGTCCATATCCTGTTTGGTATGCGTTGACGGGCCGCACGGTTTCTACTTTCTGATCCATAACCCGTAATAGGGGATCCGATTCTCACCCTAACCTGTTAGAAATAACTAATTTCCTTAATTCTGAGTCAATGATCTAGACATATTTAAGGCAATCAAAAATCACACTTTAGGTGCATCAACCCCTTTTTTTATATAGTGGGTGAACACCCTCAATCAACTACTGAAGCCTGCCACAACACCGACGTTGCAGAGCCTCACCACCAGCAATCAGAGCCGAGCCAGCATGAACACCAGTAAGCCCATGCCAGATTCCTAGCAGCCCAGCAGGTAAATCCGTCCAAGGAGTTCGGACGTCTGAGGTAGGTGCAAGGTAGTCAAAAGCGCGCGGCTGAGCGCTTAAGCGCACCAGGCGAGGCGCATACGAGTGTCAGCGCCTGTTAGAGTCCCAGGCGCAGTCACCTGAGTGAGGCGCAAGTTAGGCGCAATAAGCGCAGAAGCGCTGAAGCGGTGAAAAGCGCACGCTTATGTCGCCTGGCCTGGGAAAGGCTTATCAGCCTATTTATTTGTTTGATCCTGCTTTAAATAATAAGCCCATACATATAATAAGATTTAGCCCATTCAAGTAATAGGTTAAAAAAACTTAAACGCATGTTAAACCCTTCAACGTGTCCCTCGAATGGTCCTAACAGTAATACTCCTAATGAAAGCCGATTAAAACCAAATCAGAAAAAAATACAACATCCAAGCCTTATTTCCAAAAGGGTTTGAGAACAGTTAACATGAATGATATATATGATGACGGAGTTTAAAACAATAGAAAAAAAATAGACATACAACCCGATGAAAACAGTTTAATTACGGAATTATTTCCTAAGCCAGTTTTAAACCAAGCCAAACTGAAAATAACAAAACAAACTCAGCCGGAAATGCCCACTCTTATGTACTACACCATGAAACATGACCATCTGTGCACCTATGTTCTAACTTCTAACTAATCTTTATGCAATGAACCAAATTAAAGCACTTATTATATTAAAATCCTGAATAAAAAAGTACCATATAAAAAAATACCTGGCTGTCATTTTGAATCCTGTCGAGTGCCTTCCCATATATTTTGTACCTAGAAAACATCAAAAGCACTCCAAGCTAAATAATGATGGATAATTAAGAAATCCTTCAGTAAAATAGTGAAAATTTCTTACTCTTTTGGTTGAAAAATAAGTTCCTTGAACACAGCATATCCAGCTGCTGAAGCAACTCCTAACCCAGCAAGAATGGCAACACTGTAGGAAGCTCCCTCTGTAAATGTTATAGGTTTCTCCGGGATATTGTATGTGGGAGCATCAAATGGATCGTCAAAATTAGATACCTCTTTCCTGCCCTACACAAGTAAAATATTGGGATTTCAAAAGTCAACTGAAAACTATATCTGCAGGGTAGAGAAAGTATATCTCGCATACTACTTGATTGAAGAAATTCTATGTACTACGTTGATACCACTATGACATTACATTTTTCGGTGGACAAATACTTTTCTGAGGTATAAGCAGCGGTAATAGTGGAATTACTCTAGATGATAAGGAGATGCAAGTGATATGTTCTGTCACTTGGGATCCACAATTCAGAATGACAGTTAATTAGATGGAGATGTATCTCATAGAATCAGAACAGAATGGATGAAATGGAAGAGTGTGTCATTGTGATCGAGATATGCTGACTAGACTGAAGAGTAAATTTTATTGGAGAGCAATTAGGTCTGCATTGTTGTATGGCGTGGACTTGTGGAGTGTTGGGAGTTGAAACAATGTCACATTCAAAAAATGAGTGTGACAACGATGAGTGTGACAAAGATGTGCATGTGTTGGATGTATGAACATACTAGAAAAAACCACTTGAGGAATAAGAATCAAACAAAAGGTGAGAGTAGCATCTATTGAAGATTAGATGCGAGAGTCTCAATTGCAATGATTTGGTCATGTGCTTAGACGACTGAGTGATGCACCAGTTAGACGAGTTAAGAGGTGTGAAGAAAAGGCGGGAAGGGGGAAGAGGAAGACTCAAACAGACGTGAATTAGAGGAGACAGGAGTGATATGTTTTTTCTTGAACTGGATAAGGGTATGGCTTTGAATAGAGAAAAGTGGAAGGCAGGTATTCGTGTGGCGTATTGATCTCTTATAGTCTTATCATCTTTTTTTTCCTTCATCTTCTTCTTTTTTCCTATGTTTTCTACTTTTCTTATCCTTGTATCTTATTATATTACTACCTCCGTCCCAAAAAACTTTGTTATTTTCAAAAATTTGACCGACTATATCTTTTTATTGGAAATTATTTCATTTTTTCATTTTCATTTACCCCAGTGCCGCAAAGGCTCCCACCTACGGTGGGGTAAGGGGGGGTCGGATGTACGCAGTCTTACCCCTATACTAAAGCATAGAGAGACTGTTTCCGGATGACCCATAGTGAAAATCGCGTCCAAAATTGCATGGACTGACTGCTGCTTCATTACAAAGAAGCGCAGACAGTTTACTGAGCCATTTTGCTTTATTCCATCATAATCTCAAGCCAAAAAATAATGAATCTTTGGCTCCATTGCAAATGATGGAAAGTTTATTGGAAATTATTTATAATATAAAAATTATATGAAAATGTTCTTTGTTAAAAGTACTTTCATAAAAGTATAAAATTTATGATTTCCATAATATTATACTAATCAAAATCAATGTTCAAATTTTTTGAAATGGCAAAGTTTTTTGGGACGGAGGTAGTATATGATAGTATGTATATAAATTCCTTTTGTCATTTTTATCCTATCACTTTTATGTATATCTTATCTCTATTTTATATTATCTTTTTTATCATACCATATCTTTTTTCTTTATTTTCTTTCTTTCCCTTTTGACTCTGATATTATGTACCGGTTCATGTTAGCGGGCCCAAAAATATTTTGGGACTAAGGCTTGGATTTTTTTGTTTGTTGCTATGTTGCATGGAAACGTGAAAATCGTGAGGGAATGGGAAACGTCATCTTTTACTCAAAAAACATCTGTTTGAAAAGTTTCTAAAACGAAAACGTATTCTTTCCCGAGAGTTTCCATGCTACATAGGTTTTTTGTTGTTGTG
The DNA here is from genome assembly GCA_945859875.1 of Cuscuta europaea. Classification (NCBI taxonomy): domain Eukaryota; kingdom Viridiplantae; phylum Streptophyta; class Magnoliopsida; order Solanales; family Convolvulaceae; genus Cuscuta; species Cuscuta europaea. The sequence goes on along the minus strand of CAMAPE010000045.1, from coordinate 5,057,611 downwards.
GAAAAATATTTTCTGAACTTACATTGTACCCTTGTACTTAAGTGAGTTGTTCACAGTGAGTCCTTTTTGTGAACTATTTCAGTATAAATAATTACTTTAATTTAATTTTTAAACTACATTAATTTTGTTTAAAACATTACTCCCTGGCCAATTCCATTAAATTTAAAAAAAAAAGCTAAATATGTAGTACAATACTACAATTTTATGCATTAAAATGACAAATAAACATTTAGAGTAATTTAAAAATGCCTCCATTACACTTTTGAATTCAATAAAATACTAGTCACCACTAACTCATTGGATCTCTCATTAAAGTCATACTTTCGAACAAACTTTGCAATAGTATTAGGCTCTGAGACTAAGTTAACCACCTTTCGAAAGGCAGGTCAAAATTATTAAAACCAATTCTAATGGGACTACTTTTGCCAATCTTATATAGTCACAGGACAAGACATGTGTTTATCCCTAGACAAATATATGTTGGAATTAGAACAAACTAAATAAGAACAGAAATGTGAAACGAAAAACAATATATTTAAAAACTATAGGATGCGAAAATTAGGTGAAGCCCAAAGTTTTAATAGATATGTGTGTGTGTTTGTGTAATTATACACATATTTTTCATATATACTTTGCTATAACAAAAGACTAAAGTAGTCTACTTGTTCAGGTAAAGACATTATTCACATACTAGTACATAACCAAATGTAACATATAGCAAATATCTAGCAAGACGTTGTGCTATGAGGAAATTTCATAAAAAAATCCATCAAGATTCTCATAAAAATATGCCATTTTCCATCAAGAAATTACATCAAAGGTAAAAAAGAATGAGAGCCTAACATTTTCTGAAATGCTAATTAATTAGGGAAGCTGGTTTTCCAATTTATTTTCATTCAAGTGACAGAACTGAAATAGAAATTTGAGGTTTTCTGATAGAATATTCTCCAAGTACACAGTAAATTCACAGAAGATGAACAGAATTCAAAGAAAACTATTCAAGAAACTTTATTGAAGAAGAACAATTATCAATGGCCGAAGCCCCCAACTGAGCCGAAGCCCCCCAAAAGAGAGAATAATCTCAATCTTCCCAGAAAAGACTAAACGGTCAATAACAGCCTACCTGACTTCTCCCAGCTTATTCTATTTATGCTAATCTAGTACATTTATTATTATTCTTGGTCTATTAGGCCCAATTCCTAACAGTCTATTAGGCCCAATTCCTAACAATACTCCCCCCTAAACATCCACCTTGCCCTCAAGGTGGGCGATAGGACACAGCCACCCTCTTCTTCTTTTCCTTCATCCTAGCACCTCTCCCTTTCCAATACTGGATGGAATTGCTGGACTTTTGGTTTTGCTGCTTCCATCTTCTTCCCTATGTATTTCACAGTAGAGTTACACAGATGCCATTACATTTGTTTTTGCAATTTGATTCTTTCAGATTCTGTGGAGGTGAAGTCACAGCCTGCTGCAACACCGAGGACAGCAACTTCTTGCTTTTGAACACTTTCTTCTTCAATATCAATAAATAACTCATGATAGTTCAGCAATTTTCCTTCTCCTCTCTAATTTACCAAGCTCTTCATCTCCTTATTTATTCCTAGTTGATGATCACCTTGTATACTAGAAGGGCTTCTGCCCCTGTACCTCCCATTTGATGGTCTGATTTTGAAAGTTAACTGCCATATCCTCTAGGCCAGTTATAACCAGCTCATTCCCAGCACTACATCCACTCCCCCCAATTGCAGAATGTAAAATTTCTGCAAAATTTCATTTCCTTGTACAACCACTGTTAACCCATCACACCTACCATAGTTGGGAAGAAATTCCCCATTCCCTATCTGCATTTTATTCGCCTTAATGCAATCAAAAGGTATCTTCCATTCCTCAACAATCTTCTGTGAAATAGAATTGTGAGTAGCTCCACAATCAATCAAAATATGCACCTTCTTTTCCTCAATCAGCCATTTCAGATTTCCCAGGACTTTAAATGTTCTAATGAGTGGCGTTCCTTCTTTGTTCAACACAGATAATTGCATAGTCTTGGCTTCCATAAGAATTCCTTCTTCTTTTTGTTCTTTACTAAAGTCAGTATCAGATTCCTCCTCCTCCCCTTCAGATTGTTCTACCATCATTATTTTAAAATTTTTCATTCTACAAATGTGACCCCGATTCCAGTTTTCACCACATTTAAAACATAACCCTTTCTTACTTCTTTCTTGCAGCTCATTCTGTGATAATCTGGGGCTTGTATTCTTAGAGACAGAACTTGATCCTTCTTCCAGCTTCTTGTTATCATCTGAGTTCTTCATCAATTGATTTGACGATGTCAGATTATAACTATTTCTACTACCATCTCCCCATTTATGATAGCTCTGTCCACCTGCTGAATTTATTTTCAGGATCTTCTTTCCCTCATCTTTATTCTTTATGATGTTGGCTTCATGGTTCTTGTTTTCAATCAAGGAAGTTGTGTCCATGAAAGCAGCTAGGGTTCTTGTAGGATATAATTTCAATTCAGCCCTTATATCTCGTTTCAACCCATTGAGGAACACTCCTCTAAGTACCTCCTCAGTCAGATGCCCCTGCGAAGCTATAGCAACTTCAAATTTATCTATGTACTCCTTCACCGTCCCTTTTTGCTTCAAACTAAACAAAGATCCCAGAGGATCCTGCACCAAATCTGGTTGAAAACGTTTGCTTAGATCCGTACTTGTCACGGCGGTAAGGGGAGTCGCGGCGCCAGCCGACCGCCATATCGCCTAGGCGACAAGGCGCCCGCCTAGGCGACAATTAGGCGACTTGTCGCACAATATACATAATTATATTTTATACATAACAATACAACATTCTATTTAATTTGTAGTTTAATTACATATTATATATGATATATTAAGAATGCAATTGTATATTGCCTAATAATTTATTAATATATTAGTATACCTAATTGATTAATATGCAAATTATTAATTTCAATATTAATATACCCAATTTTTTAATTTATTATATATCTAATTTATTAATATACAAGTTATATTCATTGCTAATATATACTGTAGTATGTATCTATGCATGTTGTATAGTGTGTACGAAATATACATATATTATATTAAAATTAAACTATGTAAAACTGTAGTGGATATACTGCTGAGTGGGTACGAAGTATTAATATTAATGTTTAATATCAATATATAATAGAATAAGAAGTCTGATAAAGACTAACGTGATAAGATGAATGACCGATAAAAATAAAAGGCTGGGAAGAGCGCACGTCGTCTTCAACCTTGTGACGCAGGAACACATCAACAACAGATCGCCTACAGACGACCTTGCTACAGAGGCACAAATCAGAAAAGTAACGACTAGCGATGCTCCGCCTTTAGGAATCGTCGATTGAGCTTCGAGGTTGAGAGTCGGCGATTGTTCTTTTAGGCCGGGCTTCAAAAAACGAATTTATTGAGATTTCAAATCTCCCCTGGCGTGACGCCAAGACTGCGCCTGGACGACATATTCACGCCTGGACGACGCCAGAGGCGACTAGCCTTCTTCCAGCGAGTCGATCTCCCCTGTCGACCCTTCTCCATCGCCAGGACGCCTAGTCGGCGACTAGGCAATGCCTAGGCGACGCCATGACAAGCATGCTTAGATCCTTCGTAAAACTCTCCCAAGTCTGGTGACGAGCCTGGCCTTCCCACCATTGGAACCAGCTCAGTGCCTGGTCTTCCATGGCTATCACGACAACATCAATTTTGTCTTATTCCTCCGTATGATTCAGGCGGAAATAACGATTCATTCTTACCAGCCATCCAATAGCATCTTCTCCGTTAAAAATTGGTAAGTCAGTTTTTCTTCCAGTTCGTTGGTGGTGATCATGTCCCCTACGGCGATGGTGGTGGCGGTGCGGTGGTGAACGGTTGTCGTTCCCTTCCGAGTTCTCAGAACTCGCTGAGTGTCGCGACTGATGATGGTGAGAAGTGCGATGCGATGCAGATGAGCGATGCGATGCAGATGAGCGATGCGATGCAGATGAGCGATGCGATGCAGATGAGCGATGCGACCTACTTCTCGATCGATCTTGATCGCTTGCATCCAATATGGCCATAATCGCTGCCAACATCTCCGTCGTTTGTTGATGATTCCTATCCACCTTAGCCATCCAATCTGTTGTGGTTATTCTCCAACTCATTCATCCGCAAACCCATCTTTGTCCGTGTCCAGACCATCCACAGAATCTACGTTCTCTGATACCAATGATAGAATTTTCTCCAAGTACACAGTAAATTCAGAGAAGCTGAACAGAATTCAAAGAAAACTATTCAAGAAACTTTATTGAAGAATAACAATTATCAATGGCTGAAGCCCCCAACTAGCCGAAGCCCCCCAAAGGAGAGAGAATAATCTCAATCTTCCCAGAAAAGACTAAACAGTCAATAACAGCCTACCTGACTTCTCCCAGCTTATTCTATTTATACTAATCTAGTACATTTATTATTATTCTTGGTCTATTAGGCCCAATTCCTAACAGTCTATTAGGCCCAATTCCTAACATTTTCTGATTTCGTAAAATGCCAAACCATTTGTCGCTTCATATGGTTAACCCATCACTTCTAGATGATAAGACCGCAATGTCCCAACTAATAGCAATCATATAATCCCTCCTTTTCCTACACACCTTCCTACTTTGATCTTGTCAAACCAGGACATCTTTGAAGTTTAAACATTATTATTTGCATCTCGAATTACACAAACAAATTATTTGATTCAACTGCATACATCACACAAGGGTGTTACCTCTGATTGCTTTTGTCCAGATGATGATTCAGATGGCTTTGAAGCAAAAGTTCTAGCAAAGGGCACTTTGAAGCTTACATAATTGGCATTGGCAACCTGAAATGGTGCCCGAAAGTGTGTGAGGTGGTTTAGGATTAAACAACCTCTGAATACTAAAGGATATCCTGCAGAGACATTAACAGTCTATCTCAGCATGAAGTTAAGTGAAACTTTATTGGAAATCATTTCATGCTTCCATTGTTTTCAGAAACATGCTACTAATTTCAGAATCGCTTTAGAGTTCTCATAAATAAATAACTTAACAAATAGGAGATTTTCAAATTGTTTTCAGAAACATGTTTCTAAAAGATGTTTCTACTAAACATTACCTTCATGTATGACCTGTTAAAGTTAGAATGAATTATCAATAAGCAACAATAGGATTTTCTTGCATAGCAAAGAGTAGATATTGAGATGTGCCAACAACATGATGCATCTATTAACAACACACAATGCAAGGAAAACATTTCTACAACCGAAAGGCTAATGTAAGCTATGATAGAATATAAGAATGTTACATTGCCATACTATGAAAGAATAATGAAATGAAGTTTATCAGTGTTAGCTCCCCACTTTCTATTTTTGCTTACTAACATCATAAGGAAAGACATAATTGTCCTTACTCTTTCACTCTCTTTTTAACTTTTTAGCTGTTCTTTCCTACTTTTTACACTTTCTCTATAGTACTCACTAGTTACTACCCCACCAATTTTGGTCCTAGATTCTGTGAAAAGCCTTTGGTGGAAAACTCAAATGAAAAGAATAAGTATTAATTTAAACCCTGGATGAATGAAACAATCAATCTTAGGCCCATAAGAAACCAGGAATTTTGAAACATTTATTTTTAATTACTCTGGCGTTCAAAAAGAAATGACTTCACGGATAATATAAGGGTTTTAGTAAAGAATTTAGTAGAAATACTAAAGTTTAAAATAGGGATATTCAAGCAAATAAAATCGAAGGGATTTACAAGAAAAAAATGAAGAACAAAGAGACGAAGAAGTCTGAGAAGTAAAGTCTATGTTACTCTAAAACATACCTTTACGACAGAGTTATCAATGGCGAGTATTGCACTGGTCATATTTCTCCATTGGCGTTTGAAGGCCCCTTCGACGGCAATGGAGACCAACATGCATGTGATGGAGCCACTTTTACGCCACCGCCACGCCATATTTGCTGTATCTAAGCCTGAGAATAACGAACGCAAGAAGCAGCGATGGAGATTATGAGGCCAGATGTCAGAGGAGCGAGTGTAGCGATTTCTTTGATTTCCAAAAATGAAATGAGTTAAGGTGGTCATATATTTTTTATAATAAAAGGGTTGGGGTTTTCTATGTTGTATAAACGGGTTGGGCTTTGTTGGATTTGATCCTATATTTATTACTCTCTTCATTCACAAAACTTGAACATATCATTTTAACTTAATGATTAAGTTTGATCAATCATACGATAGTATTTATTTTTAAGTTCTAGGGGTGGTTCGGTAAGGTATACCGAAATTTCCGCCATATCGCATACCATACCAAAATGTCGGTATCTACCGTACCGAAAAATATGGGCACACCGAAATTTGTTTAACATATAATCGTTTAGCATAAAAGCCTTAGCAAACTTAGCAAAATTATAATGTGTTCCATATTTGTATAGAACAAGATTGAGTTTTTTACACCCCAAATGCAAACAGCCAAACACAGATATAGATTTATAGTAAGCATTTTAATTACTAAATTACATATAAGAGATTTCAACCTTTTTTCTGATTCTTTTGAAAAAATAGTTTAAAAAATAGATAATAATCAAGAGTTCCAAATGAAGCCAGCACTAAATTGTACTCCGTATTACAACAGCCACAGAACTAACAGAACTAAAGATGTGTGAGTCGTGCGACAATCCTCCTAGGGCTTTGTAGTTGAGCTATATGAGATTATTAGCAGAATAAAGATCATATTGAGCTTATTACCTTGATTGAAAGGTCTAGCGGTCAAATGATAAAAGTCGTCCGCGGCTCCGTGCTTCCCTCAATGGCGTTTACCGTCGTGCGTTGTATGGCTAGCCTTCTGCCGTTTCTGCGCGAACTTGGAGAGCCTGGCTTTACTTTGGTTAGGGACTTGGGGAGCGGACAGGTACTAAAATGGGTTTGTGATTTTGGGCCTTCATTAATATTTTAGGGAAATTTTCACACATAGATTCAAGAAAGGGAAATAATTCTACCTCCGTCCCTTAAAACTTTACCAAAGTTGATCGACACGAGGAATAATAAAGTAAAAATTTTGTGGTTGTGGTTTGTACAGAGGAGAGAGAAATAACAGAAACCACAAAATAATTGATTAAAAGGGAAAGTGACAAAGTTTTTTGGGACGTCCCAAAAAGAAAAGATGACAAAGTTTTAAGAGACGGAGGGAGTATCTGTTTTTTCAATTATATATTAGTATTTGGTTTTCAAAAGTGAGATACTGGTTTTATTTTCAAAAATAACCTCATGTATAAAGGCAACCGTTTAACCGAAATAGAAACCAACAGCTTCTGATCGTAACACGCGTGCAGAAAATGGGAGCTTCGTTTCCAGTTTTCTCGAGCTGTGTGACGTTCGTTTCCAGTTTTCTCGACCTGAGCGCAGATCCATTGATGTCACACATAGATTCCGATCGCAGAACATAATTGTTTCAGACAAACAATTGTATCTAAACAACGAGCAAGTCCAGTTTTCATCAGTTATTCATAATTCTCCTCCGACACAAAAGTATGATTACTACAATCTCTAGACTTCGTGCACTGATTTCAATATGTTTGAATATATGAATTGAATTTTGGTTTCCGTTTGATTATTAGTTGGTGTGCAATTATATGCTCTGTTTTTATTGTAATTGCTAAGATTTACAAATTAAACCTATTAATGAATGAATAATGTTCTAGCTTATTCATATACTTAAATAAGCTTGAATGATGTGTGTATTGTTAACAGGAATCTTGGAAACATCGCCTATTTTTGTTCATCATGGTGGTCATTGGAATGAAGCAATGGAATATGATAACTTCAATGTGCTTGGAATTACTTTAGATACACACAGTTCCTTTTCTGAGTTGATTGCAAAGCTAGTTGATGGAATTGGAATGCAAACACCATCAACTTCATTGATAATTCAATACAAAGTCAGACAGAATTATCCACCGTCGATGATGGATTATCTTACCAGGGGTGGCCGGAATCCAACTGAAATGAGAGACAAGGGGAGAGCGAACTGATCGGAGAATGCAGGTACCCGGTCCGGCAGAGTAACGGTATATGAGTCTTAAGAGTGCGATAGATTAAGCATCAAGCATCCCTTTCCACAAGTTGGAAGGTGATATTTATACTAAGAGATAAAAGGCAATACTTGGAGCCCAAGCAAAAGATGTTAGTCTAATAGAAGAGAGACATGTGTAAAGCTACTCTAACAAACTAACAGCTTAATCTGATGGGGAGCAGGCGAGCAGCCACGTGTAGAGTTGAATGGAGAGGGAATCTTCAATAACTGGTTGATTGGAGCTTGCTTCTAACAGAATTGCTACCAGAAATCTCGTGCGGCCACGCGTGGGTACCCAAGAATATTCCCTGGTGTTGATGGTGACGTGGCAACATCTCCTCGTGAGGCAAGTCCTTGCGGATTTTGTCTAAGTCCATGATGCTTCACTCAACCTTGGTGATTACTGAGGTCGATATCTGGGAGCTCGGGCTCGTGATGAGAGGACTCACCCCTTTGTCCTCTATCCCCGACTTCGGTGTAGTTGTCTGCCTGGCGCTTGTTGACCATGTGTTTGACTCTCATGGTCAGTCCTGGTACCGATCTCGGGTGTCTCGAGGTCGGGCTCATAACTGGTCGAGTCTGATCGATTCCTGAGCCTGGTATTTTCCCGAGGTCGGGGTTGGGCGACTTCTCGATCCTTAGCTTATTTTGTTGACTGGCGTTTGTTCCTGACCCTGGCTGGTCAGGGTCAGGGTCGGTATAGTTGTGGACTTAGTCTTTTCATGCACTCCAGCATGGGTCCGTGATGCTTTATACTGGCGATTATGATACCCTTGGGGTATACAGGAATATACTCCATCATGAGTCCCCCACTCTCCGAAGCGAAAGTGAAACTTGAGGTGAGAGAGTAAATCATCAATTTCCTGGGCCTGTTCGCCCGACAGGGGTGCTACTCTTCCATGGTCATGACAAAGGGGTACCTCATTAAAAACTCCACTGAGGAAAAACCCTATGGGAAAAAATCCTAACGGAGGAAAAGGAGTATACTCCGCTTTGCCATGAAGTCCGGAGAGGAAAGCGACGCCCCGCTGCAGAGAGGTCCGAGCTCGAGCTCCGTGTATTCCGCATTTCAAACCTGCTTCATGGGTTAGTTTCTACATCCACGGCCCGGCCGTGGGTTGATAAGATTTTGATTTCAAAAAAAATCGTAAGGAATTTCAGTGTGTGTATGTGCAGAGCTTGTTTTCAGAGATATACCTGTTTGGTGTTGATCCCGAGGTGGCTGTGTTGCTCTGAGCTTGTTGTAGTCTTGTTTTGTTTTTTGATTTCTTTCCCGAGAATCCCACTTACCAGTCTCCCACTCTTGTGGACTTTAGAATATTTTCTAAGTGCGGAAGAGTATGATTCTGAGGAGGACGAGGCAGTTGCATTTAGTGCTTGGTGGAACTAAAAGAATTTGTGGCGTGTAGTAACGCTGATGTGTACAAATATTCCTTTTGTAACATTTTGAATTAATAGCCGCTTCTCAGCATTTAATGCGATGGATGGCGTTTGGAGTGATTGTACGGCGCCATCATTGCGCCTTTCTGCACGCCTTTTTGAAAAAACCTTTGAGTTTTTTGGACGGTTGGAGAGTAATGCGCCACGTGTAAGCTTCATGTTCCTTTTTGAAGGGAATTATAAAAGGCGAAAGATTTTTCCTTTCTTCTTTGCGCTTTCTTTGTGTTCAAGCTTCCAGAATTCTCAAGCAATCATAGAGCTCTTCTTCTCCGGCCAGTGCTTACCGAAGTTCTGTTTTTCCTCATCGACTTCTCCTTACCAGGTTAGGCTTCAGTGCCGTTTGTACGTCCTTCGTCGGTCGCAGTTTAGCCGGAAAACCCAGAATGAGAGGTTTTCCATCAAACTGGCTTTCTGAGTAATGGGGGGTTTACAGTCCCCCATTCTTGATGAGGTTGGTACCTCTGGGCTCGGAATCGCATGCTGATGTCGATTCGAGCGTTTAATTTTTATTTGGGGGTCGGGTTATTGGTTCTCAACCCCAATTTTGATTTTCTGCATGTATGTTTTTTGTTTTGCAGATTTCGAAGAATGTCTTCTCACAGTGCCTTTGTCAACACTGAAGACAATGTTGTTGTTCCTCGTGGGGTGGAAGAAGTTCCCGTTGTATTCGACGTGCCTCCCCTTCGCTCATTCAGGAGACGGAAAGGCGGCAAAGGGAAGTGTGGGGGTGCGGTGGGCACCCTTGCAGAGAATGGGCCTCTTGTAGATGTGTGTGCCCTTACCGATGCTGAATGGGCCGAAGCCAGGCGTATGGTCAGTCCTACCGTTGACATCATGAGGCCTGAGGTGGGGAGTTTGGCGTCCTCCTGCCCCTCGGGTTACTTCACGGTTCACCTCGATGCGATGGACCATGGCCTTCGCTTCCCGTTGCACCCATTCTTTGTCGAGTACCTCAACTGGGTTGGGTTGCTCCCTTGCCAGGTAACCCCCAATGGGTTTTATTTGATTGCCGGTTTCCTCCCGCACTACAAGATTTTGGGCCTGGGGGTTAGTGTTGGCCTTTTTATGCATTTGTTCCAAATCGAACTCAACAGTTCGCTGGAGAATCAGGGCTATGCCCTTATCTCCCAACGGTCTGGCAGGAATGGGTTCCACCACACCCCCTCGTCACACCACGAATGGAAGCACAAGTTTGTGTTCGTCTGTACCGATAGGGAAGGGGGTCTCCCTTTACTGCTCCTGGTGCTCTTTCCTTCAACATGCACGACGCAGGTGTGTTGGATGGGTTTGCCGACGATGTGGACACCTATCTCAAGTATGGTGACAAGGATATAACATCCTTCTTGCCCGAGGAGAAGCTGAAGGACCTGGGCTTCATTTTCTATGCTGAAGTTCCTGTTGAAGACCAAGGGGCCGATGTAGGTGATGAGCCTCAAGGTGAGGTGCAAGTCGGTGCCCAGGAGGAGGCTGACATTGCTGCAGCCATCGCGGCATCCTTGGCTACGAAGCAGGGTTCGGGGGAAACTGCTGTGCCTACCGCTTCTGAGGTGTTGGGCTCACATTCCTCAGGTGAGGAGAGGGCCTTTGCCCATATGTCACCTTTCAGGCCCGAGTCCTCACAGGATGAGGAGCCTGCGTTGGAGAGGAGAAAACGCCCGGGGGAGGTATCTGCTTCTGGGGTTGTTGGCTCTATAGGAATGGTAGATCCTGCAAAGGTTGGAGTTGAGCCCGTCAAGAAAAGGGCAGATCCTGCAAAGGTTGATTTGGCTTCCTCCGATCCTCTTAACCTTCTGTGGTTTCGCCAGGTTTTTACTTTTGGTCTGGTGCTCAACGTTGGTATTTTATGCTTGTAATCCTTGTCCTCTTGGTATGTTTAATTGTGGTATTGCAGGTAGTGCCAACCTGTTCGACCTTCTTGACCAGGCACAAGGAGGCAGGAAAGTGAAGACTCAACCTACTACTGGCGTTAAATACGATGAACCATCCTCCAGTGGTTCCTCTTCTTCCTCCCAGAACTCTGGGGATGGGCATAAATCAGGTCCCGATGGTGAAGGGGACGCCCAACAAGATGATGACGCGGCCCAACGCGGGGATGTCGCGGTGCTTGCCTCTGCCTCGGCAGGTGAAGCCCCACTCCTTCACCCGATGTGGTCATTGAAGATGCCACAGATGAAGGTGAAGATGATGACGAAGACAAGGAGACTGTTCAGTAGCTCCGAAGCCGCCTGGGCTCGGATGTTCCAGGGTTCAGCGGTGCTACCCCAGCCGGTAGGCGGAAAAAGCATTCAGTGGCCAAGGGAAGTGGGCCGCCACATGATTCCGCCGGCAGACGGAAAAGGCACAGGTTCCGGTTCTCATTTAGGGATGACCAGGGATTTGTTTCCGAGAACGCTGGGACCATGGATCTGCTGGCCCACCTACGGCTGCCGTGTGATACTGGGGTCATGGGGGAGATGGATACCCAGAGCGTTACTAAGGAGCTCACCTCCAGTGCGCTTAAGGTTTGTTTTTTTTTCATTTCCCTTTATGCATTTGTTTTGCCTTCCTTCTACTTTTGTAGTCATGTTCTCCCGGTGTTGCAGGCTGCCGTTTTGGGTTATGAGATGGCCCTGAGGACAGAGGCTGCCGAGCTTCGGGCAAGAATGGTTGCCGGGAGGCAGTCGGATCTTCAGGATAGCTTGCGAGCGGCGGAGCAGGCCCTGGAGGCTTCTGAGAAACAAGTGAATGAGTTCCAGGGGAGGGCTCAGGATGCTGAGATCCGGCTGAGGGAATGTCAATCCCAGATTGGGGCCCTTAAGGATAGTGCCAACAAGGCCGTCCTGGCGCTAGGTGAGGTAGAGGCCCAGGTCGAGCGTGCAGAAGAGCGGGCCCGGGCTGCTGAGGACAAGGCCACAACTGCCATTGAAAAGGCTAAAATCAGCCTGGCTGAGTGGCAGAGAATGATAGATATTTCTAATCTAGCAATGAAAGAGAGAGTCCGCCTTCGCAATTCCTTGACCGAGGTTGAAAGTGAGCTCTACGCTGTGAAGGCTCGGTGTTCCACCTTGGATGATAAGCTCAATGTGGTCACCCGTGAGCGGAGTGAATGGGAAGCGAAGCATGACAAGGTGGCCCTTGAGCTAAAAGAAGCCCACTCTCAAATCGTCAAGCAAGGGCGGACTCTGGAGCGGCTCAAGGGACAGGATGAGGAGGCAGATATCGCCAAAGCCCGGGTTTCTGAGCTTGAGGTTGATGTGGCTTCTAGGGATACTGAACTGGATAAGCTGCGGCAAGAGCTTGAGGGGATTCGGGTCGCCTCTAGGCGTGATCAAGCTCGGATGATGCAGCTTGAAGCTGAAGTGGCTGCCACACAGAAGAAACTCGAGGACTATGTGGCAGGTCATTCTGCAGCCATTGAAAGGGCTAGAGCTGGCGCCATTTCTGAGTTCCAAGTTTCCTGTTCGAAGGACCCAGCTCCCTCTTCGGTCGTCAATTGGCTTCATAGCGTCATGGGTAAGCATATTGATAACGGGTTAGCCACGCCTGAGGGACTGGAGTTTGTGCGGAGACAGTTGCTGCCCACTCTGAACTATGGGAAGTATCTGATGCAAAAGGACATTTATGATCAGCTCCGAGAGACTCTGCCTGGTTTCAACCACAAGATATATAAGCTTCCCCGACCTATGAAGCATGCGGAGATTGCCCCTGGCCAGCAAATTCGGTATTCTTTGACCACACAGGCGCAGCCAGCTGAGGCCGGTGAAGAGGTGGAACAAGAGAAGAAAAAGAAGAGGAAGAGGAAAGAGTAGATTCCCCCTCCCCTTTATCTTTTTGCATGTCTGTCTGATGGGTCGTTGTTATAAACATCCTTGAAACACCTTTTGATAATCACACTGTGTATGAAATGTTTATTTATCTGCAATCTTTGTGTCTGTTGCGCCTTGCATGCTTATTTACATACTGCACAGGTGTTGTTGAGTGGGGATGGGCCATGGACGGCATGTCCTCCTTTTGTTCTGAGCTCAGCATATGTTTGTTAAGTTGCAACAATTGTCCCCAGCAGAGGTTGCGTAGTCAGCCTCGCTTGGGTGAGGCATTGTCGATTCCTTGATGTTTTTTCAGTAGCACGAAACTTGCCTTTGTTTGATTCACAACCATGGATTTTCAAGTGTCCATGTTGCCTTCTGCGTGTTACATGCTTGTGCAGTAGTGGACTTTCAGGGGTCCATTACTGAGCAGTTTGTCAGTAGCATGGATTGCGACCTGTTGGAGCTTTCATGGGAGCTTTTGGCCGTCACTTTGGAGCTTTAGGCTGTGTTATTTCCTTGCGGCCAGTAACTCATTTGTCTGGTGCCCTGTGCTTAATAAAGCTTTTTGGGACTATTTTTCTTTTTAAGAAAATAGTTTGAAAATTTGTCTTTGGTTTATTTTTTATCATACTGCAGAGGTGATATATATATTGAATAGGTGCGTTGGACAGGTGAGGTGACTTTATTTTTCGAAGTCCTCCTCTTTTAACGGATCTGAGCCCATGCTATTAAGAGCACTTGCTCAGCCTGTGACAAGAATGTTTTAGCAGAGTTGCAACAGTTGCTTCACTTGTTGTGAGTAACTGTTGCAGAGGTATTTTATTTTGTAAAATATCCCAAATAGCTGTAATATGTAAATAGAACCTGAGAAGTAGGCCCTGAGAGGTCTGTGGGGCTTGAGAAGCGAGCCCGACAGTCATAATCCAGATGCGAGGTCTTTTAAGTGAGCTCGGCTAGAATCCGCAGTGATGCGTTGTATTGCAGTCGGACTTTAATTCCGGGCTATTTGGCTTTGCGCCAGTGATTTTGACAACGACCTCCTTCCAGACTGCGAGATATGGAGTAGAGCTCGGCTATGCAGGATTCGTATGAGAGCCCAGCGGGGTCGGAAGCGAGAGGTGCAAGCAGTCGGACCTTAATTCCAGACTGTGGCATTGCGCCATCAATTTAGGGAGCTGACCTCCTTCCAAACCGCGAGATATGGACTAGAGCTCGGCACTGCGAGATTCGTACAAGAGCTCGACGGGGTCGGAAGTGAGAGGTGCTCGACCAAGGTCAGGACCGTCAAGTAGCCCAGCCTTCGGCGTTTGCGCCTCAATTTAGGGAGCTGACCACCTTCCAGACTGTGAGATATGGACTACAGCTTGGCGCTGCGGGATTCGTACGAGAGCCCGGTGGGGTCGGAAGCGAGTGGTGCTCAACCAAGGTCAGGGCCGTCAAGTAGCCCAGCCTTCGGCATTGCGCCTCTATCTCCCCCCGCCTTCAATGCTAAAGAGGGAGACGAAATTTCGTGGGGTGCAAGGACTTATAAAGTTGCCTCAGTCCAAAATTCGGGAGTCGTGTTGGACTACTGTCCCAGCTTGTTCTGTGAGGAAGGAAGAAGGGTTTATATAGATGCCTTGACTTCTCTCTTTGGGAGTCGCATGGGGCTGTTGTCCCTGTTTGGTTGAGGGCTTACGAAGTGGCCTCAGAGGTTGGGAGCCGTTGAGGCTATTATCCCTGGAGATTTGAGGGCTTATAAAGTCGCCTCAGGAACTGATTGTAGACTGAAGCGTCTGTATTTGCGAGGGCTTACAAAGTCGCCTCGGCTTTTTGGAGCTTTGGCTAGAGAGCCTGTATCCGCGAGGACTTATGAAGTCGCCTTAGTTATTGGAGCTCGGTTGATAAGCGTGCGTTGTCGAGGGATTACAGAATGACCTCAAATTTTGGGAGCCGTTGGGGCTGTTATCCCGGAAGCATCAAGGACTTACAGAGTGGCCTTGCAAATCGGTAATGGACTGAAGAGCCAATGTTTGCGAGGTCTTACGAAGCTGCCTCGGCTTATATCAACGTTGAGCTCGGACTGGAAGACTTATAAATTGCTCCCAGGGAGAGTTTTGTGTTGAACCCTTTATTGATTTAAAATGGCAGTCGTGAATAGTTTACAGTGTACGGCCGAGGTTGCTATCAGTGACCCCGGATTTCCAATGCTCGTGATGGTGCAAAGTCTCCGTTTGGCGAGGGCTCGTTGTCTCCTTTACAGCGCTAGGTCACTGGTAGTACCTCACCAGGTGGTGGACGTTCCATAACCTCGGAACTTCTGTGCCTTTTGGAGTGCCTAGTTTATAAGTTCCGGGCCGGACTACAACGGTGATGATGTAGGGCCCTTCGAATTTTTTGGCCATCTTGCCTCCCTCATTTGGTTGGTTGGCTGCTCATCGCCTGAGGACGTAGTGCCCCACTTGGAACTCCCGACCTCAGACTCGTGTATCGTAATAGCTCTTGACCTAACGTCTGTAGTTCTCTGACCTTAGGAATGCGTTCTCCCTTCTTTCATCAATGAAGTTGAGGTCGACTCGCATGTTCTGCTCGTTTTTTTCGGGGTCGTATGACAGGACCCGCATGGTCGGGATTGTGACCTCCGTAGGGGCTTTGGCTTCAAAGCCGTAGCAGAGTGAAAATGGAGTCTCACCCGTTGCTCTGGGGGGAGTTGTTCTGTAGGACCACAGAATGTTGTGGAGCTCTTCCACCCAACCTTCACCTTCGTTTGTGAGCTTCTTTTTTAAGCCCATCAGGATGGTGCGGTTGGCGTTTTTGACCTGTCCGTTGCACTGTGGGTAGGCGACGGAGGCTGCGGTGTGTTTGATTCCCCAACTGGCTAGCATGTCCTGGAAGCTTTTGGCCTCGAATTGAGTGCCATTGTCCGTGATGAGCTGCTGTGGCACGCCGAAGCGAGTGAGGATATTCTTGTGGACGAATCTCCTACATTGCGCCTCAGTTATGCTGGCCAGGGGTTCCACTTCTATCCATTTAGTGAAATAGTCAATGGCGACTATGATCCATCTGCAGTTGACAGTACCTCGAGGAAGCTGTCCCACAAGGTCTACACCCCATCTGGAAAATGGGATTGTCGTGCTGATGGGGGCGTAGTTTACTGCTGGGCGTCCCGGGGCATTCTGGAATTGTTGGCATGCGTTATAATTGCGGGACATCCGAGCGCAGTCTTTTGCCATGGTGGGCCAGAAATATTCTTGAAAGAGGAGCTTTCTGGACATAGTGTGGGGGCCCTGGTGTGCAGAGCAGACCCCCACATGCAGCTCCTCCATGGCTAGCTTGGCCTCGCTGTCGTTGAGGTAGCGTAGAAGCGTACCATTGTAAGATCTTTTATATAACATGCCATCAAGGAGGGTGTAGGTCGGAGCTCGGAGCTTGACAAGTCTGGCCTCGACCTCACCCTGGGGCAGTTGCCCGTTGTCAATGTATTCTTTCAGGTCAGTTGTCTAGTCCCTTGGGATAGTGTGTACCTGGTGTATGAGGGTCTGTTGTATGCTTGGTGTCGATAGCTCCTCCACCTGAGGTATCTTGGAGATATATTCAGGCGTGTCCGAGCTCAGCTTGGATAAAATATCAGCTTCCTGATTCTGAGCCCGTGGTTTTTGCAGGATTTCATACAGCTGGAAGGTTCCGAGGGGTTGCAGTGCAGCAGATCTGTATTCCTTCATCTGAGCCTCATTTGCTTCATAGGAGCCGTTAATTTGCCCGACCACGAGCCTCGAATCGCACTTGATCCTCAGCTTTCCCACCTGCATATTAGCTTAATCTCGGCTTTAAATTTGTCTCGATCTGAACAACTCTTTCTGGATTAGACTAGTCCAAGATGACAGTCTCCAGTGCGCCTACAGGCTCAGCTTTGGGAGTTTCCTCCTCAAGCGCGGCCTGTGAATAGCATTGATGCGCATGTCCCTGGCTGCCATTCACTTTGTCATCTTCATGTAGCAGGATCTGGCTATTTTCTGACTACCCCTGCAATAGCCGACCCCCATCTCAGTCGGGAATTTCATGCAGAGGTGCCGCATGGAAATTACTGCTTCCAAGTCCTCCAATGCTGGCCTTCCAAGTATGACATTGTGGGCGCACTCGAGTCGTACCACCACGAACTTCACAGGGATCCTAGAATGGTGGGATCCATCCCCGAATCTAAGGGTAAGCTCAATAGTGCCCTCGGCGTCTATGGAGTCACCAGTAAACCCGAAGAGGGAAGTTCGGATGGGCCTCAGAGAGTTGAGGTGGAGGTCCAGCTCGTGAAATGTCTGGATATACATAATGTTGACAGAGGAGCCGGTGTCAATGTAGACGCGGTGAATGATGGTCGCGTCCACCTCGCATTTCACCACCAGAGCAATCCCTGTGGGGAGAAGGGAAGTCTAGCGGATCACGGTCGATGAACGAGATCACGTCCGACCTCGCTCTCTTGGCAGCAGGTGGGGGGTTTGTGATCTCCCCCACGTAGAGCTTGTTGTTCCACTTCTTTCTTTGTGAGGCTGTATCACCGCCCGTGTTACCTCCGACGATCATCCGGACCTCATGTCGGCGTCGCTGATTGCGCCTGTTATCCTTGGCCGAATCATCGTCGGAGATCAGCCTAATGTCTTTCTACCTTGGGATCTGCGCTCATGGCCCCGCTTCTGGCCGGATTTTGGTTTCCGGACAAACCGTGTCAGGTAGCCCCGGCTGATCAATTTCTCGATTTCCAGTTTCAGCTTGTGGCATTTCTCCGTTGTGTGGCCATGAAACCTGTGAAACTTGCAGTAGGGGCCTGACTTGTCCCCCTGCTGGATTTCGTTGATTCACGGATCCCGAACTACCAAGCCTTCCTGATCAGCCGCTTCCAGAATATGGCTGACAGAATGGGTCAGTGGCGTCAGGACCTCGGGCACCATCAACTTGGGGCCGTTCCAGGGGCATCTGGTTCTAAAGTTGCCCCTGCCCTGGTGCCTGTCACTGTCATCACGGGGGTTTTCCTCCAGTGGTTATTTTGGTTTCTCCTGCAGCTTCTGTTCCTGCTTTTAGGGCTTAACAACATTTTCATGTGCCTTTTGCGGCTGTGCACTTCCTCCGCTAAGGCATAATTCTGCCCGTGGTGGAGCACCAGCTGATAGTCCTGCGGGGGGTCAATGATAAGGCTCCTAGAGAAGCCACCAACCCATAGAACCTCCTGAACATGGCTAGACGGGTGTTGTCGTCAGCCCCATAGACCTTAGAGGTCTCTTCATTCCATCGTTCGAGAAATTTTTCCAAAGGCTCATCTCTACCCTGCTTCACAGACAGCAAGCAGGAGAAGTGTTTCTTCATCCTTGCCCTTGCGGTGAAATGGGTGAGGAAGCGTGTAGCTAGTTCTCTCCATGAATCAATGGACTCATTGGGGAGATCATTGAACCAGTCGTATGCCTCCGCCTCTAAGGTGGAGGGAAACATACGGCAGATGTACTCATCGCTAGCGCCCAACATGTACATGCCGGACTGGTAGCAAATGTAGAGCTCCTGGGGATCAGTTTTACCCCCATAGAGTTAAATGTTGGGCCCCTTATACTTTGGGGGTATAGGGGCCTGCATGACCCGTGTGGTAAAGGGGGGTAGCAGTCCTTACCCTCACCGTGGTAGGCTCCTGGTTGACCTGGGCCTGGAGTTGCTGGACCTGGAGCGCTAGCGCTTCCAGTTGAGCATCACACGCCGTCTGTTGGGGCGGTGGCGGAGGTGCTGTTGTTACAGCCACAACTCGCAGCTCATTGACTTGTTGAGTCAGGAGGCGAATTTGTTCCTCTCTGGGGTCCACCTGGCGCTGGCGCCGTGGTGGAGATCCACCCTGTCGCCTTGGCGGTGAGAGCCTTGGCTGACGCAGGGGTTGTTGCTGTTGTTGTTGGCGCGACGGTGAAGCGCGTTGTTGCCTTGGGGGAGAAGGCATCTGCTGGTGGCGTGGGGGGATCTAGGGGAATGATTGCCCCCTAGGCTCTCCAAAGCGGGTACACGCTCTGGAGTCATTCTCCCATGTCGTTGCTGCTGTTGCTGTCGGGGAATGTCGAGAACTGGGGAATTCGCCCGGTTAATCCCTCGGATGTTGACAGACAGGCGCTGATTCGCCATGGATCTGTCCCCCAATCTGGAGAAGATGAGACACTTTCCCACTTCGATCCAGGGATTGGGGTTGTCGTCTTGTTGCTGCCCCTGCGGGGAAAGGGACTGTGAGGAGTCCTCAGTGGTGACATCATAAACACCCTCATCATTATGACAACCATAATCAACACGGTGTGCCGTGTATTTGGACGGCAATACGGGAGGTGGCGGCGGCGCCATCCTTCGTGGTGCCGCAGCGGGATGAGAAGTCCCCGCTTGCTGTGCGAGGGGTGCAACATTCACAGGTGCTGCAGAAACCACCTGGCGGATCGGGGGAGAGTTAATCCCCGGAGTTGCCCTCTGGCGAGGGGGAGATTGGTAGACCATCTGTGCTGGTCTCTCCACCACCAGAGGGGCGTCAATAGAGCCCACTCTCAGAGACCGGGATCTGGAATTCACTGGAGAGATAGGCCTAGTGGCATGAGGAGCCACAACAGCTGCTGGCTGAGATTGCAGCGTGGGGAGCACCTGCTGCAATCCCGAGAAGAGGGCGCCAACCGACGCAGAGGGATCCACCATCAGAAGGTTCTGGAATTGCGGGATCAACTGTGCGGACGGTATTGTCGCTGCATCACGATTGAGTGAGATCTGTTGACGGAGATCTGGGACAGCACGCTGAATCTGACTGCGCAGATCCGCAGAAGTTTCAGTGACCTGTTTTCCCTTAGTGGCCCTCCTGGCGCCAGAAATGGCAGTAGCTTCCAGCGAGGGCTCCACCCGTGCAACGGCGACAATAACACGTCGACTTCTCAAAATTCTCTTTCCATCCATTGTTGCAGAAAAACTTGTTGTAGATCTGGGGCGAATCGGGAGGATCTGACCTGCTCACAGTTCAGCTCTCAATGAAAGCGCCAAAAAATGATGGATTATCTGACCAGGGGTGGCCGGGATCCAACTGAAATGAGAGACAAGGGGGGAGCGAACTGATCGGAGAATGCAGGTACCCGGTCCGACAGAGTAACAGTAAATGAGTCTTAAGAGTGCGATAGATTAAGCATCAAGCATCCCTTTCCACAAGTTGGAAGGTGATATTTATACTAAGAGATAAAAGGCAATACTTGGTGCCCAGGCAAAAGATGCTAGTCTAATAGGAGAGAGACACGTGTAAAGCTACTCTAACAAACTAAAAGCCTAATCTGATGGGGAGCAGCCACGTGTAGAGCTGATTGGAAAGAGAATCTTCAATAACTGGTTGATTGGAGTTTACTTCTAACAGAATTGCTACAAGAAATCTCGCGCGGCCACGCGTGGGTACCCAAGAATATTCCCTGGTGTTGATGGCGACGTGGCGACATCTCCTCGTGAGGCAAGTCCTTACAGATTTTGTCTAAGTCCATGATGCTTCACTCAACCTTGGTGATTATTGAGGTTGATATCTGGGAGCTCGAGCTCGTGATGAGAGGACTCGCCCCTTTGTCCTTTGTCCCTGACTTTGGGGTAGTTGTCTGTGTGGTGCTTGTTGACCATGTGTTTGACTCCCGGGGTCAGTCCTGGTACCGAGCTCGGGTGTCTCGAGGTTGGGCTCATAACTGGTCGAGTCTGATTGATTCCTAAGCCTGGTATTTTCCCGAGGTCGGGGTCGAGCGACTTCTCGATCCTTAGCTTATTTTGTTGACTGGCGCTTGTTCCTGACCCTGGCTGGTCGGGGTCAGGGTCGGTATAGTTGTGGACTTAGTCTTTTCGTGCACTCCGACATGGATCCATGATGCTTTATACTGGCGATTATGATACCCCTGGGCTATACGGGAATATACCCCATCAGTCGATGATACGGGATAATTCAGCTCGGTTGTTTTATTTACATCTAAAGAAGCAATAGACAGATGTGAGAAAATGTCCTCTATGCATCACCTTTGTTGATGTACACGAGGAAACAAAATGCAACATCTGGGATGCATATCAACAAGATGAAACAACATCTGGGATGCAAGCAGACATACTATCAGCTGAAGATAGCTCAACAATTAGTGACGAGTTGGACATTTGTGGTTATATATTACATTGGGCAAATAAAACAACTAATGCAGTACAAGACAGATAAGGCAAATAAGAAAGCCTTTGTAGCAAAGTGCTTGGATGAAGACTGCAAATGGATGATTTGATCAAGACGAACTGGAATGTTAGATGTTACCAAGTTTATTAAAACAAATTCTTGCAAATTGGAAGTAAGATTAACTGATCAAAGGCATGCAACAGCTAGTTTGGTAGTAGACTGCATTAAGCTTAAATTATTGGATCTAAAAATGTCATATAATGCAACTGATATACAAAGAGATATGTTAGACGAGTATGACATTGAAATAAGCTACTTGAAAGCTTGGAGAGAAAAAGAAAAAACAAATTTCTGCCACATTTCTTGAACATTGTGAAGCAAACAAATCCGGGATCGTTTCTGGAACTCAAAGTTAATGAAGACAACATTTTCTTATAGCGTCTTCATGGCAATCGACGCATCAATTAAGGGGTGGCAATTTTGCAGATCAGTTATTGCAGTTGATGACACATTTCTCACTGGGAGATATGGAGACACACTGTTAACAACATAAACACAAGATGCATGTGATAAAATATTCCCACTTGCATTCTTTATTGTTGATTCTGAAAATGATGAGTCTTGGAAATGATTTTTCAGAAATATCAGAGAAGCTTTTGGCTACAGGAATGATATGGTAATGATTTCTGATAGAGATGAGAGCATTGCAAAAAGTGTGGAAGAAGTGTATCCCGAATCTGGCCATGGGGTATGCATTTACCATATGTTTAACAACCTCAAGAAAAAGTTTAAAAGAAAACCAAAAAATGAAAGACAATTATTTTGAAGCGACACAAGCATACACTAGAGAGGAGTTTGATAGTCACATTGACAAACTGAAGAAAATTGGCGAGGACATAATCTCATATATGTACACAGTTGACTATGAAAAATGGACAAGAGTTTTCTTAATCTCCAAAATTTATTTTTTTCTGGCAAAAGATAACTTAATTGATATTAAAACTGAGGACTAGATACAAGTTCACCATAACAAAGGCTACGCTGGGGTGAGACTCAGAGCTGGAATCACGCTTACTAGCGGTCCATCTCGCTAACCCCGCAATATGGTAGACTTCATTCACAACAATGTTGTACCTGCTACTAAATTGACACGGTAAAAACATAAAAGAGTTTTGGGACGACAACGAATCAAAAGAAGAACATAATCCAGTTTTTCCAACCACTGGCAAGGAAGCAGCGGTTTGACTAGCCTCCGCTAAAGGTTCATCGTGTTTATCCTCCAAATCTTCTGCTACTGGTGGTGCTTCCCAGACAGCACTGCCACTTCCAAGTTTTTTTTTGGAGTTGCTACATCCACCTCCATGCTTGCTTGATCCCCCTCCTCACTATCCTTCTCAGTGACCCTGTGTTTTTTGGGTGCTTCCTGTGTTGTAACAATCTCCCTGCGCTTTGATAGGAGTCCTTCCACCAAATAACGTTCTTGTTCGCTTGTCGTTTTGCTAAAGTCAGCTCCCTCATCCCTCCCGTCTCATGGCTTATTATTGCTAGGAATAAGCCACATGTTCCCCGGATGTGATCCACCTCGCCTCGTATCAGCCCTTAACCATGACCCATAAGGCTTTTCCCCAACCCATGCACCACTATGTAGATTAGAGGGACAGAAGCGATCAGCATGACCAAGAATCCCGCACAGGAAATAAAAATTTGGGAGTCTCTCATAGCAAAAGTTTGCCCAAATCCAACTATCTCCCTCTTGTCTGCCCTGCAAGCGCCTGGTCAAGGCCATATTAATATTAATAGTGACTCTAATGTTGTTAGCTATTCCACGCGTTGCCCTTACTGACATGTAGCTTAACGGTAAATTGTGAACCTGAACCCAAAAGTCAGCATGATCCAAAGGAATCTCAAGAGGTCTATCGGTACGTCCCACACATTTGATGACCACAAGATTTTGTTCAAAAGACCAAGACTCTTCATCAACAACTCTACTCAGATCTCCTTCATGATAGAACCGTAAGAGGAATCTAGACTCCCCAATGTCATCAATTGAAACTCCCTTGACTGGTCGCCAAACCATAGCCATGGTTTGACATAGAGAAACAGCCCGAATAGGTTTATCTGATACCACTCTAGCCACATCCGCTAGATCTGAACCCTCTTTAGTCACGTCAGCATTCTCTACCGGATCAGATGCAAGCACCAAACCCCTATTCTCCTCCACAACAATTGATAGCATGCTAACATTTTTTTGTAATCAAATCCATAGAAACTCAAACCAAAATCCACAAACACAAACAACTACGTATGCCAAAGACCCGTATAAACAAATCAAATGGAAGACAAGGTATAAATTCCTAGACTCATCTAAATTCCAAAAACTCAACCTAGTCTTTCTAAAGGCGAGAGAGAGAATAAAACAACCTTTTTCAAGGTTAGACAACCTCACAAACAAAGTCAAATTTCCTCAAACAGGAAAAGACAACCTTTCTCAAGGTTAAAATTGAATTTACAAGGCTAAAGATGAAACGGAAGGAATTAACTTTGCACTGGAGAGGCTCACAAGTCTCGCCAATTAAGAGGCCATTTTGTAAGGAATATTTGTAATTAGATTTTGATGATGCTAAATTAATTAGGACTTTAGAGTACCCCTCTTTAGACTTAACGTATTAGATTTTTTCCTTTGTAAATTCTTTAGTATAATCGACTTAGCAGAAAGCCTCCAGAGCAGAAGACCCTTGATAAGGCTTTGGTTGAACAGAGGACCTTTGGTTCTCTGCTTAAGAACAGAAGACCTCAGGGTCTCTGTCAGCCTTTACTCTGACAGAAACCCTCTTGGTTCTCTGTTGGATATCTTCTCAACAGAAGTGCTCAAGACCTTCTCTGATCAACCTTCTTCTTAAGACACCAGAAGGCCTGACACTTAGAAGAATTCCACCAAGCCGGGAAACCAACTGAAAGATTCCTTCAACGACTAGGAGTCTTGAACGGAAAAGCTACAGTACGCGCATTAAATGCACATTTAATGCCTCCCGTACTCTGTAGAGTAATTGCAGATGATTGGCCGCAATGTCAGGATTACCTTATCCCAAAATAGTAACCCGCCAACTTTACCGGGTCCTACTGGTCAAGTCAACTGCTCGCTCATTTAATGCAGTTGTCCTCCTCCTCCTCCAACGGGAAGACAACCCCAGTATAAAAGATACATTACGAAGAACAACAAAAAATACAGAACTTTGCTAACTTTTGCTACAACTCAGCATACAAGATATTAAAACGCCAAAAATGCAAAAAGCCTCCTTGAGATTAAAACTTCATCATCCTCTACAAGAGAAGGCAGAAGTTGAAAAAATCCTTATTTCCAACTCAAG
Source organism: Cuscuta europaea (assembly GCA_945859875.1). Taxonomy (NCBI): domain Eukaryota; kingdom Viridiplantae; phylum Streptophyta; class Magnoliopsida; order Solanales; family Convolvulaceae; genus Cuscuta; species Cuscuta europaea. Next base: position 5,032,755 of record CAMAPE010000045.1, on the reverse strand, counting down.
CAAAGTCCCAAATGTTCTTCAACTCTTCAAGCTCATCACATACAACTCTAAATAGAACCTCTTCTTTCACAAGAAGGACATCCAAGTACCTGGAGCTGTGAAGTGGTGATACTTCTGGGAAAGCTCAGTGAAAGGACTAGTCTTAGGGAAGCCGGAAGTGCATCCAAGAAGACATCTACACTTGAAGAAGACGTGGAGAGCTTCTTAAGTGATAGGGCCAAGGCATTGTAAACGGAAGTTTTTACGAGCTTAGTGGAACAGTGGACTAGAGGAACAAGTTGTTTCTTGAACCACTATAAAAAGCCCTGGTGTCATTTACTTACTGCTTTACATTCATTGTTTTTATTTGAACTGTCTAACTCCAAAGACTTGGTATCTGTGTTCAGCAGAACTGGTCTTGTGAGTTAACAGAAGGCCTACTGCCTTTGCTCCTCTGAGGCTACTAACAGAACACCCCTTTCAGAACCCCATCCGCTGCCAGTCTGTTCTGTCAACAGAACAGGCTATTCTGTTAAATCTGGTACTTAGCTTGAAAAAGTTAAAAACCAATATAGTCTATTCACCCCCCCTCTAGACTGTATCCAGTACAACCGGGACCAACAAGTGGTGTTAGAGCCTCTTTGTTCTAATAATCTCTTAGGTTATTTACTGAACAAAGATCCACTTGTTTTTCTGTTTTACCTCATTTTTATCTGATATAATGGATCACTCTTTGTCCAAGAATCTTATGTTCTCAGATCTCAAATTTGATGACTGGAGGATCCGGATGAAGGCACATTTTTGTGTTCTGCATGATGAGATGTGGGAAGTACTTGACATTGGGCCTTTCACAAGCTTCCAGAAGGTCAACCCTGAACATGCTATTGACAACACTAGACCTCAGATGATCAATAAGGCCAAATCTGAGTGGACCACTGAAGAAAGAAGGAAGTACAATCTGGACAAAATTGTTAAGGATATTCTTTACAAGTTCATCGATGATAGGTACTTCAACAGAATAAAGAAGTGCAAGACTGCAAAGGAAATCTGGGATACTCTTGAGCTCATTGGAGCTGGTGATGAGCAAGAGAAGGACAACAAGTTGACTATAGCCAACAAGAAGTTTGATGACTTCAAACTTCTTCCTGGTGAAAGCATCTCTAAGATGTACGACAGGCTCCTCACTCTCACTGGAGAAATCTCTGAGCTTGGCAAGGAACTCACCACCAAGGAGATCAACCTTAAGGTGTTGAGGGGACTGCCCTCAGCATGGAAGATGAAGGTGGTTGCTGTCCAAGCCAGCAAGGATGTGAAGACTTATCCCACTGATAAGCTCATTTCAGATCTCAAAGCTCATGAGTTTGAAATGATTGAAGAAAAAGAGGATGTACCAGAAGAGAGGACCACTACAGCCTTCACTGCCAGCACATCAAAGGTCAATGATTTTGACCCTTGAGTACTTTTATCTGACGAATATATGGCTGCTTTTGCTAGAAGATTCAAGAAAGCAGTGGTGAGCTTCTCTGTTACAACTGCAGACAACCTGGACACTTCAAAGCAGAATGTCCACATCCAAGAGTGTTCAAGAAACAAGGGCATGATGGAGAAAAGAAGAAGTATGAAGACAACTCCAGAAGGAGAAAATCACTTGTGATAGAACAGCTCGAGAAAGACCCTCTGTCAGAGACAGAATCCAGTTCTGACTCTGATTCTGATGAGGCCTTCTGTTGCCTTGATACTGAGACAGAAGATCTATGCCTCATGGCTCATTCTGATGATGAGGTAACCTCTACTTCTACGTCTAGTTTTTCTTCGGTAGGCCTAGCTTTTGATTCTGATTCAATGTCAGAATTTTGGGAAGAGTTTAAGGCCATCCAAGCCACTTATTCCTCTGTAACAGAAGAAAACAGTAAGTTGAAAGCTGAAATTCTTGACTTGAAAAGGGAGGTTGAGATCAAAATCAATCTTCTAATTAAGGAAAGAGATCAGTTGGAGACTGAAAATGTTTCTCTTCTCAAGAGAATAAGAGAAATAGAGCCTCTCGAGATTAAGTACAAAGCTTACCAGAAGGCCCAGTCTTCCATGGAAAAGATTTTATTTGATCAACAGATTGGCACTGGCTTTGGCCTTGGTTATGGCTCAACAGAATCAGGTGAGCCTTCTGTAATGACTAGCACCAGTGTTGCTAAGGCAGATAAGGTCATAGTGCCACTGATTTCTAGCCCCATTTGTCAAGCTGGTGTATCTGGAACCAATGTTGTTCATGAGGAAATTAGACCAGAAAAGGGAAAGATAAAGATTCAACAGAAACCCTTTTTGAAAAATAATGAAACTGGCAGAAAACCTAACAACAGAAAAGGTTTTCAGGATAACAAAAATAAAAGACCATTCATTGACAGACAACCTCATGACAATCGTGCCAGAAATGATCACCAGAAGGGCAAATATCAAGAGAGAGTTAACTTCAGGCAGAAGAGGTTGGCTGGTCAACTTCAGAAGCCCAAAGCTAACCGTCCCTCTGCTCTTGATAGTATACGGGACTTCTTTCCAACAAAGAAAGCTATGCAAAAGTATGTAAACAGGAAGCATGACCCTCACAAGCATCTGCCCAAAGTGAATCACACTTCAGTTTACTATAACTACCAGGTGGACAATGGGTACCACCCACCAAGGTTTCACCTGATGAGACCAAAATGGTACCAACTACCCAAACTCCATGACCCCCCAGGACCCAGCATTGCTTGGGTACCTAAATCTTTCTATTGATCTTGCAGGAACTGTGTGCTGGAGCTATCTCAGAGCAAGAATGGTTTATTGATAGTGGATACTCCAGGCACATGACAGGTGACAGAAGTTGCCTAACTGAGTTCCAGAAATGCAAAGGACCTAGAGTTACCTTTGGAGGTAATGACAAAGAAGGTCAAACAAAAGGAAGAGGGAAGCTGATCAAGAACCAGATAGTCATTGATGATGTCTCATATGTCAAAGGACTGAAGTTCAACTTGCTAAGTGCTAGCCAATTCTGTGACAAAGGCTACACTGTTGAATTCACAAAGGACTTCTGCTATGTGAAGCATGAGACAACAAAAGAAGTGGTTCTTACAGCATCAAGGAAGAAGAACATCTATGTGGTTGATTGGAACACTGCAAAGGATAGAGTTTGCCTGATAGCCAAGGGAGATTCAAAACTAAGATGGGACTGGCACAAGAAGCTTAGCCATTTGAACTTTAAAACAATCAACAAACTGGCAAGAGAACACATAGTTGATGGACTGCCAGACATAGTCTACAAGAAAGAGACCCTCTGCCGTGCATGCCAGAAGGGAAAGCAACAGAAGAACTCTTTCAAACTCATTGCTGGAGATCTTTCTACAAGTCCTTTAAATCTAATCCACATGGATTTATTTGGACCTGTTGAAACTCCAAGCGTTGGTGGCAAGAAATACATTCTAGTCATGGTTGATGACTATTCCAGATTTACATGGACTATCTTTCTGTCAAAGAAAAATGAAACTCTTCAGAAGTTGCCATCTCTGTTAAAGCAACTTCAGACTGAGAAGAACTCGAAGGTTAAGACAATCAGGTCTGACAGAGGAACTGAATTTGTCAACCAAGTCATAAAGGATTTCTGTGATCAAAATGGAACCTTTCATCAACTCTCTGCCGCCAGAACCCCTCAACAGAATGTCGTAACAGAAAGGAGGAACAGAACTTTAAAAGAAGATGCAAGAACAATGATTGCAGAACAATTGAATGAAGATGAAGACTCAGAAGATGAAGAATCAAAGAGACCCAGACAGCAACTGACAGAACCTGATCTGACATGGTTAAGAGATCATCCCACTAATCAAGTTATTGGGCATATCAGAAGTGGTGTGCAGACCAGACCAGCATCAACAAGGAGAGAAGCAATGCTTGCCTGCTATATATCTCAGATGGAACCCATGACTGTGGAAGAAGCTCTTGCAAACTCAGATTGGATCAATGCAATGCAAGAAGAGCTGACTCAATTTGAAAGGAACAAAGTATGGGAACTTGTTCCTAGGCCAAAGCACCAGAATGTCATTGGAACCAAATGGGTATTCAATAACAAAGCTGATGAAGATGGCAACATTGTAAGGAATAAAGCAAGGCTGGTAGCTAAAGGTTATTGCCAAGAAGAAGGAATAGATTTTGATGAGACATTTTCACCAGTTGCCAGACTGGAAGCCATCAGAATATTTCTAGCCTATGCTGCCCACAACAACATCAAGGTCTACTAGATGGATATCAAAAGTGCATTTCTGAATGGAGATCTTGAAGAAGAGGTTTATGTGGAACAACCACCAGGTTTTGTCATTCCTACTCTCTCCTCTTGTGTCTACAAGCTTAAAAAGGCCCTCTATGGTCTTAAACAAGCTCCCATAGCATGGTATGATACATTGTCCCTTTTCCTAGTGAACCATGGGTTTACTAAAGGAAAGGTTGACAAAACTCTATTTCAAATCTCTGTTGCTAATCATATTCTGTTAGTACAAATATATGTTGATGATATTATATTTGGTAGTACTAATCCAGAACTGTGCAAGAAATTTTCTCAAGTGATGCAGAGTCAATTTGAAATGAGTATGATGGGAGAACTCAGCTACTTCCTAGGACTACAAGTCAAACAAGTTCCAGAAGGAATCTTTATCAATCAAGGGAAGTATACCAGAGACCTGATCAAGAACTTTGGAGTGGAAGGCAAATCCTCAGTGAAGATTCTCATGAACACCTCACAAGGAATTGGTCCAGATGATGAAGGAAAGGATGTCGATGCAACAACATACAGAGGAATCATAGGATCTCTACTGAATCTGACTGCAAGCAGACCAGACATCTCATTCTCTGTTGGAATCTGTGCCAGATACCAATCAAAGTCCAAGGAGATCCATCTTAGTGCTGCAAAGAGAATCATGAGATATATCAAAGGAAATCCAAATGCAGGCCTATGGTATCCAAAGGGAGGTAACTTTGAACTAATTGGTTACTCTGACTCAGATTTTGCAGGTTGCGGATTAGACAGGAAAAGCACCTCTGGTCATTGCCAAATGCTAGGAGGAAGGCTTGTTTCCTGGTTTAGCAAGAAGCAGAACTCAATCTCAACAAGTACAGCAGAAGCTGAATACATTGCAGCTGGGAGTTGCTGTGCTCAGCTACTCTGGATGAAGCAACAGCTGAAGGACTATGGCATTCAAGCAAAGGAGATCAAATTGTTGTGTGACAACACCAGTGCCATTGCCATCACTCAGAATCCAGTTCTTCACTCCAGGACAAAGCACATTGAGATCAGACATCACTTCATCAGAGATCATGTTGAAAAGAAGTACATATGCATGGAGCATGTGCCAACAGAAGACCAGCTTGCAGACATTCTGATAAAGCCTCTTCCTGAGGCTAGATTCAACAAAGTGAGAGAGGAATTGGGAATGATGGATGAAATTCCAAGAGAATGTTGAAAAGGAAGGCCCTCTGTTGCAAAATCTCTGTTAACAGAATACCTGTTGCAGAACCCCTTCTGTTAACCCCCTTCCGTTCCTTATCCTGGCAGAACACCTCAGCAACAGAAAATCTCCCTTCCTTCCTACAGAAAACCTCCTCTTATATCTAACCGAAGGTTGTAGACTTAGAATATTTTGAAAACCGGGTGACCTAGTAACTTGTTAACGGTCTTTTACCCCTTTACCCTTAAAACGGTATCCAGCCGCACAATATTTACTGCGCCCCTTTTTACATTTATTGGTATCTCGAAACCGTAAATAATCTCAAGCGTCCACTAACCCGAACCCATATATTCCCGTCTCTCAAACCTTAACCGTTACTGCTTTCATTACTCTCAAACCCTCAAACCTCCATAGCTCTCAAGCTTCCAAAACTTATTTGTTCTGTTCTAATGGCTCCCATCAACTTCAACTCACTCCCAAAGAATCAACAGGAAACCCTAACCAAAAATGTCCTCACAGGGATGAAATGCGACCTACTCGCACTCCCTAGACTGACTGAAGATGAGTCACTGATGGAGCTCATAGTGGAATGCATCAATGATTCCCAACTGGCAAAGGTCATTTCCTACAACTACACTCAGTACAGTTGCATTGAAGTGGTTGAGTTCTATCTCAACGCTAACTTTGAGGATGAGGTCATCACCTCCACTGTGAATGGAGAGCAAATCGCCATTGATGCTGGGGCCATCAATAGTCTCTTCCAGATTGTGGCTGTCAACGAATCCAGCGGTTTCCTTGACCTGGAAGATGCTGACCTCACTGCTGAGGAATTCGCCATGAACTATGGCAGACCTGGGGCCAACCTTCCAAAGCTGACGGGGAAGAAACATTCTCTGAAAAGGGACATTGAACTTCTAGTGAATATCCTTCACAGATGTGTATGGTGCAGATACACATCCACTGATGAGTTTACCATCTCGCAGGCCAAGGCAGTCTATGCTGTGATGCACAAGGCAAACATCAACTGGGGCCAAGTGATTGTCCGGTCCATGATAGAGTTTGTCAAGGTGGCCAAGAGAAAGAGCAAGGAGATAGGGATCTACTCTGGGAAGGTAGGTCATGCTCTCCTCATTTCTGAGCTTCTAGTGGGGAGAACTGGGCTCAGGAAACCAACTCTGGTAGATCACTCCAAAGTGATCTTTCTGTCATCTACCAACAACAGAGAAGCAGCTATAAGAGCTGAGGTCAAAAGGTTAGCCAAGCTAGACCTTAACAGACAGAAGCTTCAACAGAGACCCTCCCAACAGAATACCTCCAGCAGCTCTGAGGAGGCACCTCTGGTGAGAAAAGCTGTGAAGAAAGCAGTTACCAAGAAAGCTGCACCAGAGAAGGTCAAGAAGGTGTTGACTCAGAAACCCAATCCCAAGAGGAAGATATCCTCTTCAGAATCCAGATCTTCTACCCCTTCTGCACCTCCAGCTGCTAAGAAACCGAAGGTCAGTACTCCTATCCCCAAGGTTGACTTAGAAACTCAGGGGAACAACCAACAAGTGGTATCAGAGCATGGAGCAACTCAGGGGCAACAGAACCTGCCCTACCCCTTCAAGCCAAAAGCTCTCTGTGGCAAGGGAAGAAAATCACCTTTGAATCGAGTGACTCCAAGAGTGAGTCAGGGGAAAAGGTTGCTACATCTAAGGGGGAATCTGAGACTTCTGTCAAGTCTGCACACATGACAGAAGACCATGGAGCTACTCACTCTCCAGAACACCTAACACCCCTCATTCCAGAACCTCGGACAGATTTCAGAACAGCTCTTGACAAGCAGTTTGAGCGTGTGTTAGCCTGGAGAAGCTGGAGGATGGGGCCTCTACAGAAGATTATCCAATACTTTGATCATTATGAATCAGAGGAGGCAGAAGTACTTAACTGGGTAGGCACAGATGACGTCTCTAAGTGCTTTGCCATGAACTTTCTCATCTCTGTACTTGAGAAGAAGAAGGCCAACTACAAAGGCAAGGCAGTGCTGGTCTTTACTCCTTCTGATGAGCCAGTGAAGCCCCTCGCAAATGAAGAGATTGATATGTTCGAAGTCTGGCTGTTTGCCAAGAAGGCAAGGGAATCTGTTGTGCCCTTTTCTACTCCTGCAGAACCCTCTGTACCAAAGACTGAAGGTCAAGCTATGATGGAGCTTATCAAGGAATGGAGGACCTCTGTGCTTGAAGAAAATGTATTTGAGGTAATATCTTCAACCCCTTCTGTACTTATTCCAACAGAACACCTGATCCCTTTATCCCCCTCTGTGCATACACTCCCAACCCCCAACAGAACACCTCCTCACATCATCAGAAACCCTCTTCTGAACAGAAAACCCCTACACCCCAAAAGCCCTCAATCTCCAAATCTCCATCTCCTTCACCATGCAAACCGTTCTCTCCCCCAAAGAACAGATCCCCTTCCCCCCCCATCTTCTCAAAGACAAATTATTCCACACCAACCCCAACAGACTATCTCCTCATCACAACCACCTCAACAGAAATCCCCTTCACCTCCCAAGTCTGAACATCAAGTCACTCCACAAGCGTCCCTTCCACCACATCAACCTCCAGCTCAGCTAAAACCTGTCTGGTTTCTAAGAGATTCTGATCCTACAACCATCTCCCCCATCTCTGCACCACAAGGTTACTCTAGGCACTCTACTGCCCCCAATCCCTCCCTCCGGAAGAAGAAGAAGGTAATCAGGAACAGAATCCCCATCTACTCCTCTTATGAAGACTCCTCTGACATGGATGGCTTCATTGTCAGCAAGTCCTACAAAGCTAACTCAAAGAGACAGAAGACCCCCCCCCCCTCTGACTCAACTTGAACATGAACTCCTTGTCCAATCCCTCTCCTCTGTCCAAGAGCATCACCCTTTACCTAAGGGAAGAGGTTTAGAGCTGCCTCACTCTGCTGGACAAGCGAATCAGATACCCTTCAATGATTTTGTTGCAGCAGCAGAGGACTTTGGAGGACAGATATTAGAAGGCATGAACAAACTCATACTGATTAATGATAAACACTATGAGGGTCTGCAACATGTGGATGATGATGTGAAGTCTGGCTTCAAACACATGTCTGCCACTCTGACAAATGTTCTTAAGGATTTCATGACTTCATCAAATTTCAAGATTGATGCTGTCTCCACTGAAGTGGACTCTATCAAGACTGTTCTGACTGCCATGAATCAGACACTGAATTCCCAACATACCACACTTTCCACCCTTTCCCAGGCAGTGACATCTCTTCAAAGATCAGATTCAGTACTTCATGCAAGACTACAAGATCTAAACACCCTCTGCAATGACCATACTACTCAAGGACAGCTCCTCCTAGTTGCAGACAAAGAGAGATATCAGAAGATGGTTCTATTAGAAGCCAGCAACAAAGATATCCTGTCTGCCATCCAGAAACAACAGGGGTTGATTGAAGGTCTCACTTCTGTCACTCAAACCTTACCAGAAACCCTGGAACAGATTGCCTCTACTCAGGCCACAGAATTCCAGAAACTCTCCCTTCTGCTTGGTGATCTCGATGATGCCAAAAAGGGGGAAGAAAACCCTCATCTGCCAAAACCCAGGACCACTAGAACCTCATCATCTGCTGAACCAGTTGTGGATCCCACTCCTTATTTTGAAGCTGCCCTCTAGAAGAAACGGCTAGCTGGTACCCCTAGACCCCCATCCCCACAGAAGAAAGGAACTAAGAAGAAGAAAGCTCTAAGCTTTAAAGAATGGAGACTGGGAGGATCTCAGGTGATGACTAAAACACAGTTTGAGGAAATGAAGCAGAAGATGACCTCCACACAACAACAAAATCTTTATCTGGACCATGATGGTCATGTAAAGGTTAGACATGGTGGATCTCTGGAGGAGACAGAGTTCTGGTTTCACAACAGCATTGTACCAGGAAAAGATATTCATGAAGGTGTTCTAAACTACATAGACTGCAAACTATCACCCGTTTGGGCTTCTTATCAGAGATCTGGAAATCTGGTTGGAATCAGAGAAGAGGTGAATGCAGAGCAAAAAAGGCTACAAGGACTGGATGAACAAGCAAGAGCTGAAGCTGCAAAGACTATTATGTAATCAGATATTCTTGTAATCCACCTTGATAAAAGAACATCTCTGCCTCATACTTTGTAAGGCAATTCCTCAATCTCTGTCTTGTCTTTCTGCTTGTGTTTGTTTGCTCTTTGATTTATTATCTGCTATCTGAATGTACTGCACTCTTACTATTTTCCTATGCCAAGTTGCCCACCAAGTTTTTAATGAAAGTTTTGAACTTTAATTCTTTATGGTGAAGGCACTTCTCTGGAAATAGTTAAAGGGTTTTGGCATCATCAAAAAGGGGGAAATTGTAAGGAATATTTGTAATTAGATTTTGATGATGCTAAATTAATTAGGACTTTAGAGTACCCCTCTTTAGACTTAATGTATTAGATTTTTTCCTTTGTAAATTCTTTAGTATAATCGACTTAGCAGAAAGCCTCCAGAGCAGAAGACCCCTGATAAGGCTTTGGTTGAACAGAGGACCTTTGGTTCTCTGCTTAAGAACAGAAGACCTCAGGGTCTCTGTTAGCCTTTACTCTGACAGAAACCCTCCTGGTTCTCTGTTGGATATCTTCTCAACAGAAGTGCTCAAGACCTTCTCTGATCAACCTTCTTCTTAAGACACCAGAAGGCCTGACACTTAGAAGAATTCCACCAAGCCGGGAAACCAACTGAAAGATTCCTTCAACGGCTAGGAGTCTTGAACGGAAAAGCTACAGTACGTGCATTAAATGCACATTTAATGCCTCCCGTACTCTGTAGAGTAATTGCAGATGATTGGCCGCAATGTCAGGATTACCTTATCCCAAAATAGTAACCCGCCAACTTTACCGGGTCCTACTGGTCAAGTCAACTGCTCGCTCATTTAATGCAGTTGTCCTCCTCCTCCTCCAACGGGAAGACAACCCCAATATAAAAGATACATTACGAAGAACAACCAAAAAATACAGAACTTTGCTAACTTTTGCTACAACTCAGCATACAAGATATTAAAACGCCAAAAACGCAAAAAGCCTCCTTGAGATTAAAACTTCATCATCCTCTACAAGAGAAGGCAGAAGTTGGAAAAATCCTTATTTCCAACTCAAGCAAAGTTCCAAGTGTTCTTCAACTCTTCAAGCTCATCACATACAAATCCTTTGTAACGAAGCAAGTTGGAGGAACCTCTGTTCTAAATAGAACATCTTCTTTCACAAGAAGGACATCCAAGTACCTGGAGCTGTGAAGTGGTGATACTTCTGGGAAAGCTCAGTGAAAGGATGAGTCTTAGGGAAGCCGGAAGTGCATCCAAGAAGACATCTACACTTGAAGAAGACGTGGAGAGCTTCTTAAGTGATAGGGCTAAGGCATTGTAAACGGAAGTTTTTACGAGCTTAGTGGAACAGTGGACTGGAGGAACAAGTTGTTCCTTGAACCACTATAAAAAGCCCTGGTGTCATTTACTTACTGCTTTACATTCATTGTTTTTATTTGAACTGTCTAACTCCAAAGACTTGGTATCTGTGTTCAGCAGAACTGGTCTTGTGAGTTAACAGAAGGCCTACTGCCTTTGCTCCTCTGAGGCTACTAACAGAACACCCCTTTCAGAACCCCATCCGCTGCCAGTCTGTTTTGTCAACAGAACAGGCTATTCTGTTAAATCTACTACTTAGCTTGAAAAAGTTAAAAACCAATACAGTCTATTCACCCCCCTCTAGACTGTATCCAGTACAACCGGGACCAACACATTTGTTTAGGTCAAAGCAACCTAAAAGGAAGCCCACCCGACCTGGCTCAATTACTAAGAGCCTAAGGGTTTGAAATTGATAATGTCGTCCTTAACAAAGAAAAGGCGACCTTGACCGAGAATTCAAGGCAAATACATGCAATAGACACATGTGATTGAATACAGAAGATCAGGAAGACCTAAGAGCCATCCAAGGACTTATAGACAACACAGATCAACCTCCCAGAGGATAAAAGGATCCAAGGGAAGAAGCCAACTCGGATAGGGCCGAAAGCCGCCAACAAGAATCAAGGTACCAAACAGATCAAGTTAATCGGGCAAGATGGTCAGAAGGAAGTAATGTATAGGTGTGTGCAGAATTAAAACGGAATGTAATGATGTTTGAATTACAAACCACCCCACTGGTGGAAAACAACTGCATGCACGCAGGCCTAGGAAAGATGTTCATAGAAGTGTTTGAAAAGTCAGGTTAGTTACCGGATTGGGCACGGGGGAATTCAGAAATTGGAACTGCCAGGGTTGGGCTATCATCGGCAGCCTCCGGATTCTCCATTGGCTCTGGAAGTGCCCAGGCCTGGGCGGAGAAAGAGGGGTCTCTTCTCTGGAGGAGATCATATAGGGACTTCTGCATCCCGTATTGTCCCAGCTGAAAGCACAGGCCCCCCTCCTCATCCAGCCTGGCATCGCCCTCAGAATTCTGGAGCTAGTCCTGAGCTATCTGTGTCCTACGGCTCAGGATGAGCTGCTCCACTTCAGCGAGGAAGTCTGCGCTCTCTCGAAAGGCCTGAACAGCAGCCGCACCGGCCTCCTCGGCTTTCTTTCTTAGCCCTCCCTCCATGATCCGATGTGCGGCCTCCACGTCACTCAGTCTTTTCTGCAGTGAACCAGCCTCCTTCACCACCATCACACGTCCCATCTCCACCGTGGCTAGCCTCTGTTCCAGGTTGGTCACCTGGTTCCTCAGATTGGCAACCAGGCCCTAGGAATCGTCGTGTCCCTCATCCAGGCGGCGGGAGTTGGAAGATGCAAGGATAAAAGCCTGAAAATGGAGGAATCTCACAGGTAAGGGATTACACTTCCCATTCTAGAGGGAGCATCTGTTACAGAAGATTCAGAGAAAGGAACGTACCTCAAAGATGGCATGGACAGCCCGCCGAACTGCAGTCCGGGGAGATAAACCTTCCACCTCCTCGACACCGCGCGGGGGGTGATTGCTAAGCCCAAGGACACAAGATTCAAAGTGCGACGGAATAGAGAGGTGGAACCCGACTTCATGGAGAGGCGGACGGTATGGATAGGTGCCGGGACCTTCCCTTGATTGCCACCTTCCTGGGACTGGGCATCCGAGTCGGAATCAACATCAACTACATTCTTAGTAGACTTCAGGGCGGCCTTTCTTCTCTTCTTTGGCCCGGAGACGGGCCGGAGTGCCAGCCTCTTCCCAACCCCCTTGTCAGTGGGGGGCTGAAGGTCAACGATCGGCGTATTCAGAGTCCCAGCACCGTCTCCGGGGGTGGATTCCCCCGACTTCGTTGAGGCGACCCCAACGGTTCCCCTGGTTTGGATCTTCCTCAGAAGAACTAGGGAATCGGGGGCAGCCCCAGCTTTGGCAGCAAGTTGTTCCAACCGGGAGGCCATCTTATCGCCCGTTGCATCAAGGTAAAAAGAGTATTAATGTGACAGGACGTGCAATAAGGTAAACAAAACACCAAATCGGGTGTAATCGACCTGGCAAATATGAAAGCATCACTACTCCATCGGTCCATCCTCACCTACGTAATGCCCCATCAAGAAGGGCACTCCATCAGCAATCATCTTAGCAGCTTCAGCGTTTCCCTCCGACAAGAATGACATTACCCATTTCCGGATTAATTCCCCCCATCTATTCTCAAATTGAAGTTTACCATTCGTGGGAGTAACCCAAACCCATTTGTGCCTCCATCCCTTGAAGGAATCGGGGTAGGATTTGGATTCAAACAAACGATGGCCAGCCTGTTGGGAAATTGAAAGATAACCCGGGGATTCAGAAGCACCGGGTCTCACGGAGTGGAAAAAATGGAGGAAAAGATCGAGGACGGGGTGAATTTGTAGGTGAGTGCATCGAGCGATGAACCAAGCGATGAACATATGAGTAGTTGGGGAGAAATGACCCAGAATCATGCCATAATAACTCATGACGTTCAAATGGGCATTATGTAACGGGAAGCGAAGGCCTACTTGCAAACTGGCTAAATGAACCCCGAAATGAAAAGGGGAAGGAGGATCTACAATGTTCTGTCCAGGAGAAAGGCAGGAGCAAACGACGCTGGGGCCCGCAAGGGCCACCGCCTCACCAAACTCGGCATCGGAAAGAACCACGGTTGAGACTTGTCGGGCGTGTTCGCAAGAAAGGAAGAAATGAGTTTCCCTCCCATCTGAGTCCACCGGAATTCGGGGCTAACTTAGTGTAGCCCCTTCATCAGGGAACACATGGTGCATTGGAACGGAACTTGAAGAAGACATCAGAAGGACTAACTTGATGGAGTTGAAGGCGGAAGGAGGGAGTTGTGTGGCTTAGGGTTCCTAGCCAATAAGATGAAGGGCCAAACAAAATGAGATTGCAGAAGAGATTTATGGGGGACGATAGGCATGTAAATAATAAAAAAACTAGGGCTAGGGGACCGCTTGGAATTCACGATCATAGCACTCGAGTACTGTAGGTAGAAAGATGGATTGGGAGTCCTGTCAGGCTGAGGGCTCGTACCAGGCACGTGTTGCCCGCAATTAATGCGAAGTGACGCTATAGTACACCTAAGAAAATTCGAAATTTGAAACTGATTAAACCACTCAACTTACTCTCCCAAAATCCAGTTCTGCTGATTTTACAGAGTAGGGGGGCTCGTGATGGTACCATGGATTCTGACCATGGCACAATTACATAGTCCAACCCATAACGGGATCAACCCTTAATGGGGTTTGTGGTAAGTAAAGTAGAAGGCCCGATTAGGGATCAAGCCCACGGGAGGAACCCACAGCCAGGGCGAGCGGGACAGACAAGCCTCGAGCCTGGGCGGAGTTCCTGTGAGGCCAGGATATTCCTAGGGTTGACGTGGCAGGTTACTATTTGAACATAACTATTTGACAGCAGACATGACTCAATATGAAACGTGGACTTGAAGAAGATAATCATTGCACGGTGGCCGGGGCGCCATAGGAGTTCTATTCGAACTAATGTAGAATTAATAACATTAAATGTAAGTAGTTTCCTTCTAGAATACTAGTTCCTAAAGGCTATAAATACCTCTTGTAAATACCTTGAGAGGAATAAAAAATTCATTGTTCTAAATAATAATAATACCGCCTTATACCGCCATATTCTAAGATCTTGTTAAATTTAGCTCTCGTAGTTGGATTAAACTCCATCACGTCCTAATTTATGTGTCTTGTTTTGGTTTGATATAACTACTAATAAAGTGGTTGAAAAAAATAAAAATTATGGTTGAAATGTGAGTATAGTAAAATGAAATATTTTGAACCACATATTTATTTTAAAAGAAGAAGAAATTTGACACTTGATGGAGTATATGGGTCCAGACCACATGACGCACATACAAAGAAGACTAAGAGGAGCACAACTGTCATCCAGTGGGCCCTCCCGTCGGCCAGATGACACCCCATCGGCCAAAGAAGAGCCAACCCGGAATACGCTCCAGAAGCCAAGGAGAAGACTTGTCCTCCGTCAGCCAGTGCCCCCGTCGACCAGAGGTCTCCGTCCGCCGAGCGTCTCTTCCATTAATACAACTCACTTTTCTCTCTAGCTCTCCCTTCTGTGACTTATACTCTATCTATCAAGTGAAAGTGAGACAACTAAAATCATCAAGTGAGACACTTATCTTAAAATACATTCCATTAATATTTTAAGCAAAACCTCTTACATAAAATCACTAGTATATAATGCAGATTTATCAAAAAATGTAGATAATGCGAATTGGAGGGGAGGATCTAACTTATACAAGCATAATGCATACAACTAATACAATGTACAAGATCAGGAAAATTTTCTGGATGGATAAACGTGAGGCTCCAATGGAAGCTGCCATAGGAAGGAAGAATTGTAAAGAATCATAATTTCAAGTCTTTAACTCTCG
Organism: Cuscuta europaea; assembly: GCA_945859875.1. Lineage (NCBI taxonomy): Eukaryota > Viridiplantae > Streptophyta > Magnoliopsida > Solanales > Convolvulaceae > Cuscuta > Cuscuta europaea. Next base: position 5,017,373 of record CAMAPE010000045.1, on the reverse strand, counting down.
AATTTCTGGGAAAAAATAATAATGGCGTCTTTTACTCTGATTCAGCGACTGTCCCATTTTCCTGTCTCCCTGAACAACCGCCATCGGAGCCGGCTGCTCCACCGCCTGGTCAGCGGTCTCTGCCCGAATGCTCTCGACCTTCTCTTCTCGTTCTTCTGCTATTGATTAAGCTTTTAGTTTACTGTAAACAGGCTATTGTTGCAAGAAGAAATAGAACAATTATCAGAGCTGAAATTTCTGCTACTGGAGCTGCCAGTGTCGTTGATGCTTCTTCAACTACAGCTACTTTTCTCGAGCCCCCTGACTCTTCTCCTTTTTCGTTTCCACTCTTTGAACCCCCTTCTCAGCCCGAAGAATCTCCTGCTTCTCAGGTTCTCTCTTCTAATCTGGACATTTTTTTAGAAAAAATGGTCCTGCTAACCACAGTCCTTAGAGCTATGGTTGAGCATCAATGGATGAAGAGTATTCTTGCACCATTAAGCCATTAAATAACTAAACCATCAAAGAGTATTCTCCATGTTTGATATTCCAACAACAAAATAATTCAATTAAGTGTCTCATTAATCATCAGATATTGAATGTATCTTGAAAATTTTGTAGAATGTTATATCTGTCATTAATGCCGAGGCATAACTTTTAGAGTATGTGGTATGGCTCCATTTACAAAAAAAAACACAGTGTCAATCTTTTATTCTTAATCAGCAGCATACTTATTTTTGTCTGCATTGTTCACATTATATGGTATGGTAAGCACATGTTGGATTTAAAGAGGTATCTTCTAAATTTGATGTTTCTAGCAGATGACAATATCCCATGTAGTTTTGAGTGATCATTCAGAATTGGTTTTATTTTTGAGATTTTTATGTACTCCATACTACACATCTTATTTTTTAGTTGTTGAGCCTTTATTACTGGTTTTGCATTATTCTCTAGTTTATAATGTCATGATGGTAGTAATTACAATTTAAAAAGATGGTTATTTTTTTTTCTCTCTGAAAACCCTAAAGCAATAATTGTTCAAAGATTAGAGAACCCTTTAATCGATACCATCTCTTGATCTCTATTAACGTATAGGCTTTATAGTGTTTTAGCGATTTCATGTAGTAATGTTTTGTGTTAATCAGTTGCAGTTAAGTTGAATAATATTCTTTGAGTAGATTTGTAAAACATTTAAATTGCTTTCTCTCACTTAATAAATAAATAAGTAGTTGGAGCTGGCAGACCCCGATTTCTACAGGATAGGGTTTGTGAGAAGCTTCAGAGCGTATGGAGTTGAGTTCAGGGAAGGACCTTGTGGGTTTGGAGTATACGCTTCCAAAGACGTTGAGCCTCTTCGTCGTGCCCGTGTGAGCTTTGCAAAACTTCCCATTAAATTCATTTTCCTTTCCGAACATTTTAATTATGTTTTGTTTTATTTTGACTTTAGTTATAGAAAGAACTATTGACAAATATACGACTACAAAATGGAAGAATATATGATTTCTTAAGTACATTGATCATAGTTGTATTTTCACATGACTATAGTGACCATGATGATGTTCAATTATACACTATAGTGACCACAGTGGTATTTTCCTAGTGATTTTGCAGTGAATTTTGGTAATGAGTTTAAATTTCATAAATTTATAGGAAAGCACCCTTATATATTCTATAATGGCAGATGATCATGGAAATCCCGTTAGAGTTGATGTTAACAATAAGTCAAAAACTTCCCTGGATGTTTTTCCCAGACATAATACCTATTGGCCATCCTATATTTGACATTATTAACTCAACAAATCCAGAGGTAAAAGCAGTATTTTATGTAATTGTGTCATTTTTAAAATTATTTATTTATTAACTGTTGTTTGAATTGTGTTAATGTGTTGGTTCTTTACTTCTATTCAGACAGATTGGGACCTTAGGTTGGCATGCCTTCTTCTGTATGCCTTTGATTGCAAAGACAACTTTTGGCAACTCTATGGTGACTTTTTGCCAAGTGCTGAGGAATGCACTAGCTTGCTTCTAGCTAATGAGGTGTTTGCATATGTGTTCTTCAGACCTATTTTAATCTAATACTACATATAAAAAGTTTTTACATTCTAATCAAACAATACTACACTTGTGTTGTTCATTAAGGTCACATTTGGAACTCAAAATACTGGGAAATAAAATGGGGTGTAAAACAGAAAAGAAGGCCAGTCAGAAAAGTTATATAAAATGGGGCATGTGAAGAAAAATATAAAACATTGGGTTGTACTAAAAAATGATGTTAGATTTAATACTAATAAATCTATATATATATATATAGAGCGGTTCCGGTAAGAACACTCCCAGGAGAGAAATGAGAATGAATCTGGACCGTTGGATTGTATTATGTGAAACTGAATTGTGCATTTGATGAAATTGAAATGTGCATAAGATCAAATTGAAATGTGCAGAATAAAAATTTAAACTCTAGTGTGCATTAAATGAAACTGAAATGTGCGGAATAAAAGGTATAAATATAACATCACATCGTACCTTTTATTCTGCACATTACAGTTTCGCCTAGTGCACATTTCAATTTCACATATTGCACAATTCAGCTTCACATAATGCCACTGTATCGTACCATTTATGCTGCACATTTCAATTTCACCTGATGCACTAATTTCACTTAAAGCTAATCTAACGGTCCAGATTCATTCTGATTTCTCTCCTAAGATCGTGTTTTTATTTGAGCCAAAACCTATATATATATATATAGGTTGTTATTTTTTCATTTTTGAAGACAAATCCTAACAAAAGAAAATAACTTTGCTATTTTTACTCCTTTGCCTAGCATTTTCCATGATCCAAAGATATGATAAGTGTTAAGAATATTATTTTGGACTTCAACAGAACTATAGAAGCACTTCCATCTTCAGTTAGTAAAGTAATACCTTTTGATATCTTCAAAGCTATGTTTGGAATCTTGGTTTTGAAGGGCTAGTGGAGGGAGTGTTTGTTTTTTACTTTTTTATTTATTACTTTAAGCTAATTTTTCAACATCACAATCATTTACTTATTACCATAAAATCATAGAACTTACTTTATTTTAATTCAGAAGTTAGAGATATCCTCTCCAAAACCCAACCCCCAAACTTAGCTTAAATAAAATGAAGTCAGTAAATATATGGAAACAAGTTGTCTTGTATAAAGAAGTGAAGGAAGTTGTGATCTATTGTTCTACAAAGACCATTATATTTTTGTTCATCCAGAAATTGTTGAATATACGGTAGAGATATTTACTTCTCACTGTAATTCTATGGTACTCATCATCTGTATGCTGCCAGGGGGACCTTTTGGATTTGCAGGATGAAAATCTAGCTTCAACCATTAGACACCAGCAAGATCGAGCCCTTAAATTTTGGGAAAAGAATTGGGTATAATCTCTCTGTTTTTTACTCATCCTTTGTTGACAACTTTTAGGCTTCTTAGGGCCTGTTTGGAAGAAGTCATTCGAAGCTTTTGGAGAAGAAATGTTTGGAGAGTTTAGTCTATATCTTGATGAGTTGAACATTTAAAAACGAATAAAGGGTGACTTGAAATGTTACATGATTACCTTTTAGGCTTTTACTCGTTCCATCTCAATTCTCATTTGTTAATATAATCAATGTGTTCAGTACCCTGCCGTGCCCCTAAAGATAAAGCGCCTTGCTCCCGAGCCGGAGAGATTCATTTGGGCTGTGAGTATGGCCCAATCACGATGCATCAACTTGCAGATGAGGATTGGTTCTCTCGTCAAAGATGCAAATATGCTAGTCCCTTATGCCGGTATGAGTTTCTTCATTTGTCATAACCACAAGGCCATGTTACTTTAAATTCTAAAATAGTTCACATGTACTCCCTCTAGTCTCAAATAAGTGCCCATTGATGAAAGTTTTGACATGTATTTTGTCATGTATTGACAAACATATCCTGGTTGAGGGTATTACAAATAATACCAATAACACGCAAAAGTGATGCAAGTAGTTGGATTGTGTAGTCTGTACACCAAGCCATGCTGTAGTATCCGATCCAATCATGGCTATCCAACATTTTGGGATTTTTTATCCAGTCCGCTTAAAACTGGGCTTGAGGTTGCATCCCTACTATAAATAGCTCCTCTGTTGTATTTTCCATCTCTCAACAGTTAGTGCAAAACTCTGGCTTGGTATCGCCCCCAAAGTAGTCAATAAGGCGAAATGGGTAAACAAATTTCGTGCTTCTTTAGATCTCAAATTTTTGTCGTTTCATTCATCAAAGCAAATGGAATCTTCAACTATAAATATGTGTTGGTAACTCAGTGGTTTTACTATACTTTTCCTTATTATTGTAATTCTAAACTGATGCTATTTAGGAACATAATGCATTTAGTTAATGGTCAGTTATTTGAGAACTAAGAGAGTACAGGGCTACTCGGTGCATGTAGGCGTCCCCGCAAGGAGAGGGTTCGGGAAATGGACCCACCACAAGAGTGTATAGGCAGCAAATCTTCCCTGTCCATTTTGACAAGAGGCTGCTCCCAAAACTTGAACTTGAATCTGTGACCTCTTGGTCACAACTCACGTAGCAACATTGTAACCGATGCGCCAAGGCCTCCCTTCTGAGAACCAATAGAGTGACTGAATAAAAATTCAAGTACACTGCCAGTCCACCACAGGCTCCTTAGCATCAACCGACACTCTTGCTTTTCCCCATTTTAGCTATTTCTTTTTTCATTTCCTGTCTTCCTGAAGATTTTCTCTGTCCATGTGTTATGAATAGTAAGCTTTCTTCGAATGAGAATGGTCACTTAGACGATATATATTATTAAATCCTCCAGATATGCTGAATCATTCCTGTAAGCCAAATTGCTTTTTCCATTGGCGTTTCAAGGACAGAATGCTTGAAGTGATGATAAATGCTGGCCAACCAATAAAAAAAGGAGAAGAGGTAATTATGTAAAAAACGATACAGTAGTTTATATATCCACACCATGTAAATGCATCATCTGATTTATATTTGACTCAAGTTAACTGCAGTTCAATAATAAGTTAATAACTATCTAATTTAAGCTTTATAATGGTGCAGATGAGAGTTAATTATATGTCCGGGCAGAAGAACAACCTTTTCATGCAAAGATATGGTTTTTCATCACCAGCGGTGATTGCTTTTATCTTCACTCTCTGCTTTTAAGAACTCTCTGTAAACTACCCGTTGTCCTCTATTGCAACTATGTGTCAAAAGTGATATAATTGCTGATTTTGGTTTTAAAATGTAATGCCCTATGTTTCAAAATAACCATCACTTTAGGAAGGAAGATGCATTTTAATAATTTAAAGTTTCATTTGAATTTTACCCTTCTGTTATTTTTTATCAATCTCATGTGTTGTTACTTGCTATTGAAAAGACAATGTTGTTATTTTACTCACATAACTATACCTGATAAATAAATTTATTGATATCTGTGGTACAACCTTGAATAACTATTTTGAAGCAGAGGTAACCCAAATATTGATATCTCTTGTTTGCATATTTTATAAGCATCATGTTATCCAGAAGCCGTGTAAACCTTTTCAGGATTTTCTTGATGGTTTGCCTCTTGAGTTATGTATATTTCTCTGGAGTTATACATAATAGAATTTTCTCGATTAATTAATTTCAGAATCCTTGGGATGTCATTGGATTTTCTGGAAATGCCCAACTTCATCTGGACTCTTTCTTATCAGTGTTCAACATATCTGGCCTCCCAGAAGAGTATTACCATAATAGTAATGCCCCATGCTTCATTCATTCTTTAATTGGTTACCGTTTTTTCTTTGTTAGTGTTACATGTCCCATACATGTTTACCAAATCTATATCTAGGGTATCAGTATGGGAAATGGGACTATGGGGTAAGCCTGACATCTAGAAAATCCTTTTAGGGCGAGTTATGCCAAATTTCGTATGGTCCGTATCGGAGCTTGCCTCGGTTGGCTTTGTGTATTAGTCTTTTTGGGACTTATGGTTTTGAGTAGTCTATTTGGAGTCAGTTTGGCCCTTTTGTCCACATCAAGTTGTTCGACCGGGTTGGCCTGAGGAAGCATTTTAACTTTTAAGTGTCCAAATGGGATGTATATCAAATTCATATCTTATATATAAGTGTGAGATAAAGCTTACCTCTCTTCAAGATCTTTTTTGAGTGGATGGTCCCAATTTAAAATTTAAAGTAGTTGTATGATATGGAAGCAGGTGAGTTATCATCAAATAAGGGAGGAGAGAGCTTTGTTGATGGAGCGGTCATAGCAGCAGCAAGAACACTGCCTATGTGGACAAATAAAGACGTGCCCCCAATTCCTAGTCTCGAGAGGAAAGCTGTGAAGGAATTGCGAGATGAATGCCGCCAGATGCTGGCTTCATTCCCAACAACTCTTGAGGAAGACCAGAAAATCCTAGGTACAGTAACTAGTTTTGGTTAAATAACTAGCAGTCCTTGCCTCGCTTTAATAGTTTTGGGAAAAGATTTTCATCTTTTACCAAAATGATATATATTCATGAAAAATGATTTGTAATGTGAGAGTAATATAAAGTTCATATTTCGCAAGGGTTCTCTCGTAAAAGTACACATTATATTTTTTACTAAAACACATTGATTGAAATATTGGTCAAAGTGTGACATCTTTGACCTCAAGTCAAATATGGCCAATTGAAGGGTTTAAATAACTTCTACATTGAGCTGGTTCAAAATAAAGCAAAGATAAAATACTGCATAGATTTTCCATAATTTGCAATAGAGCCAAAGACTCACTATTTTTTGACTTGAGAATATGATGGAATAAAACAAAATGACTTACTAAACTGTCTGCGCTTCTTTGTTATGAAGCAGCAGTCAGTCCAAGCAATTTTGGATGCGATTTTCACTATGGGTCATCCGGAAACAGTCTCTGTGCTTTAGTACAGGGGTAAGACTGCGTACATCCGACCCCCTTACCCCACCGAAGGTGTGGGAGCCTTTGCGGCATTGGGGTAATGATGATGATGATAAAATACTGCATAGAAATACATGATCTAACTAATGAAAAAGTTGATCCTAGTTTAAAGCCACAACTGTTCTTTGGCAAGAGGTGAAAATTTGTTTTTAAAGATATTATGGTGGAGTGGTGGATGCTTGATCGGGTTAACTTGCTGCTTGTTTGCTACATTGAGTTAATATCATGGATGAGCAATACGGAGAGGGCTAAGATTTAACACTTTTAATGATATTGTTAAACAATAAAACTTGGGGGACATTAAGTTTAGTCCAACCTTTTATTTTTTAACATCATAGCTTCTCCTAAGATAGGTTCTCTAATTATTGTTTTAACTCCAATATCATATGTCAATTTCCAATATCATATGTATATTGCCTGGGTTCATGTTAGCCAGCCCCATACTCTTGTGAATAAGGCTTAGATGTTGTTGTGTTGCGTCTCTTTTTAAATAAGGTTAATTTCTCTCAAACAGTTTTGTGTAATGTCCTATGATTGTAACCTTTTGAGATATGTGGCTTATTATGAACAGATTCTTTGGCTGAACCTAGGAGCACACTTCAAGCAGCGATAAAGTCAGTAAACAGTTTCCATATCTACCACATGGATCTCATCTGCAATCTTAATCTGATCGGTTGAACCATTCAACTTCTAACTAAGTATTAGGAATTGTTTCTTTTTGACAGGTATAGGCTGGACAAGAAATTGTTCATACAGAAGGTCATTCAAACACTTGAGGTTTATCAAGACCAAATTCTGTTCTAGAAGTAAACTACCAAAAAGGGAAAACATAAAGTGATACTGTTTATTGAATTGTTTCCTTTCTGCCATTTTTTGCCCTGATCGTATGCATTTAACTTCAAAATGTTCAAGTTGAAGAAAAAGTTAAAGCACGGAAGAAAAGGAACCCCCTTCAAGTCTGAAATGCTGCTTCAACTTCTGAATAGGAATAGGATTGGGTGAACTAGGAAGTGATTTTGTTGTTGTAGACCCCAGAAAGCAGACTAATCATTTCTTGCATTTTTTAGTCCAAAATTCATAGCTATAGCCTATAGGTAACTATGTTTCTGAAAACTTATAGTGATACCGGTGGGATTGAGTGAGGGAAATGTTTAGGAAATGAATAATTTATCACAATCATGTTCAATAATAAATTGAAACGTTGTTTAATTCATGAAGAACATGAGAATGATTTCATACTCATTCTCTTAATTATTTCTATCACTTATTTTTGTGTCAGAAAAATACTATACATTTGTACAATCTACGATTTGCCGTTGTCATTGCTGTTTTCGAAAAGAAAAACTATTTGTACACAAGTGTACACTTTTTGTGTAAGATATTGCCTTTAATAGGAGCAAAACAAAGTAGAAATTCTTAAATAGGAGTTTAAGTTTTTTATTCCCCAAATAGGACCTAACATTATTAATATACCCTTCTTATAACTATGAACTCTCTTTCCTAAATCAATTTAGTTCATGCTCATATGTCGCTCTAGGAAGTCGACGTTACTGCGCCTCTTCCATCTTCATTGTTCGCCCTCGAGTTTCAATTCCATTCCCGCTACTTCCTTCGCCGGTATTGCCTCCACCCCTTTGCTTCTCTTTGCCGGTTTTGCCTCTACCGTCGATTCCTTCTTCTCCGGTCTCTAATAGCTAGGGGTGGATTCGGGCCGGGCCGCCGGTTCGTATCACATGGGCCCGGGACCGGCCCGAGGGTTGGACGGGTCCGGTTCGGGCCGGGCCACCCGTCCGGGTCACGGGTCGGGCCACCCGCCGGGCCGGGCCGGGTCGGTTAATTTTTTGTTTTAATTTATATTTTATACTTTATAGTTTTATACAAGTATTAAAAAACAAACTTCAAGTGCATTTATTTGAAATGAAATAGGAACTGCATTTGAAAATTAAATAGGAACTATAATTGTTTTTAAAACATGAAATACTAATCAATCATTCAATATTTCAATCGGAATCTCCGGCATAGGTAGAGCCATCCTCGGTTGTAGATTCATTCATAAAGTGTTGGGATGGGGTGATGTCAATTTCTTGAGCTCTACGGGTTGCTTTCAACCAATCGTGGTATCATATAAGCATCTCAAGAGATTCAGCGCTCAAGCTCGTTCTGGTTTGTGTTAGGACATTGTCGGCCGAACATTGATAGCACTTGCTTAGCCATCTTTGCTAAAACCGGGAACATTCTTTCTTTTCCCTTCCACCAGTTTAGTACGTCAAAATCATCTTCTTCAAAATCAACATCATAAGTTAAATACAAAGAAATCTCATTAATTGTGCTTTGTTATGTAGCGGGAGTTGATTTCGTTTTTTTAATAAGATTGGCAAACGTATATTTGAAAATTGATTTTCCTTTAGATGATGTTTGTGTCGGGGGAGGGGGCGCATTGCCATATTGTGAATCAAACTCATTGAATAATACATAAAATATATCACTAACCTCGTTGTATTCTTTTTTCGGATCAATCGGGTTGTCCTCATACATTGGCAATGGACCAAAAAAAGAAGCATAATAATAATTCAAACATTCTTCTAAAGAACCAAGTCTAAAACGAGGATCGAGAACAAATGCAATACCATAAATATGCGGAATATGTGAATAATATTTTAAAAACTTTTCCTTCATAAAACTAGCAAAATAACTCACATAATCAGCATTCTCAAAATTTGAAAAAGCACCGGCGAGATTAACAGCTTCACGAATAAATTGGTTTGAGGTAGGTTTATAAACATGACTAAAAGTTTCAGTTGCATTATTAAAATATATCAAAGCATTACAAATTTTTTCACAGGTGTCGATCTCAGCCGAGTTTATAATATAGTTATCATATTGTTTCATAAAAGCAGGAAAATGTTGTTTATATCTAAGAAGAACTCCAATTAACTTATAGGTACTATTCCAATGAATAGACAAATCTTTAGGAAAAGCCACATATCTCTCACCTCTTTCTATCAAATAATCATGCCATTTTTTCCTAAGTTGTCCATTACCCCAAATAAGTCTAATCCTCCCCTTGACTACCTCCAACGATGCTCCCAACGCTTTTAGACCATCTTGCACACATAAATTTAGAACATGACATGCACATCGTTGATGAAAAAATCTACTCATCAAAGAAGTAGAACCACACAATTCACGCAATCTAGGAATATCAGCAGTATTATTAGTAGCATTATCAAAACCAATAGCAAACACCTTATCAATTAAATTATACTCAATTAAAATACGCTCAATCAAAATATAAATATGTTCAGCGGTGTGACGATCATTAAATTCACGGAAAGCAAGACACGTTTATGCATATGCCAATCATTATCAATATAATGTCCAGTCAGACCCAAATAATGTAAATTATGATAAGTATCCTCCCATATGTCAGAACATACAGTAACACGTCCATCAAAGTTTGCAAAATAATTTTGTAACCTTACCTTTTCCGCACCATAAAGCCTTGAAATTTCTTTCTTAACCGTTTTGCGACTATAACCTCTATATTGCGGATTTAAACAAGTTTGTGCATAATCACGAAAAGCAAGACTTTCATAAAACAAATAAGGCAAATTTTCTTCAACAAGTAAGTTAGCCATACCTGTCAAATTTTGTGCATCATTGTATGAGAAATTACCAAAAGCTTGTTGGTTATTTGCAAACCTCGATATTTGCGTTTGCTTCCCCGTTCCGCCGCCTAATTTTGCATACTCCACCGGGTGTTTGGACTTAAGGTGTCTTGTGGCGGATCTGTATCCGCCGGAAATCCCCAAGCTATAGTTTTTCTTGCACCAATTGCAAGTTGCGGTCCATCTCCCGGTGTTCGGGTCCTTCCACTTAGAAAAATTATTAGCCATTAGTTCAGATGTACTTTTTTTTGTACCTGTTTGGGATGAGGCTGGTTGGTCGGCGTCATGGCTGCCGCCACCCTCCTCCTCCTCGTCGTCGTGGCTCTCCGGAATTACTTCCTCCACATCGTCGTCCTCGTCCTCGAGCTCTTCTTCGTCAATGGTCCTCGGTTGGTCTTGAAAAAAGCGGGAATTATGTCGGTGCAATTCTTGTTCTAGTTGTTCGTCGGTCATTGCATCCCCATCCCTCCTTGCGTAACCCGTATCAAAATCATCTCGACTTTGAGATGAAGAGCCGATATGTGATTTACCTTTGCGGGATCTCTTCCTCGCAAGCTCTTTCGTTCGATTGCGCTCGAGGTTACCCATATCAACCGAATATCTAGGACGATCCATCTAAAAAATGTAGCGATTAATAAAAAATTGTAAAAAACTAATTAACTATTTATCTAACTATTAATTCGAGTTATAGCAAATTAACTAGTGAATTAACTAGTTTTGTGTACAACATATTTTTTAAACTAGAGTCAAATGTAGCAATTAATAAAAAATTGTAAAAAAGTAATTAACTATTTATCTAACTATTAATTCGAGTTATAGCAAATTAACTAGTGAATTAACTAGTTTTGTGTACAAAATATTTTTTAAACTAGAGTCAAATGTAGCAATTAATAAAAAATTGTAAAAAACTAATTAACTATTTATCTAACTATTAATTCGAGTTATAGCAAATTAACTAGTGAATTAACTAGTTTTGTGTACAACATATTTTTTAAACTAGAGTCAAATGTAGCAATTAATAAAAAATTGTAAAAAACTAATTAACTATTTATCTAACTATTAATTCGAGTTATAGCAAATTAACTAGTGAATTAACTAGTTTTGTGTACAACATATTTTTTTAAACTAGAGTCAAATGTAGCAATTAATAAAAAATTGTAAAAAAGTAATTAACTATTTATCTAACTATTAAACTAGAGTCAAATGTAGCAAATTAACTAGTAATTAAACAAGTGTAAATAATACAATAATTTCGTACCTCTTTCGGACTTTCGGTCTTTCGGATGGGAGTAATAGAATGACTTCAAATTAATTAGATATAATCCCAACTATATTAATAGATATAATAAATATATAAGTAATATATAAGTAATATATAATTAGATATAATAAATATAAGTAATATAATACTATTTATATCTATTTATAGTTTATATAATATAAGTAGATAATTAATATAAACTATAAATAATAAATATAATATATTGGAGAATGGAGAATAAGAGAATTAGAGAGTAGAGAGTTAAGAATAGGATTTAGGAAGAATTGGAGAAGAGATATGAAAAAGTGTTTAAGATTAAGAGTATTTATAGGTTTTTTTACCCCCCACCCCCCACCCCCCCCATCACCCAACCCCCCGGACTCCCCCAGCACCCCACCCAACGGCTATATAGCCGTTTGGGTTGTCCCCAGCCCACCCATAACGGCTAGTAGTACAGATTTAACATTTTTTTTTAAATTAGACCGTTGGACCCGGACCCGGGCTCGACCCGGCCGGGCCGGGTCACATTTTTCCGGAACCGTGCCCGCCCCGCCCATTCCCACCTGTTCGGGTCCACACCCGGTCCCGGACCGCCCGACCGGGCCGGTCCCGGGCCCGCACAGTACCGGGCCGGGTCACGGGCCGGGTGGCCCGAACGGAATCCACCCCTACTAATAGCTAAGTATTATGGAAAGCTAATTGTAAGGAATGAATAAATATAAATAATGCACTAAGATGGAAAAGGTAAGTATATAAAGTCTCATTTGCAAATTGCAACAATATGCATTTATGTTGACTGTTGAGAATGAATTTATGTAAATTTTGCCAATTAGAGGTATGCATTTCTCGAATTTCTATAAATCTTGCTAGCGTGAAACACTCCCACTTAGGATCACAACGTTCTCATTGTGCCCATAAGAATATCTCAACTTTCCCCCAAAGAAACATCCAATATGTGTAGTCATAGTAAAAGCAAATCTACCCAGGAAGCCAAGTTTTGTGTTGTTCGTGATTGTATCATCAACCTACTCGGATATGAACGAGATGTCAATCTACTCTCTCTTTTCCCCGACATGCCTTTATCCAAAGTGACAAGCCGTCCAACAAACAAACCAAGTGAACACCCACAACTATGAAAGGAAATGAACATCTTGTTGCGTCCAGATATTTTCAAAGTTCATGGTGGGCGCTCAAGTTATGATATATTGCAATGCCTGAACACACGAATGATGAACAATCCATGTTTGATAGGGTAGAAAAAGTAAACCTCAAGTCCATGAAAACAATCGCAATGGTCAGAAAGCAATGTAGCACATGAGAGCTACTTCCAAAAGTTCAAAACTCATGCTGAATTTGAGCGCGTCCAATTAACCGATTCTGAATCCCCAAAACAAGCAAGGTCAAGCATACGCAAGTTGCTGCAAATTCAAAATCCCAACAAAATTGTATTCATCTTCCTCCTTGGTGGCGCCATTGTTCTTGTTCTGCTTGGAGGATGCTTCGATGACGAGGATTATACTTTATAGAGAGAGGATGATAAAAAAGTTTGGACCAATTTCTCGATTTGTGCGTGTCATCCTTGTGCAGGGGCCATGCAATCTTCGGTGTATCGTTCCAATTTTATCGGATGTCCCCGAAAGGACGAATATCTCAATAAATCTTGAGAATGCTCCCACGCGAAGTGCTTGTTCGTTATCCACAAGATCAATACATTGTCGCATGGTTGCTCTGATACCAATTGTAGCATCCAATGAATGTTTTATTCCAGCTCAATGTTATCTAATTTGAACTTAACATTTTGGAATTGTTTTACTAAACTTGCTAGTTATAGCATGTATTTTTGGGTAAGAATTTGGGGGTGTTACAAATTAGTATCTGTGCCGATCCGTTGGACATTGGGTGGGGACTAAGAATGGGAATATTTAGGGGTTTGATGGATATTGATTTATGACGCAACGAGGATGTTGTGTTCATAATAAAGGGTGATTGTAATATTTGAGATTAGCTTAAAAGAGTTGATAATACTACTCATACCAACAAAGTGTTGAAATTGAAGCTTAAGAGTCAATTAGTCTCACGCTTGAAGACTTGGCCACCTTATGGCAAAATCCTCATACGAGTTGACTAAGGAACATTAGTAGCATCTTCTTAGACCTTCAATGCCTCAGATGTGTAAGCTTCAATTGCCTTTTAAAATCATGCATGGTACCATGGTGTAGAAGGTTAGTGCACTTAGATGGATGAATTAAAATAATCAAAACTCCTACATTTTCTCAAGACTGTCTTTAGGAAATATTGGGCCCTAGGCAAAAACTAAATTACACCTTGATATTAGTGAAAATTGTTAGACATAAGATGTCATTTCCAGAGTATTTGCATAATATTTTATATTGAAATTTAGATTTTATATATTTTGAATTTTAATTGAAATTGAATATTTCAAATCTTCATTCAATGTAAAGTTAAATTTAATATAAAACAATAACTTTTGCTAATAGTGTTCTTACCATGAAAATGAATTTGCAAAATTCATCTTGCACCAGGGATACGAAATTACTTTTCTCTTAGCTTGAGTATTGACGGTCTTTCATTTTCGAAATTGAAAATAACACTTCTAAAAAATTGGTAAGTTGGACAAATGACCTATTGTTTGTGATCTTCAGTGCGTCTTAGCAATACCAATCAATGAAGAATGAGTTACGTTGGCTAATTACCGATTGATCTTGTGGAGATTGTCGCTTTTTTTATTTAAATTTGGAATTGTATGAGGCTCCGAGAGTCCTAACTATTATTACTACTTCGATAATTTCTAGTATGGTACGTCTAAGCAGTGGCGAAGCCAGGAGGTGAGGATGGGGGGGGGGGGGGGGGGGGCAAGAAAAAAATTACAGGCCAACTACTAAAAAAATTAAAATCTTGGGAGGGGCAAAGGCCCCCTTGATTTACACATAACTCCGTCCCTGCGTCTAAGATTAGAGAATATCAATGATTATTTCTTGTGACTATTTTTTTTGTTTGGTCAAACCTCAGTTAAGTGTATAGTAATAATTATATAGGTATTATCTACAGACATTTTAATTATTATTATATGTAAAACTCTTAGATTTCTTAATGGTGCCCTACAAAATTGTGGTGCCTAGGGCATTTGCCTAGGTGTCCTCTGTCTATGGACAATTCTGCATGTTCTTCATGGTCGGTGTATGTCACTTCCAAGCTTCATTAGTTTATATGTGTATTTACTTTATATATTTTTTGTTTGTATATTTAATTGATTTATATTCTCTAGATCAACATTCCTTTACATGTGATTATATTTGAGAGATAGAAAACTACTATGAAAAGACTACAAGTGTGGAAGTATGACGTTAACAATCATAGATTATATCACATTACAAGCTTATCACATATGATAGTATTTCATATGTATATACAAGCTTGTAAAGACCAAAATAAAAATTAGTAATTGAAATTCAAATCAACATGGAACTCATCCCCGAAATGAAGGATTTAATATAACAAACTCCGATCTTTATATATATAACAACTCGACCGTCCTTTTCTTAGAAAAGGTCTTTCAAAAAAATCGGAAGGGAACACCTTCGACCGTTAGGGTTTTGGAACCGCACTAGGTTGTCAGCTGGGGCTTTGGAGCCGCACTAAGTCATCGGCATTTGGTCTTTTGTTTAGCTTCTTCAGCGAGAGAGCAACGGGAAGATGGAGGACAACACAACATGTAAGATGCAAACCTTGGGTGACAGAAACAATGGCAAATCTGGTCCAAAGTCCAAACATGATGAACGATAATGCAAGGGACATAGAGAGGTCGGAGAAGGGAAGGGATGACGAGATAAACAAGGAAGACAAAGTATTGATGATCCGCCCCCCTCTTGAACCACCACCTTAGAGAGATTGCAGAACCAAGGATCAGAGGCTGACGTTTCACGATTGGATTTTGTTACTTGTGCTCTTGCGCTAATTTTTTCATTAAATTTAAGTTTTATTTTTTGTTTTGCCGTACTTTTTTATTCGATTAATAATTGTGAGTTGTGGGTGTTTTGTTGCGAGAATGAGTGGAAGAAATCAGGCTAGTCAAGCCAATAATAGCTTCGAATCTCTCACATGTTCGACGATTAGTCTTGTTCGATATTGGACAGTCTATTCTATGTTGATCAGGGAGTGAGAAAGTCTATTGGCTATATGGTGTCTAGGGTAAGTTAATTGGATGTTTGGATGCTTGGTTCAATGAGATTAATATAAGCCTCTTCCTTTCAAAAGAACAACTCTACCGTCTATGCAATAATGGTTCCTGCTGAACATTCCTCGGACCACACATTAGCATGGAAAATTCCCTTTGTACACGCCAGTTTTTACACGCCAGGTTACACGCCGGCCAGATTGTCTGTGTACAAACAATTTGATAGGCCACACAAACAATTTGACCGGCGTTTTATGAAGAAAACTGATTTTCACACAAACAAAAAAAAATCTGTATCACAAACATTTTAATGTTCTCGTTCAAAATTCTCGTTTAAAATTGTCTGTATCACAAACATTTTATGAGAAATTCTCGTCTAAAATGTCTGTGATACAGACAACTCTTTATTTTTATCTGTGTAGAAATCAATTTTCTTCATAAAACGCCGGTCAAATTGTCTGTGTAGCAGGTCAAATTATTTGTACACAGACAATTTGACCGGCGTGTAACCTGGCGTGTGCACGAAGTGGGACTCCATTAGCATTGTGGACTACTATTGATAAAAATCCAGAACACGTGCAATGACCATTGTGGACCTCAGGAGCAAGTGGCAGGCCAATATTGGTAGCATCAAATTGGGCCTGTGTTAGAAGATTCAGACATCTGATTGACTATCAAATAAGATTATTTCTATTAACACTCACAAAATTACTAATTGCAATCACATAATTAATTTTAAATAAATAAAATAAATTCAAATTTCTATTTTACCCTTACACAAGTATGTGCTATATTACAATTACAATTTGTATGCTTCAAGTTCTTCCGAAAGATTAAACTCTAACGACCAAAATAACAAACATACCCGCACAGATAAATCATTCGCACCTTTAATGGATATTTGCTGCCATGATTCTCTCTTTGGATGTTTTATGGATGAAGAGACTTGAGTGAATTGCAATTCTGATTCGACCTTCATCTTGAATAAGGATGACAATTGTGACTGATCCGATGGATAACTGCACTGAACCGTTCCGGTCAAAACGAGGATGGATAAATTCACTGAACCGTTCCGGTCAAAACGAGGAAAACCGCATTGACCAGGTAACGGTATAGGACAGAGAATACTCATTTTATTTTTATGAGTAAAAGAATTGTTACGGTTTTATACATGCTCACACCATTTATTTGTAGGGAAAAAATAAATAAAATACCTTAGAACTTTCATTAATTGTGGACTCCCTACCCTATACTTGTCTTGTTTAAACAAAATACCTCTCACTTTTGAATTTGAGATACGGGTAGTCGGGTACCCTATCTTAAATTTTTTGAATTTATTTTTGAATTAGAAAGTTTTTAAATAGACCCGGTTAGCTTACCCTGAAAACTCCTCGCTATCTAACCACCCACGCATATCTTCATAAACTCCACAAGAAGCCATGAACGATTACAGCCCTGGACAAAGAAGACTCTCATAGGCTTCTTCTTGTGCTCTGCCGTCTCCCAGACCTTTCTCTCCCTTCCAGCTCACCGTCAATTAGATACAGGGCTTACTCGCCCAAAATCTTGCATCTTCGTCTTCTTCCAAGGCCGGAAGTCCGGAACTCGGAAGATGCCGATACATGAATGTATCAGTCCGACGGCTTCTTCAAAATCCCAGATTCGAAGACCTTATATTTCTGAGGGCAGCGTTTATGGCTTCGTTTAAATCCTCGCTAGTTTCATTTTCTCATGTGGTTCGGCTCTCACGAAGGCCTTAATCGTCCCCTGTGTGCAGAGAGGTTTCTGTCTTAGAAGCTCTTGAAGAAGACTTCAACTTGGTTCTGGAAAATGTTTAATGTCTGTTCAGAGAATGCAAAGGTGGCCTTCAGAATTTTGAGTGTCAGTATAATGTTTAAGTCTTCCCTAGTGGGTCTAAGTGTATTCCTTCCACTTCTATGTATTCCTACTCTTGATGTGGGTGACCAAACATTACATTTGCAGCACTTGGAATTTGGCAGTGAACACAAGACTATGGAAATAGAAGAATGTTTTGATAAATGCTGAAATTATATGCTACTAAAAGAGAAGAAGAATGCAGTTAAGACTGCACTGATGGTGCTGCAATCTGATTTCGAGAACATGAAAGCCATTCATATATCAAAGATAGAGATTGAAATGTATTGGCTAGATTTGTAGTTCTTCGTTTTGTCTCTGTTTGTTCACTTATTATAAGTAAAATGTACTGAGTAGTAGTTTTTTATAGCTATTAAAAGAGACCCCTGATGGTGAAAATGAGTATTTGATTGCACTGTAATATGTAGGAGAAAATACTGTAACTAAACAATGCTATTGATTAATACAAATCTTTTCTTTGGTTAGTGGCATTCTGATTTTTTTGATTTGAAATTGTGGCATTCTGGTTTTCTAATGCTATTATACAAGCCTTGATAGTACATGTCTGCAAAATCAGGCCCATAGTATTTAAATTTGCAGTAACCACACCAAAACCAGTAACTACATACTACAAAACCAGTAAACAATATAATGAACAAAAATCAACACATGATTTCTTTGATTGAGTGTTTGTGTTTAAACAACAAAATAACAATCACAGGCTCACAACATGGCCTTTCTATAGTAGTAACAAAAAATGATAAGCAAAATACAGACCAATGCATGACTTGTACATAGCAGGCTGCCAAACAAGGACATTTACAAGTACAAAAACAGGTATGCACCACAAAATACGCTACACCAACCTACGCAAAAGAAATACCTAAGGCTTGTTTCCTTACATTGTAGCAAGTAAACCTTTGAATACGCACACCAAATCTTTCCATTACTGATTGTTGTAGCGCTTTCCTCGACCAGTTAGGATCTTTTCTGTACTCCTCCAAATACTCTTCAGCTAACCACCTTGGTTTAGCTTGTATATTCTCACAATCTTGTTTGTTACAAGTATGATTAGGATTCAAAGACTTTACCACAAATGACTCTTTCGGTCCATCCCATGAAGCGTATATCCTCCAAACACACCCCTCTTTACCCTTCGCTGCAATCTTGACCTTTTCACTCTTACTAAATTTAATACTATACCCTGCAATAACAGCATACCTCACTACTTGTTTCTTGAAGATTTCAGGTGAGGCAAACTTCATACCCACTTTTCATTTTAGCATTTTGAGTGTGGCATCATTATCAACTTTGTATGTAACACTTTCCTTGTTTGTCCCACTTTTACCTTCTTCATCACTTGCATATGGTGTAAGCAAATAATTTTCAGATTTATCACTGTCATAAGATGCTTCCAACCCGTCCATCTGGGTTTCTGTGAGCATATTGAAATTGTAGGAAATAAGCTTTTTCCTACTACCAATCCATTCCTCATCACTTGAAGATCCACCACTACCAATATCCTCCCTTTCAACATTTTCGAAGTCACTCTCTTCACTCTGTGAGCCATCTTCCACGAAATGGGCCACTTCCATGGTACAATACAATTTTAACCCTAATCTATCAACCACACTGTAAATACTTAGCACAGTAATCAACTTACAGTGAACCGCAAACTTGATACGCCGGGTTGTGTTTTTTAGTTGGGATATGCATCGTCTTCTTCTCTGTAATCTCAAAAGCTTGCAAGTTGGAAGTTCTCTAGACGAGGGTTTTGAATCCACGTTGCCTTTCCGGAATTAGGAATTACAGTCAGATATTACTTTGCCAAATAAAAACTAGAAAAATGCGTGTATACAAAATGTTTACAAAATGTGTACACTCGTATGTCCCTAGTAGACAAGTGTTTGTCCATAGACAATTTTGTATTTTATTTGGATCATTACAAAAATTAAGGTTGCAGACATCTCAAATTCAAATAGTGGGAGGTATTTTTTAAAACAAGACAAGTATAGGGTAGGGAGTTCACACATAATGAATGTTCAGGTTATTTTATTTATTTTCCCTAATCTGTAGTTATATTTTTATTACATTTTTTCTATTATTTGTCTCACAATTAATAAAAGATGAGATTTTTCTCTTTTCATTATGTATACATGGATGTACTAACTATAATTTATGAATGAAAGTTCATAGTAGATTTTAATAGTTTCGCTTCATTATTATCATATTTTTTCTTGATTAATTATTTTTCAATTTAATTATTTTTAAGTTCAAATTAATTTAGGTTGACTTCTTTCTTGTCTTGTAGATGCATGAAACTTTTAAGTGGCATTTAACGTCTAGAGTCGTCCAATCAATGACTCATTTAATAAAGCGATTACCCTCGATTATAACAGTTACCCATTGGGACGGTTAAGGGATGGAAAAATTAACCAACACTGCAGTTACAATTATAAGCATAATTGTCCCCGATCTGACCCATTGTCATCTCTAATCTTGAAAAAGTAAGAAAAGTTTTGCACTAAATCAAACCAAACACCTAACTTTCATCATGGTGAGCAACTACATCTTCATTGCAAGTGGGAATGATCCCAAGAAATCATCCACACAACAAGAAGGAGAAGGAATGTATTAGGAGATCGCAGTTGCGGTGTATTTGTAATAGACTTCATCTATGACAAATTAAATTAGATATAAGTTAGCAAAAACAGATTAATGAGCTACTCTTCTTACTAGAAAATTAAATCAAGTATATAAAAATTACTATAGTCGATAGTATGAATCATGTTGTAGTTACGCAAGGGCGGACCCAGGAAAGTCATTTTGGGGGGGCGAAAATATTTTTGAGGGGGTCCAAAATACTTTTTGGAAGAGCAAAAATTATTTTTCGTATATATATACACTAATAAAAATTTGTTGGGGGGGCGGTAGCCCCCTTGGGTCTCTACTACGGTCCGCCCCTGTAGTTACGTACGTAGTAATTTCAATAAAAGCTAAGGTGTTTGATGAATTCTACTATGCCTGTGATTTAAATTAAACAGAGAAAATTTATGTTTTCCAACATTATTATTATTAACAGTCTTATCATTATTATTATTATTAACAGTCTCATCATCTTATATTTTTTTCGTCTGCTCTCTCTTCTCTCCGCTCTACATCTTATATTTCTTCTGTCTGCTCTCCTTGCTATCCCATCAACTTCATTTTGCTCTATTTATTTTTTTCCTTCTCTTACTATAATAAAGATGGACCAATAGCAAATAAAAGAAGAAGCAGGCAGGATAGCACAGAGAGCAGCCTAGAGAGAAGGAGAGCAGCAGTGGCAGAGCTAGAGGGGGTCAACCTAGGTCCTGATCCACCCCAAATTTAAAAAATGCTTTAATTTTAAAGTAAAAATTTTGTGTAATTTTTCCCCAAAAATATTCTTTATACTGGTCCAATCCGGCATAGTGCCCTGGCTCCACCCTTGTAAAGCAAACGAGAGAAATATAAGATGACGAGCGGAGAGAATAGAGAACAAACATTAGAAGTATAAGATGAAGAGCGAAAGTGAAAACGAGTGGACCGGAGGAAATTAGAGTTTATAGATTAATTATTTGATTATTTGATGACTTGGGCTGCAACGATATATTACAAACTGATAGTTTGGTCAGATCAGCTATTTTAACGTTCTAACAGAGCAAATTGCAAATTCATGTACTTTGTAGTTTCAAGTGTAAGATGAGATACTACTTACTCCACTTGAAACAACTTCATGTATCATTTTGATCATTTTCTCAAAAAAAAAAAACTGAGTAAATACAAATATACAAATAAATGGATGCATATAAACTTTAGGAACAAAAAGAGATCAGACTAAAGAAACGGATTAATTAATAGTATTTCATTTAAACTGATGTGAATTGAAGAGGTAAACAAACTCAAAGAACCTATAATTGAGAGAGATGGATCATATAGCCATGACCCATATTAATACTCCGTATAAAACAACTACTCCGTATAAGCTTTTACAAACTCTTGCGGTTTTTGCCTTGAAATGACGAGGAGACCGGCCTGGCATGCTTTTGAGATACCGCTACAAAAAAATTACCCAATTAACCCAAATTTAGCATGGATTTATCGATGATTTCATATCAAATAGTTCTTGTCAAAAAGTGTTTTTGACACGGATTTGACATATAAGGTATGTTTGGCAAATGACTTATCAGCCAACTTTTAGCTTGTTTGACCAAATTTAGTTGTTTCATTAGTCAAAGCAGTCAATATTTATGTTTGGTAAATATCTTTTTAAATTGGCTTGTTGAGTTCGAAAAGCTGAAAAAATGGCTGGTAGGAAACAACCAATATCTTTTTAGATTGGCTTCTTTCATTCTTTTAGATGGGTTACACTCTATCAGTCATTTTGAAACAACCAATTCTACCAAACAATTATTTATAATTAGCTAACATAATTAGTCGGTCAAAACAGCTAACACAAGCAACTATTAGAAAACAGCTGACACAACCAACTGACAGCAACAACTAACAGCCATTTGCCAAACAAGGCCATATTTGCCGTGTCCTCTACAAATTTCTGCGAATTCTTGCCAAAAATCGTGCCAAATCCGTGTTGTTTGTAGTGTACATATAAGCTTCGAATGCAATGATGAAATCCATCTTTTTCCATTACAATGAGCGGAAATAGATATTAGACTGTTTGGATGAAAATGCAGAAATACTTTTGGGTGCTCTAAATTGCTCATAAGAGCAATATTTTAAAAGATAAGAGACGTTTATGAAAACTGATTCTGATTCTATTTCTTCTTTTAAAAAAGTAGTAGAAGTACAATCAGTTCCGACCACTCACATAAATCAATGAAAACTATGTGTACATTGACTACCTTTTTATTCCATTTAATATCCAGTACGGTCATAAATCATAATAGGATAATAGGCTTTTATTTTAAATATAACTCACAAGTAACAATGTTTTGTAACTATCCAAATATTATTACATATAATATTCCCCTCGTCCCTTAAAATTTTGTCGTCTATTCTTTTGGGATTGTCCTAAAATTTTTGTCACCTTTTCTTTTAAACAACTAATTTATGATTCATGTTATTTATCTCAATCTCAACCACAAAATATTTATTTTATTATTTTCTGTATCAATTAAAGTGACCAAAGTTTTAAGGGATGAGAAGTATATGAGGCAAATTTAATGGGACCCATAAAAAAAGTAAAACGGGACAAAATATGTTTATTGGGGGAATATGAAAAAAGTAGGTTTTTGATTCCATGGGTCCCGCGTCTTGCTCTTAGCCCCTCTTATACAAGAAGTCACTGTAAACTCTGTAATATAGCTTTTCTTGAAGCTCCATGAACTCATGGTAGTATACCTTTGTATAAGTTTTTGAATAGCTCAAAACATGGCCTTTTCACTACGTTGGATTGCAACCAGCTTGTATAGATGGGCAAGGGGCAAGATGTTGGCCATCTTGTATTTGAATCAGTATACAAAGAGAGAGGGAATGAGTGAAGGAGGAGGAAGAACTGCTGCTGCAAGGGTAAAATCAATCTTCATTTACCCAATCAAATCATGCCGCGGCATCTCCGTTTCTCAGGCACCCATCTCCCCAACTGGTACAACACATTTACCTTTCTCTGAATTAAAGTTTGTATCTTTTCCAGTTTCTTGAATTCTTGCATCTATGCATTATGACTTTGACACCGTCTGGAAGCTGGGAAAGCTCAAATTTGTGAACTTTCTTTAAAATTATTTTAAGGTGGTGGGATTTGAATATTTGATGGAATCTGGCAGAATACAAGAAGGGAAATAGTTGCAACCATTATTAGTAGATCAAGGGGTTGATCTTTGTATGGGTTATGGTAGGTTGAAGTTCAGGCCTACTTTAGGGTAACTTATTTTTTTCCAATTTTTTAGTTTAAATTGTTTCATTTTTCATATTAAACTAACCTGGTAATATTTAAGTCTAGTATAATTAGTCTTCAGCCAAATCCAACACAAATTCATGGACTGCTCTTGCGTAAATGCATAAAATTAAAAGCTTTATAATCTATTTACGCGGAAAGAGATATTGGAATGGTTGAGTGAACATGCATAAGGACTTCTAAGATGTATAAATTGCTCTTATAAGTAGTTTTTTAAAAAGCGAGAGAGATATCAACTTATTTAAGTCTAGTATAATTAGTCTTCGTCTCTTGAAAAAGTGATTGTTATTCAGTTCTTGAAAAAGTGATTGTTATTCAACTTGTACTTTTACAAAAGAAGCATAATCAATTCTAAACCCCTTTAAATAATACCCAACTAGGGAACTATGGTGTGATTTTGTGTATACAAATTCGGTCATTTTAACTCGATCAAAAACCCATATCAACCATCAAATAATTACTAGTCCTTATACTCGCTATTGTTTATTCTATATTTGAGTTATATTAACCTTGGAACCGAACCGACAATTGAATTAGTAGTATACTTCGTATTTGGTTTGATAAAAAATGAATTTTGACTCTGCTTGCATTGGAATATAAATATAATGGTCATTTCCAATTTCACCCATGTAAATTGGGAAAGAATAAAAGGAATTGAATTAGAAGCTGGGATCCTTATTCTGTTCTAACCCAAAACGAAGTGGAGGTGCAAGTAACTCTGCCACTTAGAAAGAAAAAGTAGATCTATAAAAGAATAGTTTCTTTTTTAAAGTGAATGGAATTGTGGTGCACGAAAAATACTCCGTAAATTGCGGAGTGAGGGGAAAGGGGCCAGAAAAGAAGAAGTAGAAAAAAGGATGACACCTATCCTTAGACAAAATGTACATCGCACTATAATCACAGAGTAGTGAATAACGAGTGAATTTTTTATCCAAATACTTTCAATTTAATTGGAAAAGTAGAAGGATTTGTTGAATGTGAGAGTAAGGATATTTTATTTGGACTGAAATTTTCTGGTCTTATTTGTTTAGGTCTGGTTTTGTCTAATCTAGTTTAATCTATTTAAGTTTGATCTGACCTGATCTAGTTTGGTAGATATATGGTATCTATATATTTTACAACTATCAAAATCTAGTCTGGTGGCTCTGGCCTATTTAAGTCTATGTTATGGTCTGGTCAGGTAAATATATGATCTTTGTTTATCTTTGTTTGTATTTCACCGTGTATTTTACAACCATCAAAATTTGATCTAGTCTGTTTAAATCTTATCTGATTTGATATATGATTAACCAATGGAAACACCAAAAGGGCATTTTGAGTTTGTAATCACAATTTTGAGCGTAACACAAAATTGAATTGTACCTTACTAGTCCTGGTTTCATGGGGAAAAAGAAAAAAAAAGGATGACACATTGACACACCATCTCTGAGGGTCCCACCCTCAATTCATGGGAAAAAAAGAAACACCATTTTGGTGTGTACGTTTACTTCAAGTCTTCGAGTAGGTACTACCTGCGTGGCTGCCCAAAAGTAAGAGGCGGTTTAGTAGCATTAGAATTGAGCTAAATCTGTCGAATGTGTTGAAGTGTTGAACTATTGAAATTAAGGGCTGAAATGAGTCAAATGACTATGCTTAGTATGAAATAGTTATTTCTAAAATATTTTTATAAATAAAAAAAGGATATAATATATATTTCATATATCCCTCTTTATCATGTTTAAATTCTGTTTGTGTTATTTAATACTACATCCGTCCCCATAACATTGGTACACTAGAAGGTGGTGCAGTTATCAAAAAGGTGGGTTTAGGTGGTAGATATTGAATTGATAAAACGAAAATAAAATAAAAATGATTTAGAATCATAAAAATGTTACCAAATGTGAGACAACCTTAGTGGACAGACTATAAAGGAAAGATGAACACTTTTAACAGGGTGGAGAGAGTATTTCTTTAGTGTTGTTTCTAACAATCTAGATTTTAGTCATTTATAGGTTTAAATAATTTTTAAGTATGACAACTCTTGATGCATTAACTTATAAGAGTTGGGATATTATAACTTCCATTGTTTCCCATGTGGTTAGGTTGTTTGGTATCAAATTATCTATGAAAAAACATGGAAAAAATTAAATTACATTAAAACAAATCCAAAAATTTCATGGTGGAGAGGGTTAGATTTGCATCTACCAAAATAAGCTTTCATCGAGCAAAACAAGTTTCAAGCATTAATTGGATTAACTGTCCTCTTATACTTATCTCACTTTTTATACGGTATTTTGTTTTGGATTTAAAATTTTGAGCAGGATTTCGATGGGACAGACAGTGGATGGTTGTGAATTCAAAAGGTCGAGCCATTACCCAAAGAGTTGAATCAAAGCTAGCTCTAATTGAAACTGAATTACCAAATGAGGCTCTATCTGATGGTTGGGAACCAAATAAGCACTCGTATCTTGGTAAGGAAGTACACCCTCCGTCCCGCTAAGATTGTCCCAATTTTCTTTTTCGATCCGTCCCACTAAGATTGTCTCATACCAAATTAAGTAAAATCTGTGTGGTTCTAAATCATTCTTACTTTATCTAACTTTATCAATTCACTATCAACCACATAAACACACCTTTGTTGGTATCCGTGTGCCACCCGCTCATTTCCCATTGTTGGTGGGACGGAGGGAGTAATACATTACTCTTAATGCTCCCAGTTGCTAGTTTATGGAACTGAAATACTTCAGGAGTGACCGAACTAAGACATAAAACGGATCCAACCTATTAACTAATTACCCGTAGTCTTATTAACCTACTACCTCCGTCCCTTAAAACTTTGCCAAGTTTGACCGGCACGTGGATTAATAAAGTAAAAATTGTGTGGTTGAGGTTTGTGCAGAGGAGAGAGAATTAACTGCATCCACAAAATCTTTACTTAAAAAGGAAAGTGGCAAAGTTAGTGGGACATCCAAAAAAGAAAAGTTGGCAAAGTTTTAAGGGACGGGAGGAGTATTATTTTTTCTTTACTTGTCTGACATAGGACCTAACGTATGTTGCACGGAAACATGAAAACATGAAACAGGAAACATCATTTTCTAATAGAAAAGTAAGTGTTTGGAGAGTTCTCGAGAGTTTCAGTACTTCACAAGACTCAACTGAAGCCACTTTTACCACCATATGATTTGGTAGACACTAACCTTTTAACAACTTAAACTAACTAACTGGATTCACTTCTGCAGTAATTAGGGCCCCTGGTATGGATGCACTGGAAGTTCCATTATCAATTAAGCCTTGTCCTCAGACAATAACAGATACCATTACAGTGTGGGAATGGTCTGGCTCTGGACTTGATGAGGGTGAAGAAGCATCACAATGGTTCTCGAACTATCTCGGGAAACCCGCTCGCCTAGTGCGCTTTAATGAAGGTTAATTACTAAGTAATTAAGGGTCACTTATCTTCATTCGAGTAAATAAATATGTACTTTTGCGCTTTTTTATTCAAATATCAGTTGATTCAGCTAATGTAGTAAACAAGTTAAATTTTGGTCTTAGTTCTTCTTCCTGCCTTGTGCAGTCTTCGAAACAAGACCCGTGGACCCCAATTATGCCAACGGATACAAAGTTAAATTTAGTGACGGCTATCCGTTCCTCATGATATCACAAGTTAGTCAAATGTATATTGGAGCATTGGTTTCAATGAACCTATTGGCCGAGTTAAGTCTCACAGAGGCTCCTTCTTAACTTGTTGCAGGGGTCGTTAGATGCCTTAAATGCCCTTCTCGAGGAGCCAATTCCAGTGAATCGTTTTAGACCCAAGTATGTGCTTTTTGGCCTCTTGATTTCACTCATATTACTTTGTGGCAGACTGGCAGCAGGATGGGTTGTTGTGGGTACACAACCCACCCGAACTCTAATGGGATGGATTGGGTATATGGTAATTGGGTATCATGGGTTAAAAAATGATGCAACTCATTCCTAAGGACCTCTAGAGTAAGCTGGACAATTTGTTAAGAGAGTTAAATTAAGCTATAATCAAAATGGGGTTAATAAGATGTATTTGCATATATGCATGTATGAATGTACATTCACAAGCATATTACTGCATATAAAGTTGTGTACTGATAGTAGTTTTAGTATCTTGTGTTTCTTTTACTTATTTTCTTGAATGCATAAATGAATTTAGGTTGTTTTGGATACACTATTTTCATGATTTTGTAACCGGACTTTGGGTTGGGTCCAATTGGTTCTTGATTTTCAAACTACAAGAATCTACTAGGCGCACCATTTTTGCTGATTTGTGATTCGTGCAAAGGATGGTTTATTTCATCACTGAACCAAGCCGAGCCTTTGGTGTTTTATATTTACTCTTATCCACGCAGTATACTTGTTGATGGATGCGAACAATATGCTGAAGATTTATGGAAGGAGATCCTCATAAGCAAGTTCCCCTTCTACGGTGTTAAATTATGCAGTCGTTGCAAGGTATTTTTTTATTTATAAATAGGCTAAAGGGTCAAATAGGCCCTTGTACCGGTCGTGTAAGCTCAATTCAGTCTCTGAACTAGAAAAAGGTCCAAATCGCACCCCGAATCGGCAAAAAAGGGTTCAAATTTCATTTTTTACAGGTAAACAACCGGTAAAAAAGATCCAATTCGCACCCTGAAACGTTACAGGTGAACCTTTAACGACCGATATAGGGGCCTATTTGACCCTTTAGCCTTATAAATATTTAGGACAACTGTTGAGCTTCTCTGAAACGTTTCATGGCCGATTTATCAAGTTCTGAAATGTTTCAGAAGTTACTTCCATGCCTTAACGAAAATGTAATTCTCAGTATATGTTAAGATATTTGACGAATGCAAAGATACAAAACACACAAGATCTTAGAGGACTCTTATATGTTAAGGTATTTCACTCCAGGTACCTACAATCAATCAAGAAACAGCAGAAGTGGGGAGTGAACCAACTGTGACATTGAAGCAGTTTCGTTCGGACAAAGTATTGCTTCCGAACAAGAAACAAAAGGGAAATGTAAACGTCTTCTCGAAAAATGAATCCTAATCACGTCAAACAATATAACCTGTTTCTCTGCAAACTGTAATTTCATCTTATGCATTTTTCAGGTGTATTTTGGACAGAATATGGTTTCTGCTGAATCCCTTAATGAAGGAGGAGCAAAGCTAATAAGAGTTGGTGATCCAATTTATGTCATCAAAGCAATTTTATCCTGCACCGATGCTGCAACTTGAACTCTTCCCTTTATGATCTTAGTTAATAAATCCCCATTTTGTATGATGTGGATCAATATGATGTATAACTTTCCCACATTATCACTATCATAATTTTGAACATCTTATCAGAAAAATTGACAGGGGAATTAATACAGAATAAATTCTCATGTTATTGTGTATAGAATGTGTAGGTTCCGGTGGCTATTTTCTCCTGCTTGACCCGTTTGGATTGGGTTTGGATGAATAAATTGCATAGGAAGGATTCCAGACTGGAGCTTGAGCAGACTTCAAATGACAAACTTTTCAAGGGTCTTTTGATAGATTGGTGGTATTCTAAAGGTCGGGTAAAATGCAAATAAGGCAAAATAAATGTTGGGAAAATTTTCAATAGGAATAAAAACAATGTGAAATTAAATATGAATATTGTTTTTCTTCCCAAATAGGAGTAACATATGTCATTCTAAAATTATATTGCCATACTTTTGTATTACCAATAATTAATATGAAGCATTAATGCATATTTGACAGTATTTCTCAAGCATAACACACTAGTTACTCTCATATATAAGCGATAAAATCATAGTACTCTTATACAATTTGTTGTTACCCCTAAAATTTCTTACAAATTATTTTCAAAAAAATCTTACAAATTTTCTTTCCAATAATTTAATTTCCAATAATTTTCAAAAAAATCACCTTAAAAATAACCAATTATCCAAATATATTACGTAGTACTAAACTTAAAAAAGGAAACTTACTAGTTACTACCATCCTTATTCAAGCATTTTGTTCAAACTATACACAATATTTTTTGCTAAAATGTTGACAAATCACACGAAAAACTAAATTGATCAAATTAACTCTTTTTGGGGCAAAATATTTGAATAAAACTTTTCAGTCTTATCAAAAGTTCTAACCCTTATACTTGATAGAAACAACTCAAATACTCAATAATGACTTGACTCCACAAGTTTCGATCAACTATGCGGCATATGCAGGCAAAACAAAAACGACTATGATGCACTGATGCACATGAACACAGTGATGATAAGGTCACCAGCAAGAATAAGAAGATATAAATTCTAACAATTTTGGCCAAATCATAAACAAAAAATCAGAATGCCGAGCACCTAATTCTCCTCATTATTTGGTACATTCATAAATCATACTCCTTACGTTATGCTAAGATTGTCTTGTACCAAATTTGAAAAAGTTTGTTTGGTTCCAAAATATTCTTAATATATCAATATCAACCACATAAACTCACATTTCTTAAAAATCATGCAACCTCCTCATGCCCCAATGTTACGGGGGAAGGTTTCCGAAATAATAGTAAACATGTTTTGAATTTCCAAAATAAGACTGCTATGTTTTTCTTCCCGGAATAAGAATAACATGGCAGAATTTGCTGTCATCTTGGAGTAGGGATGGACTCGGGTCCGGGACGGGTCCGGGTCGGGCCTAGGCCCGGGTGGGCCGGCGGGTCAGAAATGGTGGACCCGGGACCGGCCCGGGTAACCACCGGGGCCGGGCCCATTATATATTTTTTTTGTTTTCCTCTTCCTAATTAACCCCCCTCCCACCCCCAACCCCCCTCCCACCCCCAACCCCCCAAACCACCCCAAATGGCCCAAAATACCCAGCCCAACCCGAAAATTTAAAAAAAAATTGAAAAAAAAATAGTTTTTGGCCCGAACTGGGCCCGGGCCCGGCCGGGTCGAGCCTTGTTTTGGGTGACCCGAGCCCGGACCGGAAAACCCACGGGCCGGGCCTACCCGGACCGGTCACTGACCGGGCCACCGGGTCGGGCCGGAACAGTACCGGGTCGGGCCGGAACAGTACCGGGCCGGTTCCGGGTCGAGCCACCCGGCCCGAGTCCATCCCTATCTTGGAGTCATTACTGCCAGAATAGTTGCAGTACTAGACATTGACAAATTAGTATTTACTATCATTAATAACAACATTTTTCAATCATGGCATTATAAGTCGGTAACAATTCCTATTTCGAAAAAAAAGGAAAAAGGGGTAAATCACCCCTTTTATAGGAGGCTCTGTCCAGCCATCGCCATTTGGGGCGGTTCCCGCTGGAATTTTTTGATGATTTTTTTTAGCATCTTCCTCATTAAGTCTAGTTTACCCATACCAAATTTCAGCTAAAAATGCAATCGGGATTTGGGAAGTCAGTCAAATAAATGTTTGAAGATAATTACACAATTAAACAACGCAATATATTTCAGAAAATCATTTGACTGCCTTCCCGGTTGAATTTTTAGCTGAAATTTGGTAATGGGTAAACTAGACTTAATGAAAAAGATGCTTAAAAATCATCAAAAAATTCCACCGGGAACCGCCACAAATGACGACGGCCGGACAAAGCCTCCTATAAAAGGAGTGATTTGCACTTTTTCGGTTAGTTCGAGGGCTTATTTGCACCTTTACGGCTTTACCCCAAAGAAAAACATGAAGAACATGGCAATCCTATTTTGAAATTCCAAAACCCTGTTTATTCCTATATAGAACAACTTCCCATATACTAGTAATTTGTTTATGATCAAACACGCAAAAAAAAACATAAATTCATAGTCTAGACATATAAGCTACACATACATATGAAAACAATGACTCCCTCCTTTCACTTTTATCAGGTCCAGTGGGAACTTCACAATATAAGAGTAAAGTTCTAGTGGTAGTGAAATTCTGGTATGTGAAAAAAACGGGAGAAAGAATATCAAAAGCTAGACAATACCAAAAAGTAAGAC
Organism: Cuscuta europaea; assembly: GCA_945859875.1. Classification (NCBI taxonomy): domain Eukaryota; kingdom Viridiplantae; phylum Streptophyta; class Magnoliopsida; order Solanales; family Convolvulaceae; genus Cuscuta; species Cuscuta europaea. Next base: position 4,985,537 of record CAMAPE010000045.1, on the reverse strand, counting down.
TTGTGTTTCCATATTGTGACAGTGGTCAAAATGGAAGCTGGAGCAAGTAATAATAAAGTTGCACAAAAGAAAAGCGGATCAAGAAAAGTGATGGAGCATGATAATTCATTATAACTTAAACAAATACTATTACATTTCCACAAATTACAATTAGAGTATCTTATCTAACTAGTGTGTAATAGCTTTGAAAAGAAAGCAACTAACTTGAAACAATTGGTTGATCTCTCTACCAGCAAAGCTTTCCATGATATCCAAGCAGTACTCTGTAAAGCTAGGGAATTGACTGTCAGAAATGAGAGGCTTGTCGAGGCTTTGGCGCTACGTATAAAGCATCTCCACAGTCAATGGGTGTGTGCATAAGCAGGTTCCACCTGTCAAACACCAGTCGGCCGCCCCGGCCAATACGCCCACGACAGCGTGGAGAAGAACTTGTTGATGGAGGCATAGAAATGCCTGCAGCTGCCAGTCTCTCGGGATCCAGAGGCTTTGTGAACAGCAAAACAGGTTCCCCAGGCTCCTGCAGTTACCCCACTATTATAAGGAGATACATATATCCATCACTAGTGACTACCTGTACCTAATGGTGTGTTTGGTAAAAGAGACATAGGATGGAGAAAAAATGAAGAGAAGTGAATTCCATTTTCCATGGTGGGTAGGGCATAAAAAAGGTTGGATGTATGAAACTTTTTTGTGGGTCCCATACCTAAACTGTTCTATGCTCAAATGAGAGAAAGTGGGGAAAACTTCATTGGATTGTGTTCTACACCCATTAATGCTGGTGACATTAACAAAATATTTTTTGCCCAAAAAACCATTTTCATTTAAACTTTTCTTCCACATTTTCACTCTATTTTTCTTGAACCAAACAAGTGAACAACCTTTATTCCTCTTACCTAATTCTCTTCTTTTCGATTCCTCAGTCCTAACATTCCCACCCTCTATTTCTTCTCCTAACAAAACACAACCTAAAATGACCCACTGCTTTACCAACACGGAACCATTTGGGAAGGCGGAGAATGGCTTCTAGAAGTCTTATTCAGATGTTCATGTGTTTGGCTTGCTAGGATAATGAAGTCAATGAAGAATGACCTCCATTGTCAAAGAATAATACCAACAAGACATTAAACACTTCTCCTTCCACCACCAGAAGTTATTTTCCAGATTTCTCAAATAATTGTCATGGCCATTAATCATTATAATTATCACTTTTGACAATCACAAAAAACATTTCTCTATCTTTTGCCACAGGCCAGAAAATGAAATGGTTTCTCAACAAACCACATCTTTCTCAATTTCCACCTTCCCAAACAAGGTCTAAGGGTAAGTCCGGAAGAAGTTTTTTGATGAATTTTTGGAGGACTAAGTCTATATCTCGATATATATTCTAGATTTTATTAAAGTTGTATATCATCATAATATATGATAACATGACATTTCAATCAACCCTTGATTGGTTTTAAAAATATTTTAGTCATCAACATATAAACTAACCTCCCAACCATTCCACTCCAAAACCTTTCAAAACTCTCCATCCTAAGTCTTAAAAGACCATAATTTATTCTGGGAAGTGAAATGAGCACGTGGACCAATTTCTCAAGCATGAACCAGAGAAGCAAACACGCACCAAATTTTGGAGCCATCCGTTTGGGGCCTGACGTCGTTTGAACACTCGCCTCATGCTTCCTGCAGAACCCAACCTGATCTTTGGGTCGAAGGAAGGATGATTATGTACCGCCATATAAGGTCGTTTGGGTGGGTGGCTAAGATCAGCATCATCTGAGTCAACAAATTCTTCATCACTTGAACCAACCATGCTTGGAAATGAATGAAATCCTTGTAGGGCAAACATATCTTTTAGAAGCTCAGTATCATTCTGGAAGCACATTAAAGCATCCGCTTAAATTAATTATTTACAGACTAATTTGACATCAGAAGCAAATAAGGTTTTCTAATATTGAGTCACAAGGGTCATCTAGTCCTCCATCTCATTCAACAAATTCTGGAAAGCAAAGACTGTACTAAATATACTAGCACTGATATCAAGAGTGAAAATACATAAATGCTAAATTCGTAGATTATTTCTATTCACGCAATCTTTAGGAAAAGATGTGCACATTTCCCTAACAGGAAAATTATTTGTTTTATGAACCACATCACTATGTAAATAAAATAGATCACTACTTCTGACATAATGATCTATTTTGTTGACCTATGTGTCAGGAAAAATGAAAATTTCCTATGCATACCTTATGTTGCATTTGAATCCTCTGAAGGCTAACTTCACTCTCCATAAGGTCTCGTTTTTTCTCTTCTCTCTGCAGGAATTTCAATGGCAAGTTTATGCAAAGTAGCACATATAATAAAAATTATCTTCTTAATCCATTAGGAACATACCTTCACAAGAGTGTCAAGAATGGACTTTGCTTGTTCAAGGTTGCGTCTAACCTGAAGATGGCATGTTATTTGTTACTTTCAACCAGCAATACAAGAATCAAAGTGCCTGACTATCTTCTGACATGCGTGTCTCAGAAATAGTATCAATGCAAAAATACATACAAGTATACAACTTATAGCTCCATAACATTTATACGAGTGTCCTTTGAAGTTTGATATGTGAGTACACTGAGTGCAAACATGACCCCCCACACCTTGTATTGAAGTTACACCCGCATAGAAAAGCATTTTTTATTTTTTTATTGAAGTAGAAATGATATCAAATATAAACCAAGTAAATGAAAAGAGAAACAAAAAATTGGCATCCCAAATGGACATGAAGCTCACCTGGCGAAGCTTTTCAAAGGATTGAACATTGTTTTCCCTCCTTTGCATCTGGGGAAAGAAAGAAAATTAAAACACAAATACAGAGATGATGAGCTCAGATAAAGCATTAACTAACTACGACAGCAAAATATTCACAACAAAGTATACTAATGAGGCACTCCATTCACATACCCTCCTAGTGTGAAGCCTGTGAGCCTTTTCCCTTGGTCTAAATACATTATATGGGTTAGTATCATTAACAGATGGAGGTGGCTGCAAAACAAATTAAGAAAACAGCAACCATTGGATTATCAAGTTCCACTGGAGCAAAAGATTGCAAGATTTGTAACGTTAGACAACATGGAGACCACAACTAAATGAATCACTGTTTTGCTGAAGGAAAACATGTAACAGATGCTGGAGAACAGATAGTATGGAACACGATTATCAGAAAAACAACAATTTTGGTTTAATAGAGTCCATGGTCTCCACACAACTAACCTGCAAGCGCCGAAGAATGGGCTTCTGCCATCTTTCACGCTGATGCACAGAAAAATGAAAACCCAACCGGATAAGATAAGATTGCATGAAAGTTCATCTCTCAGAAACTAAAAGAAGAGAAATATCTAAACAATCGACCTTGTGTTATGAAGTTAAGTTGGTTTTAGTTGTCATTTCTCACTTTTAACCATGATGAGAGAAAATTAATCATGACCACCATAAAACTTTGGCACTGCTTTCCATGAATTTAGTGTTAACTAATTCAAGACAATTAATCAACACTATATATTTCATGCCACCAATGACCGACCCAAATGTAGTTGGGGTTAAGATGCGAAAGTGGTGATGATGAACTACTGTCTGGATGATGTTTATACTTGTGTTGCACCCCCTCTCAGGAGTAAAACTCTTACTATTACTACGTACTATATTACACAAAATTAAACATGATACATTCATTTTTTAATTTTTATGGATTTCACATTCATACCTTTTCTTTCCAGTAGCTATAAATAGACTGGAAAACTCCATATGTAGTGGAAATAGATTGCAAAGCCTAGCATTTAAACAAAACAGTGTGAATTAGTTGGCAAGAATGCATTATAAGGAATGGATTGGATTAAATGCATTTCACAACTCCCGCATTTTAGCACATGTTAAGGATGTACAGAAATACAGAAGATTATAGAAGAAGATTCAAGAAAACAAACTGCAATTTTATTAGAGAAGAAGAACGGTAATCGTAACAAATGGCCGAAGCCCCCAGTTGAGCCGAAGCCCCCCAAAGAAAGAGATTAGTTCTCGATCTCCCAAAGTCCCAAATTCAAAGTCTAAAAACAACCCCCTAAATCTCCCCTGCTATCTTCTATTTATACTAAACTAATACACTTATTATTATTCTTAGTCTATTAGGCCCAATTCCCAACAGTCTATTAAGCCCAATTCCTAACAATTCTCCCCCCCTAAACATCCACCTTGCCCTCAAGGTGGGTGATAGGACACAGCCACCATCTTCTTCTTTTCCTTCATCCTAGCACCTCTCCCTTTCCAATACTGGATGGATTGCTGGACTTTTAGTTTTGCTGCTTCCATCTTCTTCCCTATGTATTTCACAGTGGATATACACAGATGCCATGACATTTGTTTTTGTAATTTGGTTCTTTCAGATTCTGTGGAGGTGAAGTCACCGCCTGCTGCAACACCGAGGACAGCAACTTCTTGCTTTTGAACACTTTCTTCTTCAATATCAATAGATAACACATGATAGTTCAGCAAGTTTCCTTCTCCTCTCTTATTCACCAAGCTCTTCATCTCCTTATTTGTTCCTAGTTGATGATCTCCTTGTATACTAGCCTTCTGCCCCTGTACCTCCCATTTGATGGTCTGATTTTGAAAATTAACTGCCATATCCCCTAGGCCAGTTAACCAGCTCATTCCCAGCACTATATCCACTCCCCCCAATTGCAGAATGTAAAATTTTTGCAAAATTTCATTTCCTTGTACAACCACTGTTAACCCATCACACCTACCATAGTTGGGAAGAAATTCCCCATTCCCTAACTGCACTTTATTCCCCTTAATGCAATCAAAAGGTATCTTCCATTCCTCAACAATCTTCTGTGAAATAAAATTGTGAGTAGCTCCACAATCAATCAAAATATGCACCTTCTTTTCCTCAATCAGCCATTTCAGATTTCCCAAGACTTTAAATGTTCTCATGAGTGGCGTTCCTTCTTTGTTCAACACAGATAATTGCATAGTCTTAGCTTCCATAAGAATTCCTTCTTCTTTTTGTTCTTTACTAAAGTCAGTCTCAGATTCTTCCTCCCCTTCAGATTGTTCTACCATCATTATTTTAAAAATTTTCATTCTACAAATGTGACCCCGATTCCAGTTTTCACCACATTTAAAACATAACCCTTTCTTACTTCTTTCTTGCAGCTCATTCTGTGATAATCTGGGGCATGTATTCCTGGAGACAGAACTTAATCCTTCTTCCAGCTTCTTGTTATCATTTGAGTTCTTCATCAATTGATTTGTAGGTGTCAGATTATAACTATTTCTACTACCATCTCCCCATTTATGATAGCTCTGTCCACCTGCTGAATTTATTTTCAGAATCTTCTTTTCCTCATCTTTATTCTTTTTGATGTTGGCTTCATGGTTCTTGTTTTCAATCAAGGAAGCTGTGTCCATGACAGCAGCTAGGGTTCTTGTAGGATATAATTTCAATTCAGCCCTTACATCTCGTTTCAACCCATTGAGAAACACTCCTCTAAGTACCTCCTCAGTCAGATGCCCCTGCGAAGCTATAGCAACTTCAAACTTATCTCTGTACTCCTTCACCGTCCCTTTCTGCTTCAAACTAAACAAAGATCCCAGAGGATCCTGCACCAAATTTGGTTGAAAACGTTTGCTTAGATCCTTCGTAAAACTCTCCCAAGTCTGGTGACGAGCCTGGCCTTCCCACCATTGGAACCAGCTCAGTGCCTGGTCTTCCATGGCTATCACGGCAACATCAATTTTGTCTTCTTCCCCCGTATGATTCAGGCGGAAATAACGGTTCATTCTTACCAGCCATCCCATAACATCTTCTCCGTTAAAAATTGGTAAGTCAATTTTTCTTCCAGTTCGTTGGCGGAGATCATGTCCCCTGCAGCGATGGTGATGGCGGTGTGGTGGTGAACGGTTGTCGTACCCTTCTGAGTTCTCAGAACTCGCTGAGTGTCGCGAATGATGAAGGTGAGAAGTGCGATGCGATGCAGATGAGCGATGCGACCTACTTCTCGATCGATCTCGATCGCTTGCATCCAATCTGGCCATTATCGCTGCCAACATCTCCGTCGTTTGTTGATGATTTCTATCCACCTTATCATCCAATCTGTTGTGGTTATTCTCCAACTCATTCATCCGCAAATCCATCTTTGTCCGTGTCCAGACCATCCACAGAATCTACGTGCTCTGATACCAATGTTAAGGATGTACAGAAATACAGAAGATTATAGAAGAAGATTCAAGAAAACAAACTGCAATTTTATTAGAGAAGAAGAACGGTAATCGTAACAAATGGCCGAAGCCCCCAGTTGAGCCGAAGCCCCCCAAAGAAAGAGATTAGTTCTCGATCTCCCAAAGTCCCAAATTCAAAGTCTAAAAACAACCCCCTAAATCTCCCCTGCTATCTTCTATTTATACTAAACTAATACACTTATTATTATTCTTAGTCTATTAGGCCCAATTCCCAACAGTCTATTAAGCCCAATTCCTAACAGCACATGCATAATGTCTAAAATTACTCAACATTTAGCATGATTCAAAAACAACCTAAGATAGAAAAGGTCCGGATCTAGGCTGAAATAAGGTAATAAACATAATCTGTATTCTATATTAATATAGTGTAGTTCATATACGACACTGATTGCAGAATGTAGATTCTTCTGAGATAAAAGAATTGAGTACAACGACATCCAAGCCTTAGTCCCAAAAGATTTTGGGGCCGGCTATAGATAAAAGAATTGAGTGGTTTATGTAATTTGGATTATGAGCCAGACAAGACTTTCACCTCAACAGCAGCATCAAAACTAAGAAGCACAGGGATTGGTGATGCAAAAGTAGGAGTAATTGCTCCTGCTCTTTCACGAGCCTTATGGTCTAAAACTTCGAGTTTAAACAGTATCATCTCAAGCCTGTGAGCAGAAATGTGAGGAATTAGAGAAAGAAATAAACCACATACCTAAAGACTAAAGAAGTAAAACATGAAAGCGAAAGGGAAAGATGCGGGAAGCTAAAAAAATCTTGTGCCCAAACGTCATGGTAAATCTTTCATTTACAGACTACCATATAACTCAAGAAGGAAGTCGTGCATATAACTCAGTGAAATGAGTATTATTTTTTAAAAAGGGACACACGGGGAATAAGTGTCCATGCTACCTGAGTCACTGAGTGTCATGTAGGAAAGAGAAAAAAGACCAGAAAAGAAACCACACCACTTGATTCTGTAGGGTCAGATTTTTTTTGGCACAATCAGTAAAGTTCTTTACAAAATATAAGTTGTTTAACTGAAGATAATGAAATAATTTAATAACATCCTTAAATAAATATTAAAGATCAAGGAGTTTAATGCTAACTACAACCAAGTGAGGACATAATGAGGTCTTTACTTTTCAGCTGGAAGGGCCTTTCTTTCTATGTTGAAATCTTGAAGCCAATCTTCGTCTTCATTATCAAGATCATACTCCACAAATTCCCCAAGCTCAGCTCGAGCTATAATAATTATTTTTTAGAAAAGAAAACCCTTTATAGCTGAGAACTTGCTGATACCGAAACACATATGTACTCTACATACCTCCCCTTGCATGTATATATGACGTTGGCTGGGCAAAATTGGGCAAATAATCGCTCTCATATGTATCTACAATGACAGACTCCGGAGTAGGTATTTCAGAAGCCAGTTTCTTGACAGAAACTTGATGTACCTAATAAACATGATTCATTTTATCATCTCAATAATATACAAAAAGAATATAGAAATCCCATTAATCGAAATTACAACCCACATTAATGCTAACTGTTTCATAACTAAGTGAAAAGCCTTCCGACAAAATAGAACAACTTTATTAGATATTACAGGCATCAAACTATAAACATGAAACCAGGTAAAAGCAAGTTATGTAAGAAGAGGTGAAAAAGAACTTTCAGCTGAAGCCAAGGAACCTCATTTTCTGCTGCTTCAGCTGCAAGGCGGAGAATCTGGTTGCGGGTATTAGAAGGAATCTCAATGTCATCATCGAAATCCTTGAAAGATTTGACTATAGGAAGCTTCTTGTTAAAGTCAAGTGGACGCGGCCTGATTGATAGTCTACTCATGTTCTGCTAAAATCAGCTCATATCCAATCCAATACTTTAACCTAATTTCAATTCAGCAATCTGCACACTGAATTAGAGAACACAACTTTGAATTCAAAAGAAAAGAAGAAGAAGAAGAAGAGAGGCCAGCAAAAATCATAGTACGTATATAGAGCCACACAAATTCTAAGGGAGTGTTCCCGGACTCTTGGAAAAGATACAAGGATAGCTTTAACGCGGAGGATAACCTCGGATAAGTGCGGCCTTCGATAACTCTGTCGCGGCGGTTGATTCTAGAACAGAATAGGTTGGAAATTTTCGAAACGGATGAGATTAGGGTTTAGGCCGGAGCAGAAGGGGAAGCTCCACCGCTGCCGGAAGATTTGAGACACCCGCCGATAGGTGGGGGAAGGCGGGTAATTTTACGATTCAGTTGTCGTTTCGTTATTTGGATTTTGGTTCGGATAAGGGTTCGGATGATGATTGCTGGTGAGCCAGGTGAGGTTCGGCAGTTCGGCTACAAGATTCCAATCTAGCTTCGACTTTGTCTATTTTCTAGAAAAATGGTCAAATAAGTCTTTTTATTACTCCCTCCTTCACGAAAAGGTTGGCCAAAGTTGACTTTTATATGTATTAATAAAGTAAAAACTGTGTGGTTAAAATTTGTGCAGATAAGAGAGAATTGATTTTAGCCACATATTTCTTACTTTAAATGGAAATGACAAATCTTTTTGAGACATCCAAAAAAGGAAATTTGGCTAACCTTTTCGGGACGGAGGGAGTATATTCAATCTGTTACTTAAGTTCTTGTACTAAAAAATATCATATAAGTATTATTATAGCAGAAGGATTTATTTGACCCTTTTTTCAATTTTTTAAACCTTCATCTGTAATTCATCCTTAAAATACTTTCTCCGTCCTGCAAAGAAATTTCTGCTTTCCTTTTTTGGCAGTCCCAAAAAGAAGTTGTCATTTCCTTAGATGGAAAGAAATGTTAATTGAAATGTCTCCAATACCCTCCCCATTTACCCCCTCTTATCTGCACTCCCACCTCCCCAACGGGGTAAATGTTGTCCCTTCACCTTCTCCCCTTTCAAACCACTCTCTCTCTCTCTCTCTCTCTCTCTCTCTCTCTCTCTCTCTCTCTCTCTCTCTCTACAGCTTTGTCCCTCTTCTGTCTCCATATGGAATCAAACTCATTCACCCATTCGAATGATGAAAGTCTCCTTTCCTCTGTATCATCTTCTAATTCCAACATGCATTGCCGTCCCCTTTCCGATGTACACCCACATCCGCCCAACCCTAACCCGTCTGATTTATAGCAAGCAGTGGTCACATTTTCCGAAGATTATCCCGTTGTAGCCACCGCTGATGAAGACGAATCTGAGGTTGCATGCGGGTGGACATCAACCGAAATGGATCCGGGTTAGGCGCTAAGAAAGAGGTATGGCTCCTAGTTCGATGACACTTCTGAATCGGTGGAAGAAGGCGAGGAGGTGAACTCCTTTGATTGTCTATTTTCATATTTGTATGCTGACATATTTCGGGACTCTCCATAGGGGAAGTATTTATTGCTCATCTGGCGATTTTGTTGTTGTTTTCATGAGGATGCCCTTTCATGCCCTTTCTATGTGACTTTTTACACGTGCTTCCCACTTTGAATAAGTATAGGGGGCTATGTGATTTTATGTAATGGTAAATGGAGTCTTGGATTCCTTAGTTATGATGATGTGCCTTGTTTGTTTATTCCAATCCTTGTACTGATGATGATGGGGCTTGTGTGCTTATTTGATTTGTTGTACTCATGATGATGATCGTTGTGTGCTTAACCGAGGGACCAAACTGATGATGACATTTTACATGTGCTTCCCACTTTGAATAAGTGTAAGAGGCTATGTGATTTACTGTAATGGCAACTGGAGTATTGAATTCCTTAGTTATGATGATGTGTTTTGTTTGGTTATTTGATACCTTGTACTGATGATGGGGCTTGTGTGCTTATTTGATTCCTTGTAATCATGATGGTGGTGGTTATGTGCTTAACTGAGGGACCAAACTCATGATGAGTTTTGTGTCTTAAATCCTAGTGTACATTAATACCTCTAAACATGTGCCACCCACTTTCATTTTGTGTAGGAGGTTATGTCAAAGGTGTTTGCTACCTACTGTGCTTGCCAATGTATGTGAATAAGTGTGTCTTGATTGTTACATTTGACTTTATATCAAACTTGTTTGCTGTTAAGTTTACGAAAAATTTAACAAAAACTACTACCATGCCCCTACATTACAACATTGTAGACTTGGCATGTAAGGTAGTACAAACAAAAAAGTTGTCCTTTGCATGTGTACATACAAAAAATGAGTGGGAAATCTAAGTTCATTCTTGAAGATCACCTTGATCTTCACTTATGAACCCAGTTGCAAGTGGGTCTGTCTGCATTTGTGTTTCAGGCTTTGCTTGCATCTGTATAAGTGTAGCTTTTGCTTCCTCTACCAACTCAGGATTGATCTCCATATAGAAATTGCCCTAAATAGGAGTAAAAACGCTTTGAAATTCCAAAATAGGAGTATCATGTTTTTTATTCCTTGAATATAAGTAATCTGTCAAGTTTGAAAAAAAAATGTCATCTTTAAAAGCCTAGTAATGCCAAACTTGGCAGAAATTTACTCCTATTTAGGGAATAAAAAACATGATAGTCCTATTTTGGAATTTCAAAACTTTTTTACTCCTATTTAGTCACCTCCATACTCTGTGGTAACATCCTCTGCCCGTCAAGCTTGTCTTTCCCAAGATGTTTGAGCTTGAACTGATTTCCACCTTTGTGCATCAATATTTGTTCCATGACACACTGAAAACTTAAGAAAACTTTGTTTAAAGTGTAAGTTGTTAGCTCATCATAAGCAGTTGTCACAACTTCAGTTAACTAACAATTGTTTTAGGGGCTTTCTGTTCCTTCAGTGAGTCAATTGCACACAAAAATCCAAGTCTAACACATTAAAGTCTGGGCTGTTTGGTGGCTGGAAACTGAGCTTTATGTTTCACCCATCTTCACTTGCACACTCCACAAAATCTGCATCATTCACAACAATATGTTGCCTTGCATTATCTTGTTGAATGATGATGTTCCTGTTTTATGCATCTGGCCATTTTTGTTTGATTGTTGGTAATACTTTATGTAGCATCATGTCCTTAATGACACTTCTGGTTACACTTAATGTGGCTTTTGTCTCGATTGTTCCTGCTGGCCTGTTCTTACTATCTCTTTTTGCTTTTTCCTCATAAGTGAATGGAAGGATACCAATCTTTCCATCTCATAGCACTACCTCATCCTCCCGAAACCTAGGCCTACCTACAAGTGCTAAAAACATAACTTTGGGTATAATTTTTTTGGTTTGAGCAACTCTGTAGGGGTCTACCTCATCTGGATGGGTGTAATATGCTCTAGTTTCTTTAGATAAAAAGAACCACTTTTCATCAATGTGAATGTGATCAAAGAAATGATGAAAAGTGGACTTTTCTGGGAAAGGCCTAGGCACAATATGAGATAGACAGAATTGTAACCTTTTCACCTTTTCAACATGTGTAAGTAATGGCTTGATGGCATTTGAATGGCTCTTTATTTTCTTATCTTTGACTAATATGTGCATAGAAGACTTGGACATGTCCAGGGCAAATCCTAATGCTCTGATGTTCTTTCTTTGATGCAGTGGAATGTCTTTTAAATTTTCTAAGTAAAAAACAACTCCTTTTCTTCCCACATTTCCCTTACATTGGCTCTGAACATTAACAAGCACCCCATCATTCAGTTGCCTTTTAGCTTTGGCCTACACTTTGTTAACCGTACGTCTAGAACAGTTGAATTGTTCAACTGTTTGTCCAACAATGCCCCTCTGAAGTTTTCCTTTACTCAAATTTGCTAAAAGTATTTCTGATGGAGTATATGGCCGAGGGACCCCCGGCCCACATACTTCCACTACAACAATCAGGCCCAACAGGCCCAAATGGGCCAAGCCCAACGAAACCAGACTCCAGGCAACCCGTAATACGCAAAGGGGGCAACCCGTAATACGCAGGCAACCCTTCGGCACCATGCCCGAGGTCTACCATGCTTGCAAGCAAGTCCAGGAACATCACAGGAGAACAAAGCTTGGAAACCAATCCTTCGGCACCTACAGCCCTCGGCACAGGGAACAAAGAGCCCTCGGCCCAACATGCATAGCCGAAGGCAGCCTCCTCGACAGAATCTCCTCTCCACATGCGCTGAATCACCGTACCAAGTACAACGTCGTGTCCAACCACCGCATTTAATGTGGTGCACATGCGAGTGCCGGTGCCACCACGATTGAGGTGACCCTCGGCCGTCAGATGCTTGACATGTGTCCTCCTGATTATTGATCTAACATTTATTGCTGCTATAAATAGCGGCTCATTTTCTCATTGTAACACACATTTCATACATTGAATACATACTCTCTCTTTTACTTATTGCTATGACTTCTCTCTAAGTTATTCCCCGTAATAACCCTTCGGATAAGCTACCCCCCGGGTACGCTATCCATCAATTTCTACCATACTGCTTTTCTGTGCATTACTTAGTTTAGATCACTACCTTGTTGCACCTTCACGCCCTTGAATGTTATGTGTTGCAGGTACAGCTGGAGTAGCACCTGCACTGCCATTTGAGAAAGGAGTAGCTGCAGTGCCATTTAAGGAAGGTTGAGCTTCTAGAGAGAGAGAGACAAAGAAAGATCCATGGGGTAATAAATGATATGGTTGAGGTTGTTGCACCCATTTGAGTGTAAAATTTTTGGGTTTGGGAGGGGGGTTGAATTTTCATCCGTGTTGGAGATATTTAATTGTGAATCAAGTTGGTCATAGATTAGCTTTATATTTAATCTTTGTATTTAATTAGTGCATAAATTAGATAGAAATCAGGCCAAGTGTTAGGCCCATTTAAACAGGCCAAAAGCCTGGCACGCCTAACCTAAACCTCGCCTATTAAAAGGGAGCCGAGGTTTAGGAAAAGGTTGAACGTCGTACTTATTATTCATAGCCTTACGCATATCATTCTGCTGTACGTTCCACGGTTTATCAAAGAAGGTTTTACGGTGATTCATTCTGTGTTCATCTTTACGTTTAATCTTCCTTGTTAGATCGATTATTCATTGCTGTTACAGAAACAGGGACTAACAATTGGTATCAGAGCCGATCGAGAACGATCAGAAGAACTCCTGCAGAATACTCTGTTTTTGTTAACGTAGTTCATTCTGTCGATTTTCTGCTCTGTAATTTTGTTTCTTGTTCAAAAATTGTAAAAGTTACACCTTTGGAATCGCCTTTTCAAAGCGATCAAAGGGTATACTTCAGATTGTATTTTACGCAATTTTAGATTTCGAGATATCTCGAGCAGGGGTTGTCGACATCCTGCTTTTTCACAGGTTCTGCTACGTTTTTCGAGCTGAAAACTTTACACGAAGATCTAGATATTCAACTCTACAGGAAACTACCTTCAGATTTTGTATATCTGATTTTTACAGGTTGCAGGATTTCGACATTGAGGATTTCGACATCTAGGATTTCGAAATCTTGATTTCGAGAAAAGGATTCGACATCTGGTCTCGACATTTGACTTATCAGATTAAGTTTTCGAGAGATTAACTTCTCGACATTTCAAATCTCGAGATCAGCATCTCGAAATTTGAAATCTCGAGATCCCTAATCTCGAGATCCTTAATCTCGAGCCCAAATCTCGATACCGGGCCTCCTTTATCGAAATCTGAGATTTCGATATTCAGATCTCGACATCTGATTTTTCGAGATTCTGCCACTGAAAATCTTTTGATCAATTTTCTCGAACGGTCAGTTTAGTACAGCAATGGGTTCAGAATACAATGCACAAGGGAACAGCAGTACCCCTCCTAGCCTCAGGAAGGGAGAATATCAAATGTGGAGGAACAGATTTCTAAACTTCCTCGAGCACAAAGAGAACTCTTCTGCAATGCTCGAATCTTTGCTTGAAGGACCAGCTGAACTCTTGATTTCAGTTGGTGGAGATCTAGAAAACAATCCTCCTATTTTTCCAGAAACAAGGAGAAAAGTGCCGTCTGAATACACAGAAGCTGACAAGCTCAGACTTCGTGGTGACCTTATGGCCAAAACGTACCTCCTTCAAGCAATACCAAATGAGGTTTATGTTCTCATAGATAGCATGCAGACAGCTAAGGAAATGTGGGATGAAATAGAGAAGTTGCTACAAGGCACAAGCATCAGCCTCAAAACAAAGAAGACTACGATTCTCATCGCTTATGACTCCTTCAAAGCAGGTCCAGGAGAACCATTGAATGAGACTTACAACAGACTTGTTCAACTGGTAAATGAACTCAGAAAGATCAAAGTATTCAGGTCCAATCTGGAACTGAATATTAGATTTTTATCCAGCCTGCATCCTGCATGGGAAAAGACAGTGAAGGATGTCAGATCTTGGATAGATTTGGACGAAATTGACCTCTGCACACTCTATGAACATCTGAAACAATTCGTCAACGAGGTTGCCTGTGCTGAGGATCATCACACCACAAACCCCTTAGCTCTAGTAATGGAGGCTCAGCCAAGAAGAACAACCACTTCACTAAAGAAGAAAAAGAAGAAGGTGGTTGTTGAATCAGATGATGATGAGAGTGATGATGACAAATCTGATCTAGAGGCTGAGCTAGCTGACTTACAGAAGAAGATGGCACTGCTGGCCAAAAGATTTGCTAAGAAGAACACCTCCTCCAACAGGCTAAGAACTTCCTCCTCAAACTACAAGCAGAAGAACCATGATCAAGGATCTTCTAGGAAGGCATCATCAGCAGAAGAAGCTCCTAAATGCTATAATTGCGGCAAGCCTGGACATGTGATCAAAGATTGCCGCCTCCCAAAGAAGAAAGATGCTAACTTCTACAAGCAGAAGATGCTGTGGAATAAGCAGAAAATGCTGATGGTGCAGAAAGAAGAAGAAACATCTGCCATGATTGCTGAGAATGAGAACTGGGCAGAAGATTCTTCTGAGGAGGAGGAGGTGGAAGACAACTATGCCCTTATGGCACGTGTGGAAGGAGATGAAAGAAAGGGTGATGCTGCGATCCCCGAAGGCGAGTGCACAACAAGCTCTGTAAGTACCTCCCATACTTATTTAAATAATCAAATGCAGTCCTTACTTGAAAAGGACAATCTAATCAAAGAACTAAAGGAGAGACTAGACAATAATCATAGAGTTCTGAAATAGAATCTAGACCAAAAGTCTTCCTTAAGTATTCAACTTGAAATTGCAAAAGATCAAGTCAAAAAGGTGTCCTCAGATTTTGAAAGCTTTGAACTTAAGATAGCTGAATTAACTAAGAAATTTGAGGACAGTGAACGGGAAAAAAGCACAGCAAAGGCTGAATGTGATTTTTTGCATAACAAAAGAAGAACGCTTTTAAATAAAGTAAAAGAACTAGAAGATCTAGCTGCTAGAAGAGGTCAATCTGAACAAACTGTTTTTCTGCTTAACAGCAAACAAAAGGATGACCGATTCTACAATGCTAAAACAGGACTGGGCATAACCAACCCACGTAATCTTAAGAAAGTTAATTGCCTTCAATTCTATAACAAAGATTACATGGGACTAGGGTTTGGTGAGAAAATGTATTTTCGAAGTGATGAAGACTATGCTGAAGCAGAAGAAGAAAAGAGAAAGAAACCAAAACCTGCGATTTCTTGTGATTATCCCTCTGTAAATGAAAAACAACTTTCAGAAGAAAAACCTACTTCCTGCTTTAGTGAATGCCTTGACCCTTATGCTAAAGATATTCCTCACATAGGACACCCTTTAGACCCTCCCCCAAGAGTTGGTATTGCTAAAACTGGTGAGGAACCATGTATTTTTTCCATGGCTCAAAAGCTCAAAAACCTACAAAAAACTCTTGATGACGAGAGAGAGAGATTTGAAACTGAAAAGAAAGATTTTGAGCGCAACTGGCAGGAACTCCTTCAAAAATTTAATGATTTGAGTGAGCAGTTTCTGTTAGTATATATGTCCTAGCGACAATCACTTTTTAGAGATATATGTACTTGATCACATTCAGTTTTATATATTCGATATATGCGGTATTACACATTGATGATTAAGTATTTTGATTGTCAATATCTTATTCATAATTGTGTTCCCTTGGACTTATGTTATCAATAAGTAAGTGGGAGCTTATTTGATATCACATAAGGTCCTAAAATAGCCCCAATCAATGATCATCAAGAATGGGATATTGATGATATGCGATAAGATTGGTATGTGGACTGCATCATACTTTTAGAAAGTATAGTTGATCTCACAACTATGAGTTCCTGTAATTCATGAGGGTCACATAGATATTTTAGAGAATATTGGCATACCCACCGAGAAACCATTTGATAAGTTCTATTCATGTGTCTATGGGATTATCGGCGTATAGAGTAGTGTAATAATCCTCCGACTTGAGGTCAATACGTACTACATGTGCGGAGTGATGTACTTTGACCATGACCAACGCTTGCACTCCAATCGGGGTAGATACAGCATGTGTTGGGTGCATCACGAAGCACGTGGAGTAGTAGTTGAGCCAAGAAAGGATTCATTCCTCATAATAGATTAAGAGAGAACATTCTACTTCTCATATATAGATGGATCATAAAGTCATTGGCCAATGCAAAGATATATTCGTTTTGGATATCGAATATGATCGTAATGGATCATCTAGAAAGATTGAGAGACAGAGACTGAGTTATTGGAATAGACACAATATCATGTTCTAGACTTAGTTGAATGTTCGTTTGAATGAAAGGACCGTATCACTATGAGCTCTATATTACAGGGAGTTTGTATAGTCCTCACAAACGTCCTTATATATTAAGTTTGTCTGGAGAATCGTCTAGGGATTCGCTAAGACCTTAATTTGATTAGTGCTTAATATATAAGGCCCTATGGGTCACACAACAAGTGATTATACCTTTCGATTGAATTGTTAGAAGGAATTAAATATTATTAATTGGATTAAATAATATTTAATTTGTAATACTGAAAATGAATTAAATATTAATTAGATTAAACATATTTAATTCATGAAGCTGAAGGAGAGTTCTATTTGATAGAATTAATTAAGTAAGATAAATTTGATTTATCATACTTAAATAAGATGTATTTATTATTAAATAAAGTAGATATTTTCTTTTGTAATTTTGAATTAAAAGAAAAGTAAATAAAATAAATATTAATATATAATAATTAGAAAGTGGCGTGCAGCCACATCTCAATTATTATTATTATTATTTGGTTTTGTTTTATCTACTTATTTAATTAATAAGGAGTATTGGTCCTGTTAGGATTAGAACTCATTAATGAAGAACACTTTCATTGTGATTGGGAAACTAGTTTAGAACTAGTATAAATACACCCTCCTCCTTCATAATTTATAGACCAGTTTTTAGATTCAGTATTACCAGTTTATTTCCCCGCAAAGAGATTTCCTAGCTTTTCTCTTAGGGAGATCTAACCGTTCTTTCGGATAGGAGAAATCACGTGGATACCTAAGGTCAAGGATTATAACCGCTAGGCTGGAAGATCTGTAAGTTCTAACTCAGATCTGTTATAATTATTATATTCGTTATTTTGTCATAATCAGGAAAGATCTGTTTGGGAAAAATTTTAAACTTCCGCTGCCGTACTTTCGAGGTACGTTACATCAATTTCCAAACAGTGGTATCAGAGCCAAACTGGTTTTAATGACATTATACGAATTTTGATTAATACTTTTGTGGTTAGCGACGATCTGACATCACATGATTTTTGAAATGAAGCTATTTTGATTGCGGGAATAATAGTTTTCTGTTTCGACTTTTGAAATCAAAGTTTATGATTAAGAATATCAAAATGAATAGAAGATCATCATATTTGTTTATACGGCATTCTCATCTCTGGATGAACAATTTAATACATTAAACAAGTTTTTGAAACAAAATTAAAATTATCTACTTTGGTGGACAATCGTGCTCCCTATCTACGAACGATCTGTTTTTTTCCGAAAGATCTCCAGACGACATCGAAGTTCTTGGGGACCATGCTTGTTGACCTTGTTCATTGCCGGATTACGTGGCTATGTCTAAATTGGAAAATCTAGCAAACGGGATCAGAACGCTGAAATAGTTTTCGACTTGTATTAGGCAAACTCATGGTTGTCGCTCCTTCTTCAATTTGAAGCATCGAAATTCGATCGATCTAGTTTTAACAGAAGTAATTTCGCAGTTTTTTTTTTTATCTTCTTGCCTTGAAGTTGGGAGTTGAGACTAATTTTAGAAATTAGATGAATTATGGGGCTTTTCTTGAAATTTTTAAATTCTAATTTGAAGAAGTCCTTTACGCTACAGGGCTAGTTGACTCTTGTCTTTTACCTTCCATAGAACTCTTTTTCAAGTCCGCATACGGAAATTAATGATTTAAAGTAATACATAGTAAATATTATCGGTTTAATTAATAATTGGATTTGATTAAATTAATCTTGTTTTTAATTAGATTAATTATCTTCGAGATTTAAAAGGAATAATTTTTAACCGATGATTGTATTGTTTATAAGCATGCTGTTATAACTATTTGATTGTCGTATCTGTTTATAAATTAGATTTATATTACTTGCTTTAAACTATCTGTCTGAGTTAGATCTCGTTAACATATTTGATAATATGTTATTAGCATCTTGATTAAGTAATTTAATACCCGCTAAACGTTCCCCATAAATTAAAATTTAAGTCTTATCTGGGATAACGACATCACCCATCATAATTAAGTTAGTAGAAATATTTTTTCGTTGAAGAATATTTCACCCAAGTGTTTGTTCCATTCGACAAAATATAGAACTAATTTATAGATACATATGTTTGTGATTGTGTGATGGTTTTGACTTACTTAAATTAGCTCGAGTCGCCCAAGCGTCAGTGTTAATTTAAGGATGTCGATCAATTTAAAAACAAAATTGATCAACCAAAAGTTGCTTGGACGCAATTGGTCTGGGGATCTACCCATTATATTATTGCAGTGATCAGCCCAAGCTGGGACTGTAATAGTATGAATGAGGATTTTGGCCACTATGATTGTAAAACATTCCATGTTTCTTTTATTGGGGTCAAAGAACATGTAAAAATAGTGGGAGCTAAATAATTAAAAGTCCATATTATTTAGTTAACTAGATGTGATCATAGGAATTAATATATGATTTTAATTCCGTTCTATTTGAACTTTTTAGGCTTTTAGGTATGTCGAATTTATCATTGAGAAGTATCCTGGATACATGCAAGCTTAGTGGCCCAAACTTTCTTGACTGGGAAAGAAATGTGCGTTTAGTTCTTAGACAAGAAAATATTGAGTATGTGTTAGACACACCGGTACCCAAGATTCCTGATGCCAACTCTCCTGAGTTTGTCACGTTTGACCTGACTGCTCGAGAGAAACACGTCACTGATGCTAAAACTATGCAATGTGTTATGTTGGCTGCAATGTCTATGGAGTTGCAAAGGCAACACGATAGGATGAGCGCCTTCGAGATGCTTGAACACTTGAAAAGTCTGTTTGATTCAGAAAGTCAGACTCTAGAGTATGAACTTCTGACAGACATTTTCAAGTGTAGGCTTCAAGAGGGTGGCAACGTGTCTGAGCACGTCCTCAAAATGATTGGTTTAATTGAAAGAGTTGCTACCACCGGAATTAAGTTTGAGGATCGTGTCTCAGCTGCTATCATACTATATTCGCTTCCGAGTTCATTTACTAACTTCATTGTGAATTATAATTTGAACAAAACGAAAGCGACCATGCCTGAACTCCATAACATGCTCAAGTCTTATGAAGCCTCAACCTCTAAAGGAAAGACTGTTCTTATGGTAAGCTCTAATGCTAAGTCTCGTTCTAAGAACAAGAATAAGCAAAAGAAGAAAGGTAAGGTTGGACCTACTCCTACAGCTCTTAAGCCTAAAGGTGGAGGTCATATGAAGCCAAAGGTTGCAAAGGATGTTTGCCTCTACTGCAAAGAAAAGGGGCATTGGAAGAGAGATTGTGAGCTGTATAAGGCTAATCTAGCCAAAACACCGGGTGCTTCAAGCTCAGGTAATTTTATCATTAAATAAATATGTCTATAACTAACTCTCATTGTTAAAGTATTAGATACAACTTATGGCTTACACATTTGTAAAAATGTGCAGAAGCCTGAGAAGCAGTTGGACTGGGTAACATTGACCTACGCGTGAAGGCTGAAGCAAAAGTTGCTGCTGAACGTGATAGGATCTTATAGTTTAGATTTGCCCAGTGGTTTTAGATTAGAATTAAATAATTGTTATTTTATTCCTTCTATTACCAAGAAGATTATTTCCATTCATATGTTAGACATTAAAAGATTTCTATTTCCATTTTGCTAATAATAATTGTTATTTTCATAAAATGGTGTTGCTGTGGAAATGCTTTTCTTATGAATGGTTAATTATCAATCGACATATTAGATATTAAATGAATAAAATAAAAGTATCTCGATTAAGTAATCAGAAAAATTACTACCTATCTATGACATTGCAAACTTGGTCAAATTAATGAAACAAGAATAACAACGTTAAATGAATTAGATTATTTAACACCATTTGCTTTTGAGTCATATGGAAATTGCGAATCTTGTCTTTCAAGCAACTTAACTAATAATCATTTTCCAGGAAAAAGGATAGCAAGCCAAAGAGTACTTAAGTAAAAAATTTCTGATTTATTTAAAAGGTCAAAGAATTCAGTCATAATGAACTCCTCCAGAACACCTTAGAAGACTGGCGTTTCTGTAAGGAGAAATAGAGCTTTGTTAGACATGGCTAGATCTATGATGAATTCATTTTCTCTTCCAAACATTCTTTTGAGGGTACACGCTATAAATCTCAATATACATTCTGAATAGTTTGATTAGTGCAAAATGTACTATATGAGTTATAGCATGATAAAAGACATTTTCTTCACATATTAAATATGGGTTGCCCTGCATATGTAAAGAAATGTGCACTAATCAAATTGAAAGCTGAAGTAACATAGAGAATGAAGATTTGTTAGATGGTCTAACGAAGGATTCAGTGGGAGAATTGACTTGAATAATGTCTCTAGGAGGATATCCTTCAGCTAGTGGGAGTAATATAGGAATCACCTCGCACCAGCAAGTGATTCTTATTAAAGATAAGATGACATGGTTGTCATTCCTTCTGCACTCACTTCTCTTTCTCTAGAAGTACTTAAAAGTGTAGCACCGGAAAGGTCTCTAAGCATTGGATAGTCCAATAAAAGAGAACCTCTTCACGATCAGAATGAACAGCCTGAACAAAACGCAAAAACAATCAACTCTGCGGGTCTACTAGGATTCATCATGAACTAACTAGGTTAGGCTTCCTCATGGAGGATCATGATGATGTTGAAATTCCTAACAAGGATGAACCTAAGACTTACACTGAAGCAATATTAGATATTGATTCAGAGAGGTGGCGAGAGGGCACGAAATCTAGAATGGACTTGATGTATATCAATCAAGTATGGAACTTGGTTGACTTGCCTGTTGGGTTAGACCCATTGGATGCAAAGGATTTTTCAGAAGAAAATTGATGCTGAAGGTAAGGTGCAAGCCTAAAAACCTAGGCTAGTGGCTAAAGATTATAGTCAAAGAGAAGGAATTGACTATAGTGATACCTATTTGCCAGTTGCAAAACTCAAGTCCATTCGGATTTTGCTTGTGATAGCTGCATAGTATGATTATGAGATTTGACAAATGGATGTCAAAACCCACTTCCTTAATGGAAACCTCAAGGAGGAGGTGTGCATGGTACAACCTGAAGGTTTTTACATCCATGTCAAATTCTAAATCATTATGTTAATTAGAGAAATCTATTTATGGGCTAAAACAAGCCTCTAGGAGTTGAAATATTAATTTTGATGAAATAGTCAAATCGTTTGACCTCATCAAATGAAATGAGAGTGCTTGCGTGTTTAGAGTGCGCAACAAGGATAGAGTGGTCTTTATAATCATATATGTTGATAATAGAGAATGATATCCCCTCATTGAAGTCCGTGAATGAATGGTCACCCAAAATCTTTATGAATATCTTTTTGTCTATGGTAGACAGAAAGAACTAGTAGAATTTAATTATTCTAGCACTAGTTTCATGTATGATAAGAAAGATTGCGAGTCACAGTCAGTATATGTTTTTAGTCTCAATGTAATAGTAGTGCTGAAAGAGTTGCAAGTAAGAAACTACTATAAATTCGACAACTAGAGCCTAGTAAATTGTTGCATTTGATGCAACATAGGTAAGTGTTTAGATACGTTAGTTCCTTAAAGAAATAGGGGTAGTTCCTGGCGACAGTTATCCAATAATTGTTATTGTGACTGTACCGGTATATTTGCGCAAGCTAAAGAACCAAGATGCAAAGTAAGGAACTAGAAAATACCAGTATGCTATCATGTTTTGAAACAAATAGCAAGATGAGAAGTTGCAATAGAACGCATTCCCGTAGAGGACAATTTGGCTGGCTCATTCACCAAACCTTTGAGATGTGAGAAACACACTAGACTTTTGAGAGTCTAGGTGTTAGACACATCGGTGATTGGCACTAGGCCAAGTGGGAGATTGTTAGTATATATGTCCTAGCGACAATCACTTTTTAGAGATATATGTACTTGATCACATTCAGTTTTATATATTCGATATATGCGGTATTACACATTGATGATTAAGTATTTTGATTGTCAATATCTTATTCATAATTGTGTTCCCTTGGACTTATGTTATCAATAAGTAAGTGGGAGCTTATTTGATATCACATAAGGTCCTAAAATAGCCCCAATCAATGATCATCAAGAATGGGATATTGATGATATGCGATAAGATTGGTATGTGGACTGCATCATACTTTTAGAAAGTATAGTTGATCTCACAACTATGAGTTCCTGTAATTCATGAGGGTCACATAGATATTTTAGAGAATATTGGCATACCCACCGAGAAACCATTTGATAAGTTCTATTCATGTGTCTATGGGATTATCGGCGTATAGAGTAGTGTAATAATCCTCCGACTTGAGGTCAATACGTACTACATGTGCGGAGTGATGTACTTTGACCATGACCAACGCTTGCACTCCAATCGGGGTAGATACAGCATGTGTTGGGTGCATCACGAAGCACGTGGAGTAGTAGTTGAGCCAAGAAAGGATTCATTCCTCATAATAGATTAAGAGAGAACATTCTACTTCTCATATATAGATGGATCATAAAGTCATTGGCCAATGCAAAGATATATTCGTTTTGGATATCGAATATGATCGTAATGGATCATCTAGAAAGATTGAGAGACAGAGACTGAGTTATTGGAATAGACACAATATCATGTTCTAGACTTAGTTGAATGTTCGTTTGAATGAAAGGACCGTATCACTATGAGCTCTATATTACAGGGAGTTTGTATAGTCCTCACAAACGTCCTTATATATTAAGTTTGTCTGGAGAATCGTCTAGGGATTCGCTAAGACCTTAATTTGATTAGTGCTTAATATATAAGGCCCTATGGGTCACACAACAAGTGATTATACCTTTCGATTGAATTGTTAGAAGGAATTAAATATTATTAATTGGATTAAATAATATTTAATTTGTAATACTGAAAATGAATTAAATATTAATTAGATTAAACATATTTAATTCATGAAGCTGAAGGAGAGTTCTATTTGATAGAATTAATTAAGTAAGATAAATTTGATTTATCATACTTAAATAAGATGTATTTATTATTAAATAAAGTAGATATTTTCTTTTGTAATTTTGAATTAAAAGAAAAGTAAATAAAATAAATATTAATATATAATAATTAGAAAGTGGCGTGCAGCCACATCTCAATTATTATTATTATTATTTGGTTTTGTTTTATCTACTTATTTAATTAATAAGGAGTATTGGTCCTGTTAGGATTAGAACTCATTAATGAAGAACACTTTCATTGTGATTGGGAAACTAGTTTAGAACTAGTATAAATACACCCTCCTCCTTCATAATTTATAGACCAGTTTTTAGATTCAGTATTACCAGTTTATTTCCCCGCAAAGAGATTTCCTAGCTTTTCTCTTAGGGAGATCTAACCGTTCTTTCGGATAGGAGAAATCACGTGGATACCTAAGGTCAAGGATTATAACCGCTAGGCTGGAAGATCTGTAAGTTCTAACTCAGATCTGTTATAATTATTATATTCGTTATTTTGTCATAATCAGGAAAGATCTGTTTGGGAAAAATTTTAAACTTCCGCTGCCGTACTTTCGAGGTACGTTACATCAATTTCCAAACAGTTTCATGCTAAAACAGACCCTTCTACGACCAAGCCTGACAGCTCACACACCTCACATGAGAAAAACAATGCTTTTAAAGGTTCGTCCACTCATCTCTCTTCTCCTTTGTTTACAGGGAATGAAGTGAATAAGGAAGGAGAAGAGAAGAATGAGTGGAGGAAAAAGAGGAAGGAAATCGCAGATGGCAAAAAGAAAGTTTTTGAGAAAAGTGCCAGCCCTAGATCTAGTTCAATTTTTTACTCAAAAGTTAATTGTAATTATGTCTCTACAAAGCAAACTTCTAGTAGTTCAGTCTTGAGTCCCAAGCTGAATATTTCTGAGACATCTTCTAGACAAAGTTCTATTTATAATACAAGTGTTGCTTATGGTTATTCTGTTCCAGATCCCCATAATTATGAATGTGATATGAATGTTGTTAAATCTAAGCCTTCCAGAAAGCTTAAACCTGAAAAAGAAACCAAGAAAGGAACTTCTAAGGGAACGTTTTGTATTCCAGATATGAAATATGCTCTTAGAGTTCATTCTAGGAAACATCTTAATCGGCTTTCTAAGGAGGAGATTTTCAAAACCAAACTTAAGAAACAACCATTCAATCACAAAGCACCTGTCTACTCTCCTCCTGAACCTAAAACAGAAAGATGGGTCCCCAAGATAAGACTCGTCAAAGCTGAAACTGAAAGGTGGGTCCCCAAGATGAGACCTACCAAATCTGAAACGGATAGGTGGGTCCCCAAACGAAGACCCATCCAAACTAAAACTGAAAGGTGGGTTCCCAATCAAAGACCCATCAAAATTGCAACTGAAAGGTGGGTCCCCAAACTTAGACCCACCAGGACTAAAATGGAAAAGTGGGTTCACAACACCAGACCCACCAAAATGGAAACTGCTAGGTGGACTCCTAAAACCAGACACACTGCAAAAGCAGATCTGGCTATTGGAAAACCCACCAAAGATAGATCTTTTGTTGAAAGAGCAGTTGACCTTGGATCACTGCTCAAAGCAAGATTTAAAAAGGTGTTTCTTGATAATAAGGAAGGACCCACTCCAAGTTGGGTACCTAAACCTATTTGATTGTTTTGCAGGTCGGTCATGTGTGGCACTTAGACTCAGGATGCTCAACCCACATGACCGGAATAAAGCACCTTTTGAGCAACTACACCAACTACTACGGAGGAAATGTCAGATTCGGGAATGACGCCTCATCTCCTATCCTTGGGTATGGGGATGTCGTCTGTGCCAGTGTCACAATAAAAGATGTTTCATTCGTCAAAGGGCTCAAACACAACTTACTGAGCATTGGACAATTCTGTGACAGCGGGATGGAAGTGAGGTTCTTTGCAAAACAATGTTGTGTTCTTGACAGAACAGGGAATACATTATTAATGTGTTACAGAACATCAAATCTGTACACTATTGATCTGAAAAGCGTCCAATCCACCACTTCCATCTGTCTGCTGTCCAAAGCTTCAACTGAACAGAACAACCTATGGCACAGACGTCTCTCCCATCTGAACTTCAAACATCTATCAACCTTGTCCTCCAAGAAACTTGTCAAGGGGCTTCCTCTGCTAAAGTCTTCCGCTGAAAATCATTGTAGTGCCTGCAAAATGGGCAAAATGACGCGAAGCTCCCACAAGTCAAAAACCGAACCTTCATCTACTCATCAGTTGCAGCTAATACACGTGGATCTGTGTGGACCTATGAGAGTACAAAGCATCAATGGTCGCAAATACACTCTGGTGATCGTTGATGACTTCTCTAGGTATACATGGACAAAATTTCTCCGTTCAAAAGATGAAGCTGCGGAAAACATTATGACCTTTATCAGAACGATCCAAAAACTGCTACAGCACAGTGTTCGAATAGTCAGAACTGACAACGATACCGAGTTCAAAAATCAGACTCTCACTGAGTTCTATGAATCACTCGGTATCACTCGGCAATTTGCAGCAGCTAAAACTCCCCAGCAGAACGGAGTTGTTGAGAGAAAGAACAGAACCCTTGTTGAAGCAGCACGTACCATGTTAATTCAATCAAGACTTCCTCACTTCATGTGGGCAGAGGCAATCAATACTGCGTGCTTCACTCAGAACAGAACCTTCATCCACAAGCGCTTCGACAAGACTCCATATGAGATCCTATTCAACAAAACTCCTGATATTTCTTTCCTCAAGGTTTTTGGCTGCAAGTGCTTTATACTCAATGATCGGACAAAGAGAAGTAAGCTGGATCCCAAAGCCAGAGAAGGCGTGTTCATTGGCTACTCACTGCAATCCAAAGCTTACAGGGTCTATCTCAGAGACAAGCGGACTGTCATCGAGAGTGTAAATGTTACATTCTATGAAATGGCAGACTTTGCAATTGAACATCTCCAGACCGATCCATCCACTGTTGTACCAGTAGCTTCTGATAAAGCTGAACCAAACACCGAACACGACGATGTGATTCTCGACTCTCTCTTCAGAAACTTTTACGAGAACTCACAACCTCCACCTTCTGCATACACTCCAGAGTCAACATCAACTCTAACAGCAGAGATTCCGCTCCTCACAGAACCAGATGATGTACCATCCACACCCTCAACCCCTCAAACCAATCCCAGAGGTGTGGATGATCACGGCTTTGTCATAAGTCCGGAATCATCTCCACTACACACCACAACTGCCACAAAGCCTTCAAACTCATATCAGGACTCAGATCAACCAATAATTACTCCAACTCCTCTAGCTCATGAGAGGAAGTGGACGAGAGCACATCCTGTTGAACAGATAATAGGTGATCCAAGTCAAGGTGTGCGAACAAGATCAGCAACATCAAATGAATGTCACTATGCATGCTTTCTAAGCAAGAATGAACCGTCCAAAGTCTCAGAGGCACTCGCTGATCCAGATTGGGTGATTGCCATGCAAGATGAGCTAAATCAGTTTGACAGATTAGATGTATGGACACTCGTGCCTAAACCCCCTCAGAAAACCATCATTGGCACAAAATGGGTGTTCAAGAACAAGAAGGACGAAGAAGGCATAGTGATACGGAACAAGGCACGACTGGTCGCTAAAGGATATAATCAGCAAGAGGGAATAGACTATGATGAAACATTTTCACCCGTAGCAAGAATTGAAGCAATCTGCCTTTTTCTTGCGTACGCAGCCCACAAGAACTTTACCGTCTTTCAAATGGACGTCAAGACTGCCTTTCTGAATGGAGTCTTGGAAGAAGAAGTCTATGTCGCTCAGCCCGAAGGATTTGTAGATCCCAGATATCCCGACCATGTGTACAAACTAAAGAAAGCTCTGTATGGGTTGAAACAGGCACCAAGAGCTTGGTATGATGCATTAACCGAATTTCTGGTTGACTCAGGTTTCTCAAAAGGGAAGATTGATACCGCACTTTTCATCAAGCGACAGAAGTCTGACATCATCCTGATTCAGATCTATGTTGATGACATTATCTTCACCTCCTCTAATCCACGTCTGTGCAAACACTTTGAGAAACTGATGAAAACCAAGTTCGAGATGAGCATGATGGGAGAACTGAATTTCTTCCTAGGCCTGCAAGTAAGACAGCTCTCTGACGGCATTTTCATCAATCAGTCAAAGTATATTCTGGAAATTCTTAAGAGATTCAACATTGATGGCAAATCTTCCATGACGACCCCCATGTCCCCAAACAACAAACTGGACTCAGACCCCTCCGGGAAGCAAGTTGATGCTACAAACTACAGGACCATCATTGGATCTTTGCTATATCTCACGTCAAGCAGGCCTGACATTGTCTTCTCCACATGCTTATGTGCACGCTTTCAGGCAAATCCGAAGGATCCCATCTAACCGCTGTTCGAAGAATTCTGAGATATCTCAAAGGCACTGTGAATCTAGGCCTTTGGTATCCCAAGCACTCAGGTTTTGACCTAGTCGGATATTCGGATGCTGACTTTGCTGGTTGCCGGATGGACCGCAAAAGCACATCGGGGGCAGTCCAATTCTTGGGCGATAAGTTAGTCTGCTGGTCTTCCAAGAAACAGAACTGTGTGTCAACATCTACGGCCGAGGCAAAATACGTCGCGGTTGCTAGCTGTTGTTCACAAATATTATGGATGAAGACCCAGCTAAAGGACTACGGTTACACCCTCCGCCATATCCCGATCTACAGTGACTCACAAAGCGCCATAGCCATCACCAGCAACCCGGTTCATCACTCCCGTACCAAACACATCGACCTGCGCTATCATTTCATCAAGGATCATGTGGAGAAAGGAGACATTGACATGTATTTTGTAAGCTCAGAGCTTCAACTGGCTGACTTGTTCACTAAGGCATTGGATGAAAAACGATTCGAGTTCCTAGTCTCCAAGTTGGGCATGTTGAACCTCGAGCCTGTTTAATTATGTCTCCACTGATCTCAAAAGTGTGTGTGTGGGACTTGTAAAAAGTGTGTGTGTGTGGGACTTGTAAATAGTGTGTGTGCGTCGCATTTGTTGAGGGGGAGAAAACCAGAAAAATAACAAAAAATAGTGTGTGTGTTGCATGTGTTGAGTATGTGAGAAAATCAAAAATAACAAAAAAATAGTGTGTGTGCGTTGCATTTGTTGAGGGGGAGAAAACCAGAAAAATAACAAAAAATAGTGTGTGTGTGTTGCATGTGTTGAGTATGTGTGAAAAATAAAAAAGAACAAAAAATAGTGTGTGTGCGTTGCATTTGTACATATTGTTCGTTGCATTTTTTTGAGGGGGAGAAAATTTTCACTGTTTGAGGGGGAGCTATTTTTCACTAATTAAGGGGGGACTCTCTATTTTTTACTCGTTTGGGCCTCGAAAATCTTTTAAAAGGGCACTGTGTGCCAGCCCAATATTTCGGGCTAAATTGTTAAAGAGGAGGTCCAAAATCTTCTCGCATATATAAGCCCTCGTAAAACCCCTCATCCTTATGCTTCTCAGAATTTTTCGCAAAAGATCCGAACGTTTCGCATCTCAGAGCTCCTGCCGCCGTTTCTCCTTCTTCTTCTCCTCAGACCATATTTCGCAAAACTCCATCTCCGTTTACCATTAACAACTACCTAGGTAGTTCTTAGTACGAAATCTCATTCATCAACATCCTTCGAATTCGACATCATTTATCTTCAAACTTCGTTCGAAAACGATCATTCTCGCAAATCGATCAATTTTTTCAAAATCAACATAAAAAGGTTTTTGTTAGGTTGAAATCGCTTGTTAATTGTTTGATATATCTTGTTTATGTATTTGCAGGTGGATTCTTCGTTTCGAAATCACGATTTCGAGTTCTTGGATCTCGAGATCGTCGGTTCAACTTCTCGAAATCAAGATCTCGAGATGGGCTTCTCGACATCTTGATCTCGAGATTTGAATCTCGAAATCAAGATCTCGAGATCTACACCTCGACATCTTGATCTCGAGATTTGAATCTCGAAATCAAGATCTCGAGATCTGCATCTTGACATCTTGATCTCGAGATTTGAATCTCGAAATCAAGATCTCGAGATCTACATCTCGACATCTTGATCTCGAGATTTGAACTCGAAATCAAGATCTCGAGATTTGGATCTCGAAATCATGATCTCGAGATTCAGATCTCGAGATGTGGACTTAGAAATTCTTTTTCAAAATTCCACCTGCATAAACTTATCTGAAAACAGCAAATCAAATTCTTTCAAAATCAAATCAAACAGTTGAACTTCATGTGCTGACCCCATGCTTCTACAGTTTAAAATGGCAGGAAACACAAAAGCACAGATCGATGATGCCATCTACTCTCAAGACAAACGGATCAAGGTGCTGGACAATAACTTCCAGTTAGACCTTGCAGTCTTCAAATGCCAGAACCCAATCGTTCCAGCCATCATGAAGGGTCACTATCTCTGGCCTGCACTTCACAACTCAAAACCAGTGCCAGAGATATACCTACAACAATTCTGGGGGCACATGCATACAGAATCTCCAAAGGATCGATCAAAAATAAAGACCAAGCTGAATGGCATGCGCGTGATCCTGACGCCATCAACACTGCAATCCACATTAGCGCTGCCAGTCAGAGATACATATGATGCGCTGCCGTCAATCCCAGACCTACTGAAAGACGTAGCATCACTAGGCTACACGTATCTACTGCCACAACTGTCAAACTTCAACGGCGCATATCTCAGTCACCCGTGGAAGAATCTCTTCGGGCTCGTGAACAAATGCTTGTCGCCAAAGCATGCTGGCTTCGACAAATGCAACAAGCAAATACTGCTAGTCTTCCACGGGATCGCCTTCAACAAACACTACGACTTGGCGCAGCTCTTCTTCTCAGAGCTAATGGACCTGGTCAAGGCCAAAGAAAAGAATAGGCCAGGTACCATTCCGTACGCCAGATGGCTTGGGCTGATCATCAACGACCTCATGGCAGAGCATTCGGCAATCCCACAACGCAGCTCCGATCCACATTTCAAAGCCCCAAAGCTGCAATACTTCAAAGCGGACAAGAACCCGACCTACGGTCTGAGGATTCCTGGGTTTCTGCTCAACCTTGTGAGGTCTTCAAACCCAGCTGTTCAGCAGTACAATGAAGCCATCGAGAAGACCGTCCCTATGGTTCAGCAAAACCCAGCTGGACCTACCCAAAGGACAAAGCCGAGTGTGAGTAAGGGTCCTAAGAGAGCCCAAAAGCCACAGAAACCAGTGGCCGGTATGCCCAATGAAGGAAAGTCTGACGACTCTCTTGAGACGAGTCAGGCGGCTGAGGGCACCGAAAAAGACGCTGAGGAAAAGGCCAATGAATCGTCCAGTGAAGCCCAAACCAACACTGACGACGAGGCTTCCGAGAGCGTGGGCACGGAGAGCGAAGAATCTGGCTCGGATGATGACGATGATGACAACGACAGTGATGATGTGGAGCTCACATATGCCCTTATCAGAAAAGGGAAGCTGCCCGTCGAATCTCAAAAGAAGAGGAGAATCACTGCTGAAGACGCAGCACCAATCATAGCTCGCAGACCTCAAGTCTTCACTATCAAAGAAAAGGCTAAACCAAGAGCTGATCCGAGCGAGACAAATTGCTCCAAGGATGATTACGATGAGGCGGCTCACTCCATTAAGACATCAATCAACTCAAAAGAAGTCGTCATCCGAGAGACCAGGGCTAAGGTCAAAAATGACAAGGCTACCAAGACTAAGACCCAGCCCCAAGCCAGAAAAAGTTTGTTTGATAAGGCAGACGAGCACATCTTCTCGGGCTGCGACTCCTTTATCCAGATAAGCCGAGCCGAATCCCTAAGCACAGGAGCCGATCTTTTCGGTTCCCGGGTAGAAGTCGCAGCATCTGGCTCAACTGCGAATGCACAGCCCTCTCCCAGCCACTCGATAGCCTCTCAAAAGGCTATTGTTTCAAAAGAACGGGACTCAACCCCCTCGCTGGTTCCTTCTGAATCAGTTGAGCATACAATTGACCCATCTCCCGAGGTCAAAACCCCTTCTTCTCTCACATCGAGTCTAGGTGTCACATTTCCCACATTTTCTTCCTTTTCTAGGACACCTACACTATTCACTGCACATACAGGTGCACTCACCCTGAACGCAACAACCAGAGCGCAAGCTATGACGGTTGGAAGCCCTGCTACGCCCATAATGATTCCATCATTAAATGCAGGCCACACATCAGCAATCTTCACTGATGCTGTGTCAACAGTTATAACCCCCGTAACTGGTCACCCTACCTTTGAAGACGTAAACGTTCTACTGAATCGCTTCCTGGAT
Source organism: Cuscuta europaea (assembly GCA_945859875.1). NCBI lineage: Eukaryota > Viridiplantae > Streptophyta > Magnoliopsida > Solanales > Convolvulaceae > Cuscuta > Cuscuta europaea. The sequence continues at coordinate 4,953,295 of CAMAPE010000045.1, read as the reverse complement.
TCCACCATTAAGCCATGGGTGCAAGATGCAATGACCGCTCTAGCACAGGAATTTAGGACCACCCAAGCGGTTCGGTCTGAACAGACACCACCCCAACCTTCCCCTGAACCGTTCATCTCCCATACACAACCCATATCCTCCATCCCTTTATCCCACCAATCCATAAACCAAATTCCTATCCCTTCTATTTCTCGGGGAACCCAGTATACAGAACCAGTATTCTCCCCACACCCGACCACACCCTCCATCGATCTCTCCTCCCTATCCTTTGACACTCTAGCTTCGGCTTTGCTGAACAACCTCTTAAATACCCCAGAAGACAACCTCACTCTTCATCAGCAAGCCATACTAGAAGCTCTTCTCTCTTCACCTGAAACCAAGAGCACTTGCAAGGAGAGTCTTCGTGGTCGCAAACGTTCCCATGAGGACCCCGATGATTCGGATCCTCATGAGGGGGAGAACAAGCGACCTCGATCACTTGAGCAAACTGCTCTACCAAGCCAAACTCCACAGCCAATTCAACCTGAAACCTCAACAAACCAACAGCCACCACCCACAGCCAAACTATCTAGCATGGTCGAGCTAACAATAACATCCCGAGGCGTATCTCCCAGAGATACCAACCGAAGAGGGGATGGAAGTCCTGATGATGTTACCACTGGTACATCTTCTCCATCAGGCCATCAGTTGGAACCCAGTTCTAAGCTGATGTCAACGGGGAATCCTAGTGAACCCGGTAGTGCTACACAGGAACAATCACCGCCTGAACAAAGAATTCCATATATCTCCCCAGGCAAAGACATCCATGATGCACTGGAAGAGGCGGTGATTTATGACAAATGGCCAAGAAAATGGACAGAATGGGATGACCTTCGGGTTGAAGCCGAACAAGAGGACATGCAAAGAAACCGGTGGCTACGAGAGCTGATCAACAAATGCTCTGAAGATATTATACGGCTCGAGGACGATGAACGCAAGGAAGGGGAGAATTACAAAGAATCCCAGAAGACTCTTGAATCAGTTGTAAGACAAACAGCGGGAAGACTTCCCAAGACTGAGAAACCCTGGGATAATGTTCGTATCAAAGCCCCCTTTCAAGAAGAAATCAGAGAGCATATTTGGCGTAGACCAGACAAAGTCAAGCCACTGAACGAACTGAAGCTAAGAGGCCTTACTCACTTGAAAGGAAAGCAGGCTGGAGGTCATCTGCATATGTTACTACAAAGGTCAACCGGTACACAGAGAGAACTGATGGAACAAGATCTGAAGTCGAATATTCTCCCGATTCATCAAATTCTGCAAGTGAAGGCTGAAGACTACCATGGAGTAACATTCTACACTTACAGACTTCAACGCACCGATGGGAGCGAATTTACTTGTCAAGAGAACGACTTCATCATGCTGAAACCGAATGACATCTACCAAATGTTCATGGCCTACAGATACCTTCCAGTCAGGCAGAGCATAGTATACAGCGAAGGCCTCGCAGCTATCAAGAGATTCATGCTTAGACAAATCCGAGTACACTCTTCACATGACGTACAGATGACTATTGAATGCAATCTAAAGAAGACAAATCTGACAAAGCCAAGACTGTATGGTCCAGAACTTGAAGATTTCCCAGCCTACCACATCTTCTTCACACCGCCAGCAGTCACCTATCTGAACCACAAGAACGAAAAGCGTCTGATGGTAGTCAGTGAAATCGAGAAGTACTGAGACGGAACACTGAAGATAATCAGAGAGCAGATTCTACAGATGAAGGCAAAGCTGGAAGAAAATCTTCAAGAGGCATCGTCTTATGTTCAAAAGGAACACTCTACTGTAGAGACAATTTTAAAGGCCATTGACGATCGCCTCGAAAAGAGAAATGTGCTGAGACAGTATGAACATGCACTTGGTATGAGGAAGCACTACTTCAAATCTCAGAAGCAATAAGAGAATGGCACTTGATCACAAAGGGGGAGATTGTTGGAGATATTTAATTGTGAATCAAGTTGGTCATATATTAGCTTTATATTTAATCCTTGTATTTAATTAGTGCATAAATTAGATAGAAATCAGGCCAAGTGTTAGGCCCATTTAAACAGGCCAAAAGCCTGGCACGCCTAACCTAAACCTCGCCTATAAAAAGGGAGCCGAGGTTTAGGAAAAGGTTGAACGTCGTACTTATTATTCATAGCCTTACGCATATCATTCTGCTGTACGTTCCACGGTTTATCAAAGAAGGGTTTACGGTGATTCATTCTGTGTTCATCTTTACGTTTAATCTTCCTTGTTAGATCGATTATTCATTGCTGTTACAGAAACAGGGACTAACAATCCGTATGTGTAGAATGAACTCTCCAAAAACTTGGAGGGACTTTTGGTGTTTTGTACGCATGAATTATGTAGGCAGTAAAGGGAGTAGACACTTTACTGTAGAACCATCACTTCATGGTACTTTTACCCTTTATTTTTACCCCTTGTATGATTTTTTTACTCAATGAAGTTCCTTCTTTTTGCTTAAATGTTTATTTAGACTTGTGCAACACGTGGGAAGGGTGGGGGTAGTTTAGAAAAGTCAACAACATTTTAACTTTTGCATAAAAATGTGTGAGGGTCAAAACGAGAACATCTTTACAGGATGGAGGGAGTACTCCATAAAATAGAAAGCTGGAAAAAATGACCAAAAGTGTGGACATTTATGACTACTGCTTGTAAAAAAAATGCTGAAAGTCTCCACCCTTTTTAGACTTTTAAATGGACTTGTCCAGCCCTATGTGTGGCAAGTATACGTATTGTTGAGGTTTATTCCTTCAACCCAAAGACCCAACACCTTCCTTTGGATCTCGAGTGGAAGTTTTAGTAGATTAGAATGTAAACAAGTAAAAATGGATCAAATATTAAGTAGTAAGTGGGTCATATCTCGAGTTGACGGGTCGTATACAACACACTTCAACTACTTGCCCTGAGGCCATTCGTCTAACATTGTACTAAGAGCTGAAACAATTGCTATTTACTAGGAATATTAAGTTGTCAACCCCTTACAATGAATTAAATGTTGCTACTTATACTACCAAGGGGTAGGTAGTGTTACTCATGTGAAGGATTGTGGATAGGATTGTGGATAGGAGTTCTCAACTTATACTACCGAAGGCAGCCTCCTCGACAGAATCTCCTCTCCACATACACTAAAACACCGTACCAAGTACAACATCGCGTCTAACCACCGCATTTAATGTGGTGCACATGCGAGTGCTAGTGCCACCACGATCAAGGTGGCCCTCGCCCGTCAGATGCTTGACACGTGTCCTCCCGATTATTGATCTAGCATTTATTGCTGCTATAAATAGCGGCCCATTTTCCCACTGTAACACACAGTTCATACATTGAATACATACTCTCTCTCTCTTACTTATTTCTCTGACTTCTCTCTAAGTTATTCCGCGTAATAACCCTTCGGATAAGCTACACCCCGGGTACGATATCCATCATTTGGTGCTCTCGTTGAGAGGGTCCGAACAATCAAGTAAGAAACCCTCCCCTTCACCAAACACAAAGACGCCTACCAAAATGGGAAGAACCACTCGTGCCCAGTCCAAGACCCTTGAAGACAACAACCTGGCCCTCGGCGAAGTCGATGCCCCCAGAGCCTCCAACAGGGCTCCTGAGGGCGGAGTCATCGCCAAGTTGGAAGAGGTTGTTATTGACCTGTGCCTTCAGCTCCAGCAGAATGCTCCCGATGTCCGCCTCGGCATCGAGACTCGAAGGAATGACCGGAGCAAAAACCAAGTGAGCCCTCCGGTTCTCACTATTGACGTGCAGTCAGCGTTTTCTGCCTTCATCCAGACACTCACCCAGAATCCAGGAGCCTTCGACACTCTGGTGCCACTTCAACCACCGGTCGGGGGAAATGTCATTCCTCCTCCTCCTCCACCCCCGTTCGTAAACCCTATCCTTCGGTTAGGGAACAACGAAGGGGTCGTGGCTCAAGACACCGCATCCCAGGAAGTCCAGTCTCGGGACCAGCGCGGTGCGAACAAAGAGAGGCCCCGGACCTCCGCCCTCGACAGGCTCGGAGGGGTGCAAGATCGTCGAGGGGTCCAAGACCGCCTCGGTGGTAGGGCATTCCAAAAACCTCAGGAGAGCGGGGGATCCGTCTCGAGGGCAGACGAGAGGTGTCCCCCTCGGGACAAGGGCAAGGGACTGCTACACGCTGAAGATGCCAGGCATCAAATCAACCAAGCTCACTCCGCTCGCATGCAATCGCAGGCGGCGGAGGCCTTCCCGAAGAACCCCAGGGACGAGGTTATTGAGGCCCTCCAGTGCCGCCTTGATGAGATGGAGGCCCGCCAAGCGCACACGACCACTTCCGCTTCACAGGCAGGCCCCAAATACGCCGCCATGCTGGCCAAAATGGAGGAGATGCAAAGGAAAATTGCCGAGGGCTCCGGGGAACCCGTCATCCAACTCCGGAGAAGGACGCCATTTACCCCAAGGGTATTGGCGGCCCAGATTCCGAGAAAATACCGAGGGTAACCCATCAAACCTTACGAGGGAAAGACCGATCCCCGGGAACATTATAGCAGGTATCAAAACAGCATGATGATGATGGGGGCATCAGATGAATATTTATGTCATTGAATTGGTTCCTTTCCACCTTGGAGGGACCAACATACGAATGGTTCAACCGATTGCCCGAAGGGAGCATCGAATCATGGCAAGAACTCGCCTAACGTTTCTTGACACAGTTTGCAGGAAGGCACCGATCGAAGAAGCATTTCTCCCACCTACTAATGGTGAGGCAACAGAAGGAGGAGACCCTCCGAGTTTTCCTTGAACGCTGGAGGCTAGAGACGGACAAAGTCGACGACGCCGGCGATAGGACCCTTATGGCTCTCCTACAGACGGTCCTACGCACCAGTAATTTTTCAAGAAGCCTTATTATTGAGCCTCCCCGGAATTACATAAGGGCCCTCCAGCGGGGAGACCGGTACGCGGAGGCCGAGGAGGTGGAGAGGTGCCACAAGAACCCCGAATAACAACGCCCTAGGCTGGATGACAGGAATCACCGGGGGCCAGGGGCTCCATTTCACCAATCCAAGGGGCCGGCACCCTCCGGTGATCGCCCCCGGCATGGCCAAGCCAAGTCCGAGGGAGGTTACAAGAACAACCCGAAGGTCTGAGCGCAGCCTGCCCTTTTGGAACACCCTCGGACACCTCTAACGCAACCCATCAGCGTCATACTGGACTTCGCCGAGGAGAGGGGCCTCGTTGAGTGAGACTCTCGCACACCCCCGGAGGTATACGCTATCAACCCTAATGAACTGTACTGCCACTTTCACCGCCATCAAGGGCACAGGGCCGATGATTGCCATCACCTGAAGGCGGCCATCGAGAGGCTGATACAGGCGGGACATTTGTCCCAGTTCGTCAGAGGTTCCCCCATCACGGCCCCCTACCAAAGCAAGCGTCTGGGTCAACCCGAACACCATCCCCCTCGGCGACCCGAAGGGTAAGAAGATGGAGATCGGGAACCTCGATGAAGAAGAAGGGTGCAACCAGTGCCAAGAAAAGAAGCGACACATCCACATGATCACTGACGGCAACACAGGGGGAAACTCCACCACCCAAAGGAAGAAGTGGGCACAATCCCTTTACGTGGGGGAAGTCACTCATATGCCCCCGTAAAGCGGTTGAGGGAGGATCCCGTTGTATTCACCAACGTCGATCTCCCCCCGATTTCCTCTCCTCACAGGGACGCGCTGGTTATCTAAAGTGAGATCAACAACACCATCATCCACAGAACTTACGTTGACACAGGCAGCTCCGTCAACGTAATGTACCCCAGCACATTCAGGGATCTGCACCTAGAGAGGGAGTCCCTTCGGCCCATCCGGACCCCCTATTCGGCTTCACCGGAGACACTATAGATTCCGTGGGGGTAATAACCCTCCCGGTACTCTTCCGAGACGGGCTCCATAGAGCCAAGCTCGAAGTGGAGTTCGTCATTGTCAACATCGACTGTGCCCACAACATCATCCTCGGTCGTGCTGCCCACGAGGATCTTGAGGCAATCATCTCCTTGAGACATCTATGCCTTAAGTTCCCAGCTGAAGGGGGCATCGGGTACTCGAGGGGGAACCAAAAGCTCGCACGCGCCTGCTACCTTCGGATAACGAAAAAGGTCAGCAAGACCGAGTTCCGTGTGGACACCATCACCGGAACGGTTGTAACACTTGAGATTTAATTTCAATGGATTAATAGTACTACTCGAACCAACAAGGTGCATCTCCTTTTAAGGGAGCTCATCACCCAAGAACTCCAAAGTTAAGCGTGCTTGCACGGGAGTAGTCTTGGGATGGGTGACCCCCTGGGAAGTTTCTCAGGGCGTGCATGAGTGAGGACAAAGTGCGCGGTAAAGGCTCGTGGTGGTTTGTGGCGACAGTACTAGAGGTCTAGAGTAACTACCTCGGGTCTGTGTGGGGCCCCGAGGTGTTACAGGTGGTATCAGAGCAACCCTGCGACAGTGTGTTGACCCGTTGGATATCGGGTGGGCACTTAGCGGGGCAAGTTTCTGGGTTTGATTGAGATTGGTGTCAGGGCGCAATGAGGACGTTGCGATCCTAAGTGGGGGTGATTGTAACACTTGAGATTTAATTTAAATGGATTAATAGTACTATTCATACCAACAAGGTGCATCTCCTTTTAAGGGAGCTCATCTCCCAAGAACTCCAAAGTTAAGCGTGCTTGCACGGGAGTAGTCTTGGGATGGGTGACCCCTTGGGAAGTTTCTCAGGGCGCGCATGAGTGATGACAAAATGAGCGGTAAAGGCTCATGATGGTTTGTAGGGACAGTACTAGAGGTCTAGAGTAACTACCTCGGGTCTGTGTGGGGCCCCGGGGTGTTACAACGGTGGAAGAGGAAGAGAAGAGGCTGAGGGCAGAACCAACTGAAGAAGTGGAAGACTTTGCCCTCGATCCAGCCAAGCCGGAGAGAGTCGTAAAGATTGGAGCCAAGCTCCCCGAAGACTTGAAGACCGGCATCACGGATGCCCTACACGCCTACTCCATTGTTTTTGCATGGGGGTCGGAGGACATGTCTGGAATCAGCCGAAGGGTAATCACTCACCGCCTGTCAGTGGACTCTTCCTCCAAACCCATGCAACAGAGAAGAAGACCCCTCTCGGCCGAGAGAAGGGATTTCGTAAAGAAGGAGGTTGCTATGCTCATATCCATCAAACACATCCGGGAGGTAAAATACCCTTCATGGTTGGCTAACTTGGTCCTCGCACAAAAACCACCCACCTTCCGCATGTGCGTGGATTACACAGACTTGAATAAGGCATGCCTTATGGATCATTTCCCCTTATCGAACATTGATCAGCTGGTAGATGAAACAACGGGCTGCGAAATCATGTCCTTCCTCGATGCCTTCCGCGGGTATCACCAGATCTACATGCACGAAGAAGACGCTGAGAAGACAGCCTTCATGACACTCTGAAGGCATCTTTTGCTATTTGGTCATGGCCTTCAACCTAAAGAATCCAGGCGCCACTTACACCCAGATGGTTGCTAGAGTCTTTCAAGCCGTCCTAGGGCGCACCATGGAGGCCTATGTCGATGATATTATCGTCAAAAGCAAACAATCATCAAGCTATGCGGATGACCTCCGAGAGATATTTGCCATCATGCAGAAGTTTAACCTTCGGCTGAACCTGAAGAAGTGCACCTTCGGCGTGCAAGGAGGGAAGTTCTTAGGCTACATGGTGAGCCAAAGGGGTATTGAGGCCAACCCCAAGAAAATCCAGGCCATCATCGATATGGAGCCCCTGGCCCACGCAATGTAAAGGAAGTGCAAAGGTTGACGAGCCGCCTGGCAGCCCTCAACCGCTTCCTATCCAAATCAGCGGAGAAGTCCCTCCCCTTCTTCGAGATCATGAGAAAGACCGTCGGCTTCCAATGGGCTCCTGAATGCCAAGTAGCCTTCTACGATCTTAAACAATACCTGTCTTCACCCCCTGTGCTCTCCAAACCCAAGGTAAGGGAGACGCTATATCTTTACCTTGGCGTTAGCCCTGCGGCCATCAGCTCAATACTCATCCGGGAGGAAAATGGCATCCAACATGCCATCTTCTACGTCAGCAAGACCCTCAGGGAGGCGGAACTCAGGTACTCTCCCGTGTAGAAGATGGTGCTAGCTACCGTTTGGACCGTCAAGAAGCTAAGCCACTACTTCCAAGCTCATCAGGTCCAGGTCCTCACGCACCAACCCCTCAGTGCATTGAAGAGGAGCCCCACCAGCTCCTCCCGAATGGTGAAATGGGCCATCTTCCTTAGCCAATACAACATCGACATCCGGCCGAGGCCTGCTGCCATCAAGGGCCAAGACCTGGCAGACTTCGTGACGGAATGCACAACGAGGTCCGTGGTGGACGAGGAGCCCCCGGCACCCCAGGACGAATGGTGGACCCACTACACAGACGGCTCCTCGGCAGCAAAAGCATGTGGGGGAGGCGTTGTTCTCATCACACCCGAAGGCTTTCTTTCGCGCCTACTATGTCATCCGTTTCTCCTTCAATGTTTCTAACAACGAAGGGGAGTATGAAGCCCTCCTCTGTGACCTTCGGCTGGCAGCCAACCTCAGAGCGAGGATGATCCATGTAAAGTATGATTCCAAGTTAGTGGTTGGCCAACTTTCTGGCGAATATGAGGCGAAGGTGTAAGGAATAAATGTATTTAGATTTTGATGATGCTAGGATGATTAAAATTTTAAAGTACCCCATTAGCAATTTTGTTTTAGAAATTTTCTTTGTAAGTATTAGCATAGTCGACTGGCCAGAGACTCTCTTGGACCTTCTGATCAGAGTTGCTCCCAGAGTTGCTCATCAGAGAAGCCATCAGAGTTGGGTACCAGAGTTGGCATCAGAGTTTCAACTAGAAAGCCTCATCAGACTTGCTGATACTTAGCAGAATTCGAAGGTGCATTCCAACGGCCGTGAAACTAACGGGAAATACCCTAACGGCTAGGAGCCATTCGAAGGAAACATGGTACTATACACGCATTAAATGCTCAATTAATGTGGTACGTACGAAGAGATATTTAAAACTGATGATTGACCATGCGGGCATCCTTTCATCCCCAAAATAGCAAGTCAAAGGACCAACCGGTCAAATCAACAGTACAAGCATTTAATGAAGTTGTCTTCTACACTCCAACGGGAAGACTGCTCCCAGTATATAAGATACACTTTGAAGGATTGGAAAGACAACGATTCAACTATACTACTACAAGAAAATATATTCAAACGCTCAAAGACTTCAAACTCTCTTCATCTCGAGCAACACCTAACGTTGGAAAAGATTATAAACTACACATACTTTGTGAAGAAGCTACGTTGGAGAAAACCGATTTCTTAATCAAACACTTCTTGAAAAAGAAGGGACGTCTCAAACTAGCTTGAGTAAGTGAAGTGGGGATACTTCCAAGAGACTCAGTGAAACGAGATCAGCCATCAGGAAGCAAGGACTGCATCCCGGGTGGCAACTAGACTTGAAGAAGACGAGGAGTGCTTCTTAAGTGCTAGGAACTAAGGCGTTGTAAATTGTTGTTTTTGCAAGCTTAGTGGAACAGTGGACTAGAGGAACACATTGTTCCTTGAACCACTATAAAAAACCCTGGTGTCTTTTACTTTATGCATTTATTTCTGCACTTAAGACTCTAACTGTTTTACTCAAAATGTTGGACTCTGTGTTCAGCAGATCTCCCTTAAGAGTTATAAGAAAGGCATTTGGCTTAGTGTTTTCCTGAGGCTACCCAGACAGAACTCTTATCCGCTGCCAGGTCCAGTTCTGCCATCAGAACTTGACCTTCTCTGTCACCAGAACCAGACCTTCTCTGGTAAGTCAGAGTTGACTCAGAGAAAAGTTTGAAATCCTGAACAGTCTATTCACCCCACCCCCTCTAGACTGTTCCCATTGTAAACGGGACCAACAGAAGGAAGGAAGGATGAAGCAGTACAAGGAGGCGGCCAAGGAATTACTCAAGGTATTTGAGACTCACTCCATCACTCAAATACCGAGGGCTCAGAACTCCGAGGCGGACATCCTCTCGAAACTCTCGGATGAATTTCCGGAACACCTCTCCAAGATTGCAAGGATAGAGGAACTTAGCCTCTCAATCATACACGTCAGTCCCTTCATGAACATGCAACAAAGGCCTGAGGACTGGATCTCAGATATCATCAACTTCATCACCACAGGGCAACTGCTCGAAGATGAAACCTGCACAAAACTAACAAAGTTGAGGGCTCCCAGCTATGCCCTTGAAAGCGGAAGGCTCTACAAGCGATCATACAACGACACGTTACTCCGGTGCCTTCATCAGGATGAAGCCGAGGTTGCAATGGAGGAATGCACTGTGGCACCTGCTCGGCTCACCAGGGACCCTTCTCCATGTCCCAAAGGCTTATAGTCCAGGGCTACTTCTGGCCCACGATGGCCTGAGATTGTGCCAATCTCGCCCGAAGGTGCACCACATGTCAACACTTTCAGAAGGCCTCCGGAAGACCAGTAGTTAACTGCGCCCCCATCAGCACAACGATACCCTTCTCCAGGTGGGGCATTGACCTGGTAGGCCCACTGCTGAGGGGTACCTCCAACAACAGGTACATCATCGTCGTCATTGACTACTTCACCAAATGGGTGGAGGCTCAGCCCCTCGCCAGCATTGCCGAGACTAGGTGCCGCCATTTTGTCCTTAAAAACATCCTCACAAGGTTCGGCGTCCCCCAACAAATCAACTTCGACAATGGAACCCAGTTTAAGGCAGCCCCCTTCTGCGCCCTCCTGGAGGCATGGGGGATCAAACATACCTTTTCATCAGTTGCCTACCCTCAAAGCAATGGTCAAGTGGAGAACGCCAACCGAACCCTGCTGGAGGGTTTAAAGAAGAAGCTGGAAGCCGAAGGGGGGGGGGACTGGGTAGAAGAACTCCACAACATCTTATGGGCCTACCGCACCAGCCCTAGGACGGCAACCGGCAAAACACCCTTCTCCCTATGCTATGGGTTCGAAGCTAAAGCCCCCACGGAGGTAACTCTACCAACCCGAAGGGTAGACCAATATGAACTTTAGGTCAACGACACCAATATGGCCCTTGATCTTCACCTGATCTCAGAGCGCCGAGGGAAAGCATTCCTAAGGTCAGAGAACTATCGAAGACAAGTGAAAGGCCACATCGACGCCAAGGACCGTTCCCGAGAACTTCAAGGGGGGGATTACGTCCTGAGAAGGAGGGAAGCTAGTCAACCGACCGAAGGCGGTAAAATGGCGCCAAAATTTGAAGACCCCTACATTGTGACAACCATCATCAAACCTGGAACGTACAAACTAAAACGCCCCAATGGGACCGAGGTCCCTAGACATTGGAATGTACACCACCTGATCAAATTTTATCAGTAACATATGAGCGGCCAAGCGCTCATAACTTACGAATGTACTTGTCCAACAGCCCAAGGCCCCCTGTTTTTGAAGAGTAAATACATGTTAAAGACACCAAGTACCAATCACAAAGCGCTTATGAGCGACCAAGCCCTCATACAAGCCCCGGCCCAAGGCCTTATCTCATGAGGATGAAGTGTTCCAAGCTGAGTATGTAAACAAGATCCCTCGGCACCAAGTGCCGAGGGTAGACATTCGAATCAACTACAACATTGGAAGAAAAACACCAAGTGTTTTTAAATTGAGATGACCCCTCAGTACCAAGTACCAGGGGTAGAATACGAAACATATCACAAAGTGTGAAAATAAAACTGTTCCTCGTGAGGATGCAACTATACCGAAGGCGCCACATATCGGTCCCGAGGACACCAAGTGCCCTCGGCCATTTGCAACTGATATGCAAATAAAACCCTTCCTCGAAACGCTTTCCGCGCCATTACCCCAAGGGAATGGCAGGCAACGGACTATGTCCCGGGTTCAGGATTCGACTTTCAAAACGAAACACTTCCCGCGCCATTACCCCAAGGGAATGGCAGGCAACAGACTATGTCTCGAGCTGAGGGAACGACTTTCAAAACTGAGGCGCTTTCCGTGCCATCCCCCAAGGGGAGGCAGTCAACAGACTATGTCTCGGGTCGAGAAAATGACCCTCGAACCCCTCGGAACCCGGAAGGTTAATCCCAAGGGGGGAGCCAACAACTTATACTGTTGCCTCCCGCATAGGACAAACCTTACCAAGAAACCAAGTTTCTTGAAGCCTTCCCTTCACTATCTAAAAAAATGGGGTGAAGGGGAGTAGACTCAATGAGCAATCAATGAGTACAAGGTTTACAATGGGACAACCTTCAGCGGCTAACCAGAAGGCTTCTTTCAAATCCAGCTACTATTCACCAAGTATCACTAAAATTTGGCTAAGTCCACACTCTGGCAGCCTCCGGCATCAGCCAACACTGAAGACTCTCGATGTACATCATTCTCCATCTCAGCATGGACCGAAGGCATCTGCCTCTTATGTATAAGGCTGCAATCACTTAAGCCAGCATATTGGAGGGTATCACCGAAGGTCCTTGCTTTATAGCCTTCGGCATTTACCAACAATACCGAAGGCTCCTATGCTACAAATGGACTAGGTTTGACTAGGTCTACTCCATCCTCCGACATTTCCGAAAGCGGCTGCTCACAAACAAAAGTCAAATTTCCTAAGTCCACACTCCAATAGTCTCTAACACTACAATCAACACTGGGGGCTCCTATTCTACAAGTAGGACAGAGACATACAAACCCCACATTTTCAGGAGGTTGCTGATATGAAAACCAGATGAAAAAGTTTCAAGTCTATAACTTAGAAGCCCTCAGCACAATAGGCGGGACCTGAGGGCATGGCACCTCAAATTCTCATAAAGGTTCAACTACACCGGGAAACCTATGTACCGAGGGCTTAAGGTCAATTGTTCCTCAAAGATTGCATTGCCCGAAGGCATCACCATGTTTTACTAAAAGGGGAATTTCCTAAAACCGGGTATAAACCGAGGGCAAGTCCATGACGTTACCCAAAACATAACTCAATCCACAACACGAGTCCCACGGGGGTAGACGACAAAGGCCACCCTATTTCATACAGCTAAAGGAAGATGTCAACTGAGAGCATAGTGGTACAAAACACTTAGAAAAATTTCTAAGTCCTAAATGTTTGGCCCTCGGTTAACTCACGCCACAGACAGACATTCATAAAATTGTGAAGAAAGCAAAAGGAGATGGAAGGCAAAAAGGCATCCACACATATTCATGGACAAAAAGAAAGGGTAAAGTTGTTTGTACATCAAGGCCGAAGCCGAAAGCTCATAAATGTTATTACATGGCATTGTTCACAAAAAATATTACAAACACAATCATTTGTCAGCACCCTCGACGGCCTCCGAGGTCACATCCTCCTCAACATTTTCATCTCCGTAGCCGCACTCCCTCATCAGCTTGGAGTCTTCCAGGGTCGGCCTCTCCACATCCGGGGGTAGGGGGATCCTAATGTCCGGCTGCCGAGAGGGGAGACCATATGCCTCCGGCTGGAACTCCTCCGGGGGAACACTAAAGTGCTTGGCCAGCTTCCGGTAGATGAGGCGTTGGGTGAAGAACTCACCGCCTTGGTAATAGGATTCGTCTTTCTCGGCCAACCACATCTTGTCAGGGCCTCCAACCCAGGCGTCTACCCTCTTCTGCACCACCGAAGAGACCCATTCCTCCCTGGCCTCCCAACCCCCGACAATGAAGGCCTCAATAGCAGTTTTCTCAGCCTCGGCGACCGCCTCCCTCTTCGCCTGCTCGGCGGCCTCAGCGGCATCCCGGGCAGCCTCAGCAGCAGCCTCCCCAGCCTCGGCCAAGCCCTCAACTCTGACTTCGGACTTAGCAGCCTGCACCCGCTGCTCCACGCCTTCGGTCGTCAGACGGAGGGTGTCTTCAGCCTCAGTCAACTTCCTCCTGAGGTTAGCAATCTCCTCATCGCCAGTAACCTTGGCTTCCCTCAGCTGATCCACCCTCCGGAGCTGCTCACAGAGACCCATAAGGGCCTGCAACAATAAGGACGTGGAGGGTCAAACACCTTGCATACGTTACACCCCCACAAAAGCAAATAAACGTAAAAAGGGAGAAGTAACTTACGAAGACGCTATTCTGGAGGATCCTTGAGTTGAGGGCCTTATCATTCATCCGAGCGAGGGCCAGCCTATCAGCCGGAGGCATTACCTGGCTCATTAACGCCGAAGGGCAGAGGGTGGCGTCCATGATAGAGCTACAATTCGGCATGATTGCCTCCATTTTCTCTCGGCCGAAAAAGGCCTCATTAATGTGTTCCTGAGGCATAAGGGGGGGCAGCAGCGTCATCCACAATGATGACGGAATCGGCGGCAGGCGGCTTGCTTTGACGGCATTTTCTGCTTCCTGGGCGCTTTGGCCTGGGAGCCCCCGGCACCAGCATTGGCAGCAATGGCTTAGGAAGACTCTTCGCCCCCCTTCTGGAAAAAGGCGTCCACCGGCTTGTGAGCTGCCGACTCTCTCTTCTTCTTGACCTGGGCCTTGCCCTTCTACTTTTTCAAAGCCGCAAAGGATTGAACGTCCATACTGCTACCTGCAAGATATAAACATGGATAAGGATGAAGGGTTTACAACAAAGACAAAATAATGGAAATAATTCTAAGTAAAAAATGTAAAAGCCCTCGGGAACCACCTCCGACGCTCTCATAGACTCGGCCTATCACCGAATACTTATCCTCCTGCTCTCCAGGAAGGCAATATCGCCGGAAGCCCAAGTCATACAGATCATCCGGGAGGGTTGCATCATCAATCTCCACCACATCCTCGGACCCCACCGGCTTTGCAGATATTTTTTTAGCCGATTTTTTAAGGGTAGCGTTCCCCACTTTCAAATGCCGTCGGAAATTATCTCGAAGGGGCACGGGGAACGGATTCTCTGCCAAGCGGACGTAGCAGAAACGATCCCTCCATCCTTTGTGGGACGAGGGAACCTCTGAGAACAGCTTCCATGTCGGGACCTGTTGGAGGTTGGCGAAACCTTCACTATTTGAGTGACCGCCCCGGCACAAGTTAAAGCAGAGGAAGAAGAGGTCCAGGGAAGGACTTGCACCTCTAGAGCGGCAGAGGGAGAGGAAGCCGGCGATATACGAGTGGCTATTAGGAGTCAACTGGCAGGGGGTAGCTTCACGAAGCTCAGATACTCCAACACGAACGGATGGAGGGGGAACCGAAGGCCCAATTCAATCGAAAGGATATGCACGGTGAAGCAGCCTTCGGGGGGCGAGACAACAGGTCGTTGGGTCTCGGTTCTACAACAGTCGCCGAGGGCCCGACATACATTTGAGTGGCATAATAGTCAGCCACTTGAGCCCCCGTCTTCACATCGAGAGCCGCGGTATTCAGGAAAGAATACCCCTCGGGAATACCGACAGGCTTCCCGGCATCTACAACCGCTTGTTTTTTCTGGAAGCAGTCTTCTTCTTCTTTGACGGAGCGGCCCTAAGCGGTTCTGGACTGAGGGCTCTTGAAGTCCCCTCTCCAGTGGTAACAGCCAAGGGGATAGCGATGGTCACCTTGCGTCGCTCTTTCTCCTCCTCCTCCTCCGCAGTTTGAACGGCGAAGGTCAGCTCCTCATCGTCGTTCACTTGCTCGAATTCTTCGGCCTCAGCCTCGGCCGTAAACCTACTCTGGATCTCCATGGCTACACTAGAATCACCGTGGGAAGAAGCCCCCTCACTTGCTGACCTCTCCTCCGACCAGGTCTTGGACTGGGCTGAGGGCTCTCGGGATATGTCGTGGGAGTCGCTAGCCGACGACATCTTTCGATAGTCTGAGGGGTTGCAGGTAACGGAAACCCTAGGGCTACTAACACTAAATCTATGACGTACGAAACAGAGTATACAAGGAAATCAAGAACGGGGGAAGAACTGACCTTGAAATTGGGGTTTTGATCGAATAAGGCTGCTTATCTCTCAAGAAATTTTGGCAGAGCTTCGCTTTCAACACAAATCGCTCAAGGGAGACGCACTCATGGCAGGGGTATTTATAGCCTCCCCATCTCGGGCTTGGGCCGAAAACTAGACCCCAGTTAAAAAGGCATCATTACAAACCGCCGCCTCAGCCAACCGGTGACACCAACAGGGATACACCACGTGGAACCCATCTCCAATGGTCACATTCCAACGCTCATATCCCAACGGCTATTTTTGAAACGCAGAGGTGCCCTCGGCAGATACCCTCCAGACGAACAACAAGTAAGCCCTCGGGACAAGATCAGGGAACCCCTCGGGAGCCCCAACCCTCGATATATGAAGGAATAGGGGACCCAGCTCATCACCAGAATACTAACTTACACCCTTCAGCAACGGTCACGCCCTCAGCTCACAAGTGGCCCTCGGCCCATCAGGGTTACTTACCGTGGATCACGAATGCCCCCGGCCTCAGCATTATCCTTCGTCACAAGCCTAAGGGTCAACCCCTCTTGCTTCATTTCGGGGCATACGGTGCACTCTATTTCCCTCATTAGGATTTTTTCTTCCCACAGGATTTTTCCTAACGAGGTTTTTAGCGAGGCATTTCCCCAAAATGAAGCAAAAGGCGTCAGCCTTCGGCTCTCTGATGAAGACAGGCACCACACTACTCTTTTTCACCCCATTACATGTGTCTCAAGGAGTGGGGGACTGGTAGGGTTGAGCATAACCCGAACCCACCTGAAAACCTGATCGGGTCTGCCCTCTTATAGCCGATTGGATCGGTTGACCCGAACCTGAAAACTCGAACCGAAAAGCCCAGCCCATGTTTTAAGGGTTATGGGTTACAGGTAGGGTATTATAAATCCCTACCCGACCCGCCCGAAAACCCGAACTACCCATACTATATATACAAATTATTTAACCCTAACCCTAACCCTAACACTCCAGCGCCTCCACTCTTCACTCGCAACTCCCTCTCTCAATCTCTCACTCTCTCGGTCTCTCCTACTGCGAGTATGCGACTTCTCTCTAACCATCCCTGTCAACTCTCCGTCGTAGGTCCGACCTCTGTAGTCTATTTGTACCTCCGGACTCCGGTGGAAGCTTGTACTCTGATTTCATTGTCTCTTCGTACCGAGCTTACGAAGTTACAAAGTTTGCAAGGCATTGTGGTCTTCTACTCTTGTGGTCCTGTGGATTCGTGGAAGCTTGCAACCCATTCTATAATTTTAATTTTTACTGAGGTATAAACGTTAAATACCTAAATTGTATGCTTGGTGATTTGGTGGAAGCATAATCCCTAAGTGTGATGTGTTATCTGTTTTGTATATGAATTAGTTGTATTATTTTGATGCACTCTTATGTGTTTGGTGGAAGCTTGAAACCCTAGATTCGGACCCTGACACCCTTTCTATGAACTACCTCTTAATTTGTGATGCTTTGGTCATGCATATGATTATATGAATCCATGATTCAGAGATTTTGATATAAATGGCCTCTGAATATGTGATGTCTCGATGATGCCTGTGTGATTCTGAGATTATTATATAAGTGGCCCCTGAGTAAAGATGATGGTTGATTTATTATGAGTTCTGAGTCTTTTGACAAGTGTTGAAGTTGACTTTTTCTACTCTAACACTCAAATGAGTAGTTAGAGTGAACTTGTATCTTCTAAGTCTGTAGAGAAGTGAATAAGCCTACTACTTATATCCTTGTGTAGATCAGCTTGCTGATTGTTCCAGACTTTAATTTCAACGTGATTTTATGAACTATTCATGTTATGTTTTTACTGGATTTTAATCAGCCCGAATGGCCCCGAGAACCGATTAAAACCGACCTAAATCCGAAATTGTGCAACCCGATTAGCACGAAATATTTTTTGGACGGGGTAGGGTTTTATATTCTCATCCCGATAACCGCAAGGGTATGCAAAAACCCAACCCGTCGTACCCGAACCCGTCCAACGCTCTCCCCTAGGGACTGGAGAACCCCTTCGGGCAAAAAGTTAAAACAAAAGCCTCCACAAATGGGGGACTTCGGGCAAAAATCACAAAAAATTAAAAGTTTTCTCAAGCATCAACAAAAGCCTCCATAAATGGGGGACTGGCAGCTCCCCTCGGCAGCCCAAGAATGCAAATAACCAATGCAAGGAAACTCTCGCAACAAGGACGTCCTCGGGAGAACAACCACAATTACTCTTTTACCCTCAAGTACCTTTCGGCAAAAGGAGTGAGAGACTCCTGATGGAGAGTATATGGCCTAGGGACCTCCGACCCACATACTTCCACTACAACAATCAGGCCCAACAGGCCCAAATGGGCCAAGCCCAGCGAAACCAGACTCCAGGCAACCCGTAATACGCATGGGGGGCAACCCGTAATACGCAGGCAACCCTTCAGCACCATGCCCGAGGTCTACCATGCTTGCAATCAAGTCCAGGAACATCATAGGAGAACAAAGCTTGGAAACCAATCCTTCGGCACCTACAGCCCTCGGCACAGGGAACAAAGAGCCCTCGGCCCAACATGCATAGCCGAAGGCAGCCTCCTCGACAGAATCTCCTCTCCACATGCGCTGAATCACCGTACCAAGTACAACGTCGTGTCCAACCACCGCATTTAATGCGGTGCACATGCGAGTGCCGGTGCCACCACGATTGAGGTGACCCTCGGCCGTCAGATGCTTGACATGTGTCCTCCTGATTATTGCTTTTTCCTCATAAGTGAATGGAAGGATACCAATCTTCTGGGAAAGGCCTAGGCACAATATGAGATAGACAGAATTGTAACCTTTTCACCTTTTCAACATGTGTAAGTAATGGCTTGATGGCATTTGAATGGCTCTTTATTTTCTTATCTTTGACTAATATGTGCACAGAAGACTTGGACATGTCCAGGGCAAATCCTAATGCTCTGATGTTCTTTCTTTGATGCAGTGGAATGTCTTTTAAATTTTCTAAGTAAAAAACAACTCCTTTTCTTCCCACATTTCCCTTACATTGGCTCTGAACATTAACAAGCACCCCATCATTCAGTTGCCTTTTAGCTTTAGCCTACACTTTGTTAACCGTACGTCTAAAACAGTTGAATTGTTCAACTGTTTGTCCAACAATGCCCCTCTGAAGTTTTCCTTTACTCAAATTTGCTAAAAGTATTTCTGATGGAGTATATGGCCGAGGGACCCCGGCCCACATACTTCCACTACAACAATCAGGCCCAACAGGCCCAAATGGGCCAAGCCCAACGAAACCAGACTCCAGGCAACCCGTAATACGCAAGGGGGGCAACCCGTAATACGCAGACAACCCTTCGGCACCATGCCCGAGGTCTACCATGCTTGCAATCAAGTCCAGGAACATCACAGGAGAACAAAGCTTGGAAACCAATCCTTCGGCACCTACAGCCCTCGGCACAGGGAACAAAGAGCCCTCGGCCCAACATGCATAGCCGAAGGCAGCCTCCTCGACAGAATCTCCTCTCCACATGCGCTGAATCACCGTACCAAGTACAACGTCGTGTCCAACCACCGCATTTAATGCGGTGCACATGCGAGTGCCGGTGCCACCACGATTGAGGTGACCCTCGGCCGTCAGATGCTTGACATGTGTCCTCCTGATTATTGATCTAACATTTATTGCTGCTATAAATAGCGGCTCATTTTCCCATTGTAACACACAATTCATACATTGAATACATACTCTCTCTTTTACTTATTGCTATGACTTCTCTCTAAGTTATTCCCCGTAATAACCCTTCGGATAAGCTACCCCCCGGGTACGCTATCCATCAATTTCTACCATACTGCTTTTCTGTGCATTACTTAGTTTAGATCACTACCTTGTTGCACCTTCACGACCTTGAATGTTATGTGTTGCAGGTACAGCTGGAGTAGCACCTGCACTGCCATTTGAGAAAGGAGTAGCTGCAGTTCCATTTAAGGAAGGTTGAGCTTCTAGAGAGAGAGAGACAAAGAAAGATCCATGGGGTAATAAATGATATGGTTGAGGTTGTTGCACCCATTTGAGTGTAAAATTTTTGGGTTTGGGAGGGGGGTTGAATTTTCATCCGTATGTGTAGAATGAACTCTCCAAAAACTTGGAGGGACTTTTGGGTTTTTGTACGCATGAATTATGTAGGCGGTAAAGGGAGTAGACACTTTCCTGTAGAACCATCACTTCATGGTACTTTTACCCTTTATTTTTACCCCTTGTATGATTTTTTTACTCAATGAAGTTCCTTCTTTTTGCTTAAATGTTTATTTAGACTTGTGCAACACGTGGGAAGGGTGGGGGTAGTTTAGAAAAGTCAACAACATTTTAACTTTTGCATAAAAATGTGTGAGGGTCAAAACGAGAACATCTTTACAGGATGGAGGGAGTACTCCATAAAATAGAAAGCTGGAAAAAATGACCAAAAGTGTGGACATTTATGAGTACTACTTGTAAAAAAATGCTGAAAGTCTCCACCCTTTTTAGACTTTTAAATGGACTTGTCCAGCCCTATGTGTGGCAAGTATACGTATTGTTGAGGTTTATTCCTTCAACCCAAAGACCCAACACCTTCCTTTGGATCTCGAGTGGAAGTTTTAGTAGATTAGAATGTAAACAAGTAAAAATGGATCAAATATTAAGTAGTAAGTGGGTCATATCTCGAGTTGACGGGTCGTATACAACACACTTCAACTACTTGCCCTGAGGCCATTCGTCTAACATTGTACTAAGAGCTGAAACAATTGCTATTTACTAGGAATATTAAGTTGTCAACCCCTTACAATGGATTAAATGTTGCTACTTATACTACCAAGGGGTAGGTAGTGTTACTGATGTGAAGGATTGTGGATAGGAGTTCTCAACCAATAAATCTACTGCATTAAATTTGTCTCCCGCCAATATATTGGTTTCCTGCCATTACTAGTGTTGGACTCGGGCCGGGCCAACCGACCCAAAACCGGACCGGCCCGCTACTGTGCGGGCCCGGCCTGGCCCGGTGAACCGGTTCCGGGCCCGGTGGGATGGCAGTTCGGGCTCGGGCCCTTCAAAAGGTGAACCGGCCCGGTTCGGGCTATTTTTTTTTTTTTTGAATTTTTTTTAAGTTTTTGGGTAGGGTTGCGTATTTTGGGTCATTTGAGGTGGTTAGGGTTGGTTTGGGGTGAGGGGGAGGGTTGGGGGTTAACTAGGAAAAGCCAAAAAAAAAATTAGAACCGAGGCCCGGGCCGGTTCCGGGCCTCCCCTTCTTGAACCGAGGCTCGGCCGGGCCCGAACCGGAACCGGTCCATGCCTAGCCATTACCTCGGATGGGTTTGGGCTTGAGGTCCTCAATGGGTCAAGAACATATCTCCGATCATATTGTCTGGGAAGAGGACGAGCGTCCTCTTGGGCCCTGTGATGTACAAGGACGTGAATCCATGCTGCCAATGGACTCAAGCTGGGGTCCTTCAAGGCAGTCTTGGCCCCTGTTTGGCCCGACCCTGAGGATGAATGTCTATCCACCCTATGGTCATGTCAAGTGATAATGGGCCAATTTGCTATCAGGCTAAGGGATAATGGGTTGATCTGCTATCAGACTTATTAACCCAACACATATGTTGGTAAAAACTCAAATTTTACTCATCTCAAGAGGTTGGGGAGTTTTTGAGAATTCAAGATTAGTCTAGCGAAATCAAGATCATCCACTTTCAACAAGAAAAACTCAAACATGTCAATCTTTTTTGACGAAACGTAATTAGGGTTGGACTCGGGCCGGGTGGCCCGACCCGGAACCAGCCCGGGACCGGTACTGTTCTGACCCGGCCCGAACCGGTGGCCCGGTCAGTGACCGGTCCGGGTAGGCCCGACCCGGTGGGTTTCCGGTCCGGGCTCGGGTCACCCATAACAAGGCCCGGCCCGGTTCGGGCCAAATTTATTTTTTTTTTGGTTTTTTTCATTTGTTTGGGCTCCACCGGGTTGGGCTTGATGTTTAGGAGGGGTTTGGGGGTGGGGGGTGAGGGGGGTCAGGGATGGGTAGCTAAGCAAAAAAAAAAATTAACCAAACCCGAGGCCCGGCCCGGACCTGGTGGCTACCCGGGCCGGTCCCGGGTCCAGCTATATAGAACCGCCGGCCCGACCGGGCCCGACCCGGCCCGAGTCCAACCCTAAACGTAATGTAAATATCTTTTTGGACTTTTTCATATCGCTTTATTACAATTCATTTACAACGATTTTAAGTCACTTATATAACAATAACATTAGAACTATGATTGATTAAACACTGATGTAATAGAATTTGGACATAATAGTATTGTAATTTGGCGCCATAGCTAAAGAGCGGTTTAGGTATATTAACAGTTAGCACAAAATACCCATTGCTACTTTTGCAACAGAAAAAGGAAAAACGGCAGCCACTAGTTTATATAAACTACCAAAAATGAACTCTTCGGTTTGAAATCTGAGGCACTTAAAACACCACTCAAGCTTTAGCTGGGGGTTAATGGTATGTATATGTGGGTAATGTGGATCAATCCTCACTCCTATACTGGCTCCATATATCTTCTTCTACCTCTTCTTCCTCCACCTCTTCAGCCACATCAGTTTGAACTTGAGTAACAACATCTTGATCTGTATCTTGGACTTCATTTTCCACTATAATGTTCTCCACCTCCGTTTCTTCTTTCTGCCCCTGACAAAAAGCAGCAAATGGTGTGAATCTAGACGTAGTTGATAGAAACTGTCTTTTGAACTATATAAGTATGAAACATCTATGGGTTGATATATTTTTTAGTACAGATGAAGTTTCCGAGGATTGTTCTTGTTAGTTTTAGAGTAGAAAAATGTCACTACGTAACGTATACGTTTTGTTAAACCAGATTTTTCCAAATTTTATTTCATCTCTTTACTTCCTTTACAACTATCTAAATCTAAAAACATACATCAAACAAATAAATATCACACCATCCCTTTTAATAGGGGGCATTAGTCTTATCCCAAAAGTAAATATTCAATTGCATAATTTAAACACCACCAACTTTTTACTCTTCCCAACACATACTTTTTCAGCCTTCTCAATCAAAAGGGGAAACTAGTAAGCTAACTGACAGCCATTATTTTCTTTTAAAAAAATGTGCCAAACCTAGTTGTAGCTTCAATGATGGAACAGGGAGGGAGTAACATGATGAATCTCATGTTAACAACTTGGGCTCCAAAAGTGATAGGAGACCAGGTACACTTGACATAAATCCTAATAGGGAATTCACAAAGGTTTACACTAGAAGGAATAAGAAGAGGGTAGAAGAGTCTTTTGATAATTCTGAAGGGAGAAGTGGAGAATCAATAAGCTGAGTGATTGGTGGGACCCGAAGAGCAGAAGAATAAAGCAAGGCACATGAGGAGATGGGAGATTTTTGGGCAGTTGGTTGTAATAGGAGAGAGAGGCCCTCTCGAATGGTCTCACCTTTTTTCTGTATTTCCTTGTTCTGCAAGTCTTTCTTCTCCTTTCCATTGTTGCCTTCCAACTTTCTGTCTCTGTATTGAACTTATTTACCTAATAAATTACCTATATTGAGTTGGACTGTGTGTGTGCCCTAACATTGGTATCAGAGCATATTGACTCCTGAGACTGTGGATGCCCCTCACCCGACCACAGATGGAGCATTGGATGGACAATATGTGGAACGCACAGTAGCAGATCTCAGTGATAGGATGGACAAAAGGATAAACAACATGATGCAGGAGATGCGAAATATGTGGCAACAGCATGAGCAACGTAGAACGGAGGACATGCGGACCATGTGATGACAACTGGAGCACCATCAAAGCAGAGGCCGTTCCAGAACTACTCGACAGATGTCCCCTCAGCATATTGAACCCTCCCGCACTCGCGATGAGTCGCGATCTACGCAGGTAACTTCCGCAGCCTGTGAAAGGTCAATGGCGACGATGCCTATGGCTGGTTGGTCCGAGTAGAACGTTTTTTGAGATTGAATGATAGATTGAATGATATTCCTGAAGAACGAGTAGAGGTTGTGATTATAGCTATGGAGGGTAAAACCCTCAACTGGTTCCAGTGGTGGGAGGGACAAACTTATTATAGGGGCTGGGAACCTTTAAAGGAAGACCTTATCAAACGATTTCAGCCAGACCTGGTGCAAAATCCGTACGGGCCCATGCTGAGTATCAAACAGACGGGAAGCATGATGGATTACAGGGAGGACTTTGAATTAGTAATCGCCCACATGAAAAACACAGATACTGAAATGTTGAAGGGGATTTTCATGAATGGGTTGCGGGATGAAGTTAGAGCTGAGCTGAAATTGTATCCTTCGGGATCCCTATCTGAGTTGATGGATCGAGCTTTGTTACTCGAAAATAAGAATATTGCAGTAAGGACGGCTAAACACAGGGAGGAGGATAAGAGAGGCTGGAAAGATAAAGGGGGAACTCAAGCCAAATCCTTAAATTGGAGGGAAGGCACTAGAGGGAGAACCTACCCTAACAACCCCACTGCTACAAAAGGTGTGACAGACTACAAGACCACAGAACCATCTGGATTCACTTACTCTGGGAATAAGAGACAAGGGCTGACACAGGAGGAGCTGCTGGAAAGAACCCGGAAGGGTTTGTGTTTAAAATGGGGTTTGGGGGTCTATTGCACCAACCAACCACACCCCCCCACCCCCCCGTGATATGGAAATTCAGCGCATTAGCTCCCTGCGATTTAAAAAATGCGTCAAACCCCCTTGTGTTTTAATTAATCATGCACAAAACCCCTTTTATGAATAAATTCAACGATTTGGAAACCACTTTTCCTAATATTCTGATTGAATATGCAAGTAAATATGTCAAAATCTCTAAATCATACAAAAATGTTAATAATTTTTTTAATTTGACAATTGAATTTATTCATAAAAGGGGTTCTGTGCATGATTATTTAAAACACAAGGGGCTTTGACGCATTTTTTAAATCACAGAGGGCTAATGCGCCGAATTTTCATATCACGGGGGGTTTGGCGCATTAAACCCGTTTAAAATGCGGGGACAAATGGAACAAGGAACATGTGTGCAAAATGAAGAACTATCGGCTGACTCACGAAAATTCCAGAAGATGCAGAGGTGGAGGACAAACTGCTGACCGACACATAAGAGGTAGATTCAGAGGGAGAGAAAATGACTATGCAACTCTCGAGTATGAGCAAAGAAGGGATTACAACACAAAGAACCTTCAAACTTATGGGAAATTTAAATAACCCAGAGAGTGGTGCACCAGTCGTTATTCTATTGGATTCAGGAGCCACCCATAATTTCATATCTCACAGATTGGTGGGTGACCTAAAACTGCCCTATACACCCACTGCAGGGTTCCAGGTGGAGATGGGAAATGGGGAGTGGATTAACAACGGTAAATGTGAAAATTTGCAGATATGGGTCCAAGACGTAATGATCACACAAGACTATTATATCCTAGAGTTGGGAGGAATTGACATAATCCTGGGAATGGAATGGTTGGCCAGCTTTGGTAAAGTTGAAGTCAATTTCAGAAAACTGAATATCCAATGGGTAGAAGCAGGACAAAGGAAGAGTTTGCAGGGGGGATCCATCTCTAAGCAGATCTATGGCATCCTGGAAGACCTTAAGCAAAGTATTACAAAATCAAGGGGAAGGGTATTATCTGTACTGTGAGAACATGAAAACTGATCAGCAAACAAATCTTGAAGTGGGAGAGGAATGGGAAAGGATCCTATGATAGAGACCTAGATAGTACTAAAAATAAGAATAATGGTGGTCTTTTAATATTGTAGAATAAAAGGGTTTTAGGACCTGAATTTAATAGAACTGGGCTGGCCCATATGGAAAAGAATAAATAGAAGTGAGGGGAGTAGAATTGGCAGGCAGAAATTTGGGATCTGGGATTAGGCTTGGGAGTGGGAGACGACTCGGACAGTCTCAACAATATCCGTTCTTCTCTATTTTTTCTGTCTACGCCATTGTAATCCAGTTCAATCTCTGAAATCTTCATCAATAATATTCTATTTTTCTACTGTGATATTCTGGTATCTATCATTGGTATCAGAGCACTACGCCCTGGGAAGCTTCATTGGTGTCATTGGTATTCACGCAACCAAAAAAATGGAGAATCGCACTTCTGGTTTGCGCGCAAATCTGGAGAATAGCACCTGGACGAAGATAGAAACGATGTTGGACGAGATGATACATCATTTGCGTAAACAGCGTCGCAGGAGAATTAGAGGCCGAGCGAGGAGTCCTCCTAGACGCCGTCGGCCAACTGAAAATCAGGTTTCTTCGACCGTAGCTCTTCTTAGTTCGCAATCGCGAACGGTTTTACCTAGTTCACAGACCTCGTCGCGTGCACAGGTCTATTCTCAGTCACAAGCTGCGTCTCACAGTCCAAGTACGCAGTCACCAGCATCTTCTTCCTGTTCGCCAGTAGCCGCTCCTCACCTATCATCAAGGACCAGTTCGAAATTGTCGTCTCTGGCCGCATGTCACAGTTCGTCGACGCTAGGCGTTCCTCACCATGTGCAAGCTTCATCAGTTTTCAGAACCCTAGACCAAACTGAATCCGAAAATGGATCACCAGGAACTTTATCACCGACAATGAACATTAAGTTGAGATTGTCAGAACCGAAAGCGCAGGAGGAGGAGGTCACAAGCGCAGATAAGTCAAAAAGGACAGGTGATAAGATTTATTATTCGACTCTAGTGAAAGCCGTGACAATATATGTTGATTCATCTGAACCAGATCAAAAACTAGATCAGATCATTTATAGTATCAAACTTCCTGGACCTGCTTTGTTGGGTGAAGATTACCTGTTGAGTAGAATCAGTGTGGATCTGGACCCTACTATTCAAATTGCTGGAATTGATATCTCCAAGAGGGAACAACTCAATAAATTTATCTTTAAAGCCCAAAAGGGTTAAAGGAAGGGAAGCTGAAGTAAATGTTCAACCTTGTACGGTTAAAGAGAGAGGTGAAGCTAACAAAAATGAGGAAGGGAAATCTAGCATACTTGATGCTTTCTTCAGGCTTGTGGAACTGGAAAGAGGGAGGATCAGTATTGATGATGGTGATATTTTAAAGTTAGGATTGAGGGACTTCCATAAGGTTGTTGGTATTATACCACCGTTGCTTATTCTGTTCTCAAGCAGTGTTGGATTCATCCTTGATCCTTTCAATGAACACAAGGGTGCTGATCTGTGGGTGGTTTTAGAGAGGGCACATATCAAAGAAATGATCAGGATGAGCTCTTTGGGTCTGGATTGAGCTCTTTGGGTCTGGATATTGAGGATTTTCTTCAAGATAAAGTTCTGTATGATCTTTTAAGTGAGAAGCCTAATTTAAGGGAGAGGTTGAAGGCGGAAGGACATGCAACACTAAGGGCGGCCAAGGGCCTTCAACCTATGGGACTGACAGTGAAACTGGCTCCAGGAGTTTGGAGTGTCATGCTCAACTGTCTGGCTGGAGAGTCAGATTTTCAAATCTTTGCGATGGATATCGTTTCAGCATTGGTTGATCAATCCAACAATAAACAGTACTTTGAGACCATAATTCAGGATTTCATACAAAACTGTTATCATCAAGGTGTTCTATTCATTGGAGATGCAGACTGTTATTGTCGGAGTACTAACCAAGATTCTGTGCATGCAGCAGCTATTGGTCATATGGTGGATGATGGTGGTTTGTTATTACTAAAGATTCTTACCGATGAGGTTGGTGAAGAAGGATTATGCATATGAAGTTGGCCTGGTGGCAATGTGCCAAGTTCTTTGTTACCTTCCTTGGTTGCTGCTGTGAAGACTGAGACTTACAGTCCCGAAGCTGACTTTGTATTCTCAATTGGAGATTCTGTAAGAGATCAGACATGGGGCAGTGAAGGAGATAACGAAATTGGCCAAAAAGATCACTATGTTGACAAAGAGATTGAGTGGATACCCAAGCGTAGAAAACTATCCGAGCTGAAGTATTGGGAAGGCAGAGGAGCAAGGATAAAACGTACTGGCATGACTGTTTCTTACTCAGATACTCCCCACCTTGAGGACAAGGTGGTTGTCAAAGGGGGGAGTAATGATAGAGACCTAGATAGTACTAAAAATAAGAATAATGGTGGTCTTTTAATATTGTAGACTAAAAGGGTTTTAGGACCTGAATTTAATAGAACTGGGCTGGCCCATATGGAAAAGAATAAATAGGAGTGAGGGGAGTAGAATTGGCAGGCAGAAATTTGGGATCTGGGATTAGGCTTGGGAGTGGGAGACGACTCGAACAGTCTCAACAATATCTGTTCTTCTCTATTTTTTCTGTCTATGCCATTGTAATCCAATTCAATCTCTGAAATCTTCATCAATAATATTCTATTTTTCTACTGTGATATTCTGGTATCTATCATTGGTATCAGAGCACTACGCCCTGGGAAGCTTCATTGGTGTCATTGGTATTCACGCAACAAAAAAATGGAGAATCGCACTTCTGGTTTGCGCGCAAATCTGGAGAATAGCACCTGGACGAAGATGGAAACGATGCTGGACGAGATGAATCATCATTTGCGTAAACAGCGTCGCAGGAGAATTAGAGGCCGAGCGAGGAGTCCTCCTAGACGCTGTCGGCCAACTGAAAATCAGGTTTCTTCGACCGTAGCTCTTCCTAGTTCGCAATCGCGAACGGTTTTACCTAGTTCACAGACCTCGTCGCGTGCGCAGGTCTATTCTCAGTCACAAGCTGCGTCTCACAGTCCAAGTACGCAGTCGCCAGCATCTTCTTCCTGTTCGCCAGACTCTTCGCCGTCAGTAGCCGCTCCTCACCTATCATCAAGGACCAGTTCGAAATTGTCGTCTCTGGCCGCATGTCACAGTTCGTCGACGCTAGGCGTTCCTCACCATGTGCAAGCTTCATCAGTTTTCAGAACCCTAGACCAAACTGAATCCGAAAATGGATCACCAGGAACTTCATCACCGACAATGAACATTAAGTTGAGATTGTCAGAACCGAAAGCGCAGGAGGAGGAGGTCACAAGCGCAGATAAGTCAAAAAGGACAGGTGATAAGATTTATTATTCGACTCTAGTGAAAGCCGTGCCAATATATGTTGATTCATCTGAACCAGATCAAAAACTAGATCAGATCATTTATAGTATCAAACTTCCTGGACCTGCTTTGTTGGGTGAAGATTACCTGTTGAGTAGAATCAGTGTGGATCTGGACCCTACTATTCAAATTGCTGGAATTGATATCTCCAAGAGGGAACAACTCATAAATTTATCTTTAAAGCCCAAAAGGGTTAAAGGAAGGGAAGCTGAAGTAAATGTTCAACCTTGTACAGTTAAAGAGAGAGGAGAAGCTAACAAAAATGAGGAAGAGAAATCTAGCATACTTGATGCTTTCTTCAGGCTTGTGGAACTGGAAAGAGGGGGGATCAGACTCCTAAGGGATTGCCCCCTCACAGAAGTTGCGACCATGCCATCCAAATCACAGAGGGAGCTAAAATTCCCAACATTAGACCCTACCTATATCCATATTATCAGAAAACTGAGATTGAAAACATTGTTAGGGATCTTCTAAGTACTGGGATAATCCGGCCTAGTACTAGCCCCTATAGCAGCCCCATCCTTCTAGTGAAAAAGAAAGAAGGGGGGTGGAGGTTCTGTGTGGATTACCGAGCCCTGAATAAGATCACCGTGCCAGACAAGTTTCTCATTCCCATGATTGACGAATTATTAGATGAATTGGGATCTGCACAGTTTTTTTCCAAGCCAGATTTGAAGTCGGGGTATCATCAAATAAGGATAAAGGAAGAAGACATACACAAGACTGCCTTCCGGACGCACGAAGGTCATTATGAGTACGTTGTGATGCCATTTGGACTGACAAACGCCGCATCAACCTTCCAAGCCTTGATGAATCAGATTCGGAGGCCTTACTTGAGGAAATTTGTGCTTGTTTTTTATGACATCCTAATCTACAGTAATAGTGGGCCAGAACACCAGGAGCATCTAAGGAAGGTATTACAAGTTTTACAAGAAAATCAACTGGTCCTCAATTTGAAGAAGTGCAGGTTCGGCCAGAATGAACTATCATACTTAGGACATGTGATTTCGGGTCAAGGGGTGAAGGCTGATCCTAGAAAAATTCAGGATATGCTAGATTGGCCTATACCTAAAAATTTGAAAAGTTTGAAGGGTTTTTTGGGTTTAACAGGGTATTACAGGAAATTTGTCAAAGGATATAGCAAAATACCTACTCCTTTGACCCAGATGCTGAAAAAAGAGGGGTTCAAATGGCACCCGGAATCGATTGCAGCTTTTGAGCAACTCAAGAAGGCATTGACCACTCTTCCAGTTTTGGCAACCCCCAGTTTTGACAAACTTTTTGTGCTGGAAACGGATGCATCCGGAAAACGAATAGGGGCAGTTTTGATGCAAGAAGGGAGGCCAGTAGCCTATATGAGCCAAGTACTATCTGAAAGGAACCAAAGGAAATCAGTTTATGAAAGGGAATTGTTGGCAATTGTGATGGCAATACAAAAATGGAGACATTATTTGTTAGGCAGAAGCTTTGAGATTCACACGGATCAGAAGAGTTTAAAATTCCTCGCTGAGCAGAGGTTACTGGGAGAGGAGCAACAGAAGTGGGTAGCAAGGCTACTCGGCTATAACTTTGTGATCAAGTACAAACAAGGGAATGAAAATAAGGCCGCAGATGCCCTTTCCCGAAAGGGGAGTCTACTATCATTGTCAGTAGTAACCTGCCAGGAGTTAGAAGGGTTGGAAGAAGAACTCCTGAGAGATGCCAGATGCCAACAGATCATTCAGGAACTAGTAACCCATGCGGATTCTCACCCTGGGTTCCGTCTGAGAAAAGGATTATTGTACTATCGGGACAGATTAGTCTTGCCAAAGAACTCCACCCGAATCAGCATGATTCTCAAGGAATTTCACGACTCAGCGATAGGAGGGCATGCAGGCCAACTCAGGACCCTCAAAAGAATTACCAATATTTTTTATTGGGAGGGCATGAGGGCAACCATTCAGAAATATGTCGAGGAATGTGAGATTTGCCAAAGAAATAAGTATCAAGCATTGAGCCCAACAGGTTTGTTACATCCTTTGCCAATTCCCCAACAAATTTGTACAGATGTCAGTATGGATTTTATAGGTGGTCTACCTAGGGCAATGGGTAAAGATACAATACTGGTGGTCGTGGATAGACTAACAAAATTTGCCCATTTCCTAGCGTTAGCTCACCCATGCACGGCTAAGGAAGTAGCCGATTTGTTCATACGGGAGGTGGTCAGACTTCATGGTTTTCCAAAAACCATAGTCTCGGATAGGGACCGCGTATTCATGAGTTCGTTTTGGTCGGGGCTATTCAAACTGCCAGGGACCCAACTGAAGTATAGTACAACCTATCACCCACAAACGGACGGACAAACCGAAGTGGTGAAAAGGTGTGTGGAGACATATTTACGCTGTACCACTGGAAGCAAACCCAGGCAGTGGCCTAAGTGGCTGCTATGGGCAGAATATTGGTACAACACCAATTATCATTCTGCCCTGAGAAGCACCCCTTTTAAAGCCTTGTATGGACATGACCCTCCTACTCTAGTCAAGGGAGACGCTACACAAACTGCAGTAGATGAAGTCACTAAGTTAATGGCTGAAAGGAATAACATGTTGGTAGAACTGAAGAAGAATTTGGCACTAGCTCAGAACCAGATGAAGCAGCAAGCCAATAAACATAGGAGGGATATGAAACTGGAAGTGAGCGACAAAGTATATCTGAAAATACAGCCATACAAGCTAAGGAGCTTAGCGAAACGAATTAACCAAAAACTTATCCCCAGGTACTATGGGCCCTTTGAAATCATTGAACAGATCAACCCTGTGGCTTTCAAACTCCAGGTTCCAAAGGATTGCTCAGTACATCCAGTTTTCCATATTTCTTTACTTCAGAAATCTATTGCAGCAAACATACCTTGCCAACCCCCTCCCTAATTGTTTAACGGAGGAGTGGGAACTCCAAGCACAACCAGAGGAGGTGGTAGATTCAAGGATCAATTCGAAAGGAGTCAGGGAAGTCTTGATCCATTGGAAGCACTTGCCTACGTTTGAAGATTCCTGGGAAGAACTGGCACAATTCCAGGAGCTCTTTCCCAGCTTCCACCTTGAGGAAGGTGTTTGTCCGGGGGGGGGGGGGGGGGGGGGGGGGTGATAGGAGCCCAGGTATACTTGACATAGATCCTAATAGGGAATTCACAAAGGTTTACACTAGAAGGAATAAGAAGAGGGTAGAAGAGTCTTCTTTTGATAACTCTGAAGGGAGAAGTGGAGAATCAATCAGCTGAGTGATTGGTGAGACCCGAAGAGCAGAAGAATAAAGCAAGGCACGGGAGGGGATAGGAGATTTTTGGGCAGTCGGTTGTAATAGGAGAGAGAGGCCCTCTCGAACGGTCTCACCTTTTTTCAGTATTTCCTTGTTCTGCAAGTCTTTCTTCTCCTTTCCATTATTGCCTTCCAACTTTCTGTCTCTGTATTGAACTTATTTACCTAATAAATTACCTATATTGAGCTGGACTGTGTGTGTGCCCTAACAAAAAGACCCCCCCCCCCCCATGCTGCAAGATATATAAAATGCCTGGAGGTAAATAGTAAAACGTGTCAGATAAAGGAAAAAAATCAACCTCCTCTTCATCAGTCAAATCAACAACTGCATCTAAGTCATCATCATTTTGGTCTCCCTCAGCTGCAATTTCCTTCAAGCGCTCGATTACTTGCTCAAAGCGGGAATGATCTGCAAGGTAATGCTTGTTTGTCATACAAACTTGCATACATTAATTCACTAACAGGCAGATTCAAATAATTGTAAATTAAGCATTTTTCAGTGGTCATGGTAAGTATTGTTTTTCATTCCCATACGTGTCTCATTTTTCCATACACGAAACCAAAACAAACTATGCTCTATCCATCAAGGCATCAAGCCATCAACAATGGTCTATCAGTTCAATTGCAGGTGTTCAATATGTCAAATAGTATCATAGGATAAGGTTCATTAAAGAGCATTAGTTAACAAGCTCGGAAAGATCGGTTCCATACTATATGTATTAGCAGAATCTACTTAGTTGTGGCCATATTTCCAGGAGCAGGAATATAACAAGAGCTTAGTCACATATATAGTTCTCAGAACATGAAACAAACCAGTATTT
Source organism: Cuscuta europaea (assembly GCA_945859875.1). Lineage (NCBI taxonomy): Eukaryota > Viridiplantae > Streptophyta > Magnoliopsida > Solanales > Convolvulaceae > Cuscuta > Cuscuta europaea. The sequence continues at coordinate 4,920,132 of CAMAPE010000045.1, read as the reverse complement.
ACAGAAAATGTGACCGGTCAAAGCACTTATTTGTAAATTTTATAAATCTCAAGGGCTACTTGAAAATTTTACAGAAAACTAGTGTTAATTAACAATTTAACACTAGTTTTTATGTTTTTCCATCATTGAAACGACTTATATGCCTACAGTTCATGCGTACTTCACTCATCATTTTCATTTACCCCAGTGACGCAAAGGCTCCCACCTACGGTGGGGTAAGGGGGGATCGGATGTACGCAGTCTTACCCCTGTACTATAAAGCACAGAGAGACTGTTTCCGGGTGACCCATAGTGAAAATCCCGTCCAAAATTGCATGGACTGACTGCTGCTTCATAACAAAGAAGCGCAGACAGTTTAGTGAGCCATTTTGCTTTATTCCATCATAATCTCAAGCCAAAAACTAATGAATCTTTGGCTCCATTGCAAATGATGGAAAGTTCATGCGTACTTCACTAATGTATTAAAAGTTTCTCCTAGACAAGTTGACACTAAAGACTAGAGAGATCTAATTTCTGATTTAATTACCATTGGCACGAGTAGTTAGAGCATCGAGAACTCTTGATGGATACCGCTGCTCTTCTTTCTTATACTTCAGCCTTACCTGTGTGCGTGTCCGCCCAGGAAAGAGTTGTTGTATCATCGAGAAATCAGAACCAAACTGCCGTATGGCCTATAGATGATGAGACACATCTGAAGTTATAACCATCTTTTTGTTAAAACTTAAAACTATAACATTTATGTATCTTTTATTTAAAATTATCAATGATGTATCTTTTTTACTAAATTATAACAAATATGTATACTGTTAAAGGCTATTATAAGATATGTGATGTATATATACCTCATAGAACAGTTCCGTGTCCGCTTTAGACCATCGGGCTCTGGTTGCTTTTTCCATGTAGGTATGATAATTATAGTAGAGGGTACTATCCACCGCCGCAGCCCTTTCTTGTTCACCAAAAGCTTCTGCATCATTATCTCCATTAAACGTAAATGCCTCCTCTTCATCGTTCATTTCAAAAGTACTATTACCAACACTGTTGAGATAATACTTTAGAATCACAATCATGCCATTATGATATGATATTAATATTTTTATGAAATTAAGAAACCCATATTTCTCCAGATGGCCTCTAAATATAGGAACATTATATCTATTACCTTGAGGTTACTTGTGGGGTCTGGGATGATGTTGTTGCCGCTGCATTTTTCTGCAATGAACAAACAATTTTTTTAGACAAAATTGGAAACTATTCCAGTTTAATGTCCACAAATGAACTAAGAAAACTATTGTTTCTATTTCAACTGGGAGGTGAGGATAGGTTTCTAGAAAATCCTAGGGAAGTCTTAGAAAAGGCAAGAAGCCCAAAAAAGAGTACCGCCACGCGCTCCTTGTGCTCTGCCAGCAATATTAGATCCCTAATAGGCACTCTTTGGTAATTAATATCCTCCTCTGGAGTTTCCAATAAAACCTTGTCCACTGCAAAGACAAGAATCTTTGTGAATAAAGGACTCATATAAGATATTCAAAAAATAAAAACAACTATCAGTCTTACATGTCCTCTTCTTTTGACGAGTTGAGTGAGAAAACTTCTTGACCTTTTCTTTAGTGGCCTTTCCAGTTTTGTCGTTAGCTTTCTTACGCTTTTTACCATGATTTTCTTCACCGTCATCAGTCTGTTTCATTGACGTTTTCCTAGTTCTTTTTTTTCGGGATTCATTTTCTGCTTGATACTCCTCATCAATGTCTTCATTCTCATTTAGTATGGGGCTACCAGAATGTCCAGGTAAAAAGTCCTCATCAGCATTTGGCATTTCTTCACTCTCTGAAACTTCAGCTGTAGGTTCTGTGGGAAAAGTGTGATCAAATCCTGAAGACGGGACATTGTTAACATCATCTGTATCAAATGTAGGAGTTCTAGCTTTATCCACCAAGTCAGTATATTCAGAATCTTTTGCATTGGAATGAGGAATGGCAGTCTCAACGTTCTCCGTAAACACTTGTACCTTGGGCTTGGGTTGGAATTTTCCTATGTGCAGACCTTGATTTGAAAAAAAAAACATTAAGAAACCTTGGTAAATTATAAACTGGAACACGAAAAATGGTAGGGAAAGGAAGAAAAAAATCAGGAAACTCGTGTTTTAATGTTCATTTCAGGGTTTCCCTTTGAACAAATATCTGAATTTGACTTATTATTAAGGCTCTATTTAAAGCAGCTGGTAGTGAGTACCCTAGCTCTTTCTAAACTAATTATCCTCTCATTCTAACCGCAACTCACTGCAGTGCTTACATTTTTGCTTAAGTGCTTACTCCGCCCATAACATTCGGGTGCAATTTATGTTTGACTTGATATCAATTATTTTTGGATTGATCTCAACTGTGAGGGGCACACTCCAGTGAGTAGTTGTGTTTAGTCTTACCACCATATCCACTTTTTCTTTCACAGATCACAAACATCTATTCACCACACCACTCCAAAGTCGACACCAATCGAAAGGAGCCTTAAGTTCAGACCAATTCTGTTTTTCCCTCTCAAATTTTCTTTCTTCACAAACCTCCCCCCTCTATTTCCGTTCTTTATTTCTTTTCCTAGCATCAAATCCATCAATCGCTTTCTAAATGCAATGTGAGTGAACAAATACTAAGGATGAGTCTAGAAAGCAAATAAAAAGTCCTACCGGATACAGTAGATTGCTCAAGTCTATCTGAATCCAAGCAAGGATATGCCTCAATCTCCTGTTACCATCAATAACCATGTTCGAATTAAAAGTGAAAAGAAAGCAATATAACTACTAAGTGCAGTAGTTATAAAAAAAAGTGCAGTTCTGATGGAAGGTTTTGGAGGAGAGGACATTGGAGGACATGTTCAGTATCCAAGTGAAATACATGTGTCTATAAAACACATAATAGGCGATCAAAATGTTATTTGATCGCCTATTATGTTTCAACTTCAACTTCTAATAAAACATCACATACATATGAAGACTGCAGCATCCCAAACCCTTCATCCAAACAGTTCCTAAAGTAAGTACTTCCCATGTATACGGATAATCACCTCTGTCCCAAGATCTATACTATCAATCTGAGAAACTCCCTCACAAGTTGCAACAGCAGGTTCTCCACACGAAGTGAATGCATCTTGAGCAGCAGGCGGTTGAAAGCTACCATCAACATCAGGGATATTTGGCACCTCAGAAGTTGGAATGAAATGCTCTGCAAGAAAAATAATTGAAGCACAAAACTATGTCACCATAAGGAATTCCATCATTAGTAGCTGCCAATGTTATACAACAAGACTGAAAAACCCATAGTGCCACTTTATTAGTCTATGAAGTTTGTAAATGCATATCACTTTAGTTTAAAGTTTTACTTTCGTGATATAATCCCTTATATAGTTCCTAATAGCTTTTAACATATGAAGATAAGCCTTCACGTACTTGCGCATTAAAAATATGAGTTAATAATATTCTTTCATTTAAAAAACATTCGCCCACCACTTAAAAAAGGCTAACAAGTATTGCTACATCATAGGTTGCCAATGATTCATGTGCTTTTGGGCATAAATATTGATGGAAGCAGGGGAGATGCCAAGAATGGCAGACTATAATGCATAGCTGGCTGCCGGACTTTTATCCATTGAGAAACAAGTATTGTAATATTATATTATCATTCAGCTTATGTTTCTACTTGCCTGTTAAGAATGAATATAGGCTATATTACAATGAGAAAAGGGTCAAATAAGCCCTTTTAGTATTTCAAAAACATCATATGAACTCGTGTACTAAATCAAGCATCATGTAAGCCCATCTACTCATATAAGACGGTCAATTGGACCACACCACCTCAAAGAGACCGGATTTAACCGCTAACAGTTACACATGTCATTTTTAATTAAATCAAGTCATCCTTTCCGATCAATTACGAGTTTCCTTTCTTTTTCTGTTTCTTTTTCAACTATGATACACCACTGTTTATGGCAACTAGATGATTATCGAAAGTGAAGGAAGGTGTTGAATACTAGCGATAAATTTAACAGAATCTACTAATCCAGCTCTTCCCATGGACAGTCTCTTCTCCCCAGCTCTTCCTAGCTACGCGCCACCATAAAGGAAAAGTAGTACACATGGAAGGGGGCTGTGAGTCATCCGGCTTTGGATGCAGATCTGGCGGAAAGATTGAAGAGAAATATAACAAAATTTCAATCATTATGAGAGTTGTTGTAGCAATTTCTTTCACCTCAAGCAAGTTTCGTCGTTCTATCGCCGCTAATTCTATTCCGGATGGTGAGTACTTGAGAAGATGAACTGTTCTTTGGATTTTCATGTCCTTCTCACCTAGCTTATTATTTGAAGTTTTGATCACATTCTTTGGGAATCAGACTCAAGTCTAGAAATACTAATTCCTTTTTGGTTGACATTATATTGCAAACACAAGACTGGACAATATGCAATCCTTCTCAGAACCTTTTTCCAACAAAAAAACAAAAAAAAAACTGAAAAACTAACTAAAGATGATAACTTGTTAATCACCACTTGGGTCTTCATCTCTCACACTTCCCCATATTCTTTTCCACTCAGTCTTCACTCTTCACTACGACACCCTAGATTTGTTCAAGAGTTACAACTTAGAATACATTAAATGATTTAGTATATTTTTCTGCAAAACAAATGATTAATAAAAGGTCCAGAAAGCAGACTGCAGTAGTAATGTAGTATACAGTCAGATGACGCTTATTGAATTAATGACTTTGAGATTCCCAGATGATCATTGAATCAATAACCAACCAATAAATATTAATAACTGACCTATAGGTGATGGTAGTACATCCTTGGGAGCCGCAATCTTTCGACTATCAGCATTACCTGATTGGATAGTCTGTGATGAAGATAGAGACTGTGTGGAAACGGGTCCCCTATGTACTGGACGGGCTTTCACTTTAGGTTTAAACTTTCCGGCTGCCCTTGCTACAATCAAGCACATCATAAATACATTGTGTTATTCAACCTAAATTGTAAGAAACTGGGCTTGAAAAGAAGCAAGCTTCAAACACTAACCTGGTTTCACTGCACCATCATCAAATAAGTCATCTAAAAGATCCATCTATATTTCCTAAAAAATAGCAATTGAAACACTGTACAATAGGTGTTAAAGAATAATGCGTAAAATAGAAGAGTCACATCCATGCAACTGGTGCAAGCAAATACACATAACCTGTCCTTGTGTTGCATGGATACAGATATGATACCTATCCAAATACTAGGTACAGTTTTTTTATTTTGTAGTTTGGGGTTGGGGACTTGAGCATTATATTATATACTCCCTTCGTCCTGAAATTAAGTTCTCACTTTCCTTTTCGGGATGTCCCAAAATTAAGTTCCCACTTTATTTTATTTCTATTTTTAAAATGTTTTTAATGTAAAACTGCCAATTTACCCCTCTAAAATACCCCCTAAACCCGACCCAGTCTTTCCCTCTCCCTCTCCAGTTTATATCCCCCCTACGGCCCTACCCTTCTTCTCTCACCCTTTCCACACTCCCAATCTCCCGGTACCCTTCTTCTTCGTCGGTACTTCTTCACTGCAGACAAGATCCGACCTTAGAGGACCACAAGGGTGCTACAGCTCGACTTCACGGAGTTCTTTGTCTGACCAGATTCGAACTAGAGGAACTGCAGCGGCACCAAGGGGAACCAGATTCCGACGATGACGATCTGATGGATGGAAGCAGCGCTAGTGTGCTCATAGATGGCCAAGGTGTCTCTTCGTATTCGAACTTATGCCGACTTGCTATCCTTGGTTCAGCTTCTTCTTCGAATTTATGGCGATTTGCTATCCATGGTTTTATATATCTGAAATGCAACCCCAATATAACTTATGTTGCTGTTCTTTGAGTTTGAATGGGGATCTGAGCCTGCTACTCCTAGGCTATTCTAACACTTTAATTAATATGCTAAGGGCATAATTGGAAAGTCAACTTAATTACTTTTTCTGCCTAAAACCTGTGAAGTCAAACTGGGAACTTGATTTCGGGATGAGGAGACTAGAGAGTATTAAATAATGTGAAGCTTTACAAATTAAGCAAAATAAACACTAAAAATTGTATTTGATTAAATACAAAAACACAAAAAAATGAGCATTTAAACCAGCTTAACAAGTAAAAACAATACAACAACAACAACATCCAAGCCTTAATCCCAAAAGAATTTGGGGTCGGCTAACAAGTAAAAACAATAAGAGGGAAAAAACATAGCACAAATAGCCTAAAACGATAAAACTATATAAAAACTGAAGAAGACAGAAATTAAACAAATGATGAATAATAAGAATTCCACGTAAACGACAACAGTGAAAATGAGAAAAAAAACACCAAGTAATCATCACATACAATTGTTCCTGTTTCCATAAAAATGACCGATGAGCTAAATTGGTAGTAATCAAGTCAAACACGAAAGATGCGAATCGGAGGGGCATGCCTCACGAAACATAGGTGCATTTTTCCTATGGAGATTTCATACTATTTGAGCATGCCATATTTTCTTAGATATTTTGCTTGTAGCACAAGCCTGGCGTGCTGCTGACATCATCATCAGTTTCCTTAAGACATCCAACGCACACATGTCACTTATTCATTGCCTTAAATATTTTGCTTGTAGCCCAGGCCTTATATTTTGCTTATAATACCACCTTCCCATACGAGGAAAGCAGGTCCCCAATCATTGCGTGTAATGTTATTCTGCAGAAACTAATACACATCTTTCTCACTCTAGCATCTCTCTAATTTCTCCCTACCTTCTCCCATATAGGTTACTTAGCCCATCATATACTATCACCGAACAGATAAACCCATAATACAAATACCATAAGTAGCCAACTTAAATATCAAAATCTCTTGATGAAATAGTCAAACAATCACAATAGAAACAAAACAATCATCATATTCAAAAGTTCACAACTAACTAAACAATGAAAGCACATAAACAATAAGAAGGCCCAAACTAGTATTCTACTGTGTTTCCCATAGGTGAACAGAAGTCAGAACACACTTAGGAGAAAGGCATTGAAAGTTCCCAATAGCATGTAAAACAAAGACAATTGGCACAGCCCCATGGGATAATAGAAAAGAAGAAGAAAAATAGTAGAATAATCAAATTGCCGATAAAGAAGATGGGAGGGTCGTTTCTGGTTTAAGGGAAGTGCACGCTCAGTGAATAGATAAATAGATTTACACCCACTACTTTGAAGAGGAAAGTTTAAACTAATAAAAACCCCAAGGCCATAAAGTTTAAACTTTAAACTAGAAAATATCACTCTATAAACAAAAGTATACGGAGTAAGTACTGACCCAAGATAAGACCAGAAAAGCTGAGAATTTTAGGAATAAGAAGAGTGTCTTAGGGTGTTAAAATAATGAAGGGTTGATAACTTGATATGCTGGTAGGATGGACACCATTACACTCTTCAACCTTTACTTAATCTTCAAATATTTCTTCCTTTTTTTCCAAAACAATTTTTTGTTTTATGTGCAAAAATGTCTGAAGAGAAAGCATGTTCTTATAATCTTATTGAAACGCATAGTGGCAGAGTGGAGGGGAGAGTGGTGAGGGTTTACCGAACCTCCCTTACAATAAAAATAAAAATAAAAAAGAAATTAAAAAAGCACTCACAACCTACCTTATTGTTAACAATCTGAGCCGACTGAGCGTCGGAGCCTCTAGCGTGGGCGACGGTCAAAGTGGCAGATGGGCCAATGGCGGTGCGGCGGTGCGGTGGTGCGCGGCGTGTGCGACGGTCTGAGCGTCTCCACTCTCTAGCTCTCGGCCATGATTTTTTCTCCCTTTGATTTTGGTCTGATGGTCAGGATTAAGTTTTAGGGATTCTGGATAGTTGCGCCAGACTGTTTTTCACGAGTTTTGGCAGCTCGGCCAGACTGTTTTACATTTTGGTATCCTCTTTCAAAATTTGCTTCAACTTTTTAAAGAGTAACACTCTTTGTCATTAACTATTGCAATAGAAACATTTTTAGTGCTCCATTTATTGTGTCAATTTGATAATACTCAAAGGACTCAATGTGGGAAACTTGAAAATAGAGGACTAATAGTGTCTCTCTCACAATAGTTGAGGACTAAAAATGGATAAATTAAAAGTCGTTTATCAAAAGTGTAAACAAAATACTCGGGGACCAAAAGTGGCAAAAACTCTATTTTTCACTGAGCCAATTAACACGTAGTACTCCGTATAATCTTTTATTGACTGGCACTTCCGCACTTCCATAAAATCATAAATTTAAAGTATTTATGGGTGGAGTTTTTTGTGTGGAAATTTGTGGAGAGAATTCCCCAAATAGGAGCAAAACATAGACAAAATGCAAAAACAAGAGTACCATGTTTTGAATAGTAGTAACTTTAGTGTTTGAACAAGTATACCCCTACCCAAGCCCCAATAACTATTAATTAAATTTTTAATTCATAATAAATTCGAAAAAAACTCAAAAAATTGTAGAAAAAAATTAAAAAATTTATAAAAATATTAATAAAATAAAAAATTAAAAAAAAATTAAAATTTTTATTTTTTTAAAAAAATAATAAAAAATAGTAAAACTCCATAAAAAAATTAAAAAATATGGATGCATTTCCCACCGCTTGTACTACCTCCCTGCACCACCACCTCCGGGCGGTGAAAAAAAAATCCAATTTTCCTAAAAACTGTCTTTTTCTGAAAATGCCAAAAACATGACATATTTCTCTTTGCGAATGCCACTATTTTCATCGTTTTCTGCCATAAATATGGCATTCGTAATGAACTTGTCATTTTTTTCCCTAATGACTGGAGGTGGTGGTGCTGAGGCGACAGAGGCGGCGGTGAATTTTATTTTATTTTTTTAAGTTTTTTATATTAAAAAAAATATATTTTTTTTTTGAAAAATAAATAAATAAATAAATAATTATTATCGAATATGTCATAAATTAACTAGGTTAGGATTAAATAAGTCATATTTTAGAATTAACTAGGTTAGGGATATTAAGGATACAAAATTAATGTTTACTCCCATTGAAGGAAGTTTTAAGTTTTACTCCTATTTGTGCAATTATGTTTATATTTACTCCTGTATTAGGCAATTTCTAAAATTTGTGATCATCTTGTCATGAAGGGTAGATATTCGTTATCAAATTTTATCTTAAAATTCAATCCAGAAATAAGTTAAATTGTATATATAATTTCTGATGCACTTGAAAGTGATGCACTTAAAAAAACAAATTAAATTGTATATATAATTAACAAAAAAAGAAATTTGCCCTGGGCCATGGCCCAGCCACGCTCCCTCCCTCCGCCCCTGCTTGGCCAACTTTCTTTCTTGGTCGTCCCAAAAAAACTTTGTCATTTCTATTTAAAGCAATTAATATGTGTTCAAAGTTATTTCTCTCTGTTTTACACAAATTTCAATCACAAGATTTTTACTTTATTATCTTACGTGCTAGTCAAGTTTGATCAAGATTTATTGTCGGAGAGTATTATTTATAACTCCTATTGTATGCTGATTAAAGAAAGTAACAAAACATCGACATATAATCCAATGATGTTTGAAGACCGTTGTTTCAAGACATGGGAAGAAAAATTGAACATCGATCTATAAGAGGAGAGAAGCTCCCTTTCTCCTTCCAACAAATCGAAAGCAAATTGACATCAAAATTAATTATGTGTACTTCATATTGTATAAGATAATATATGTCTATGGACATGCGCATACATATGTGTGTCTAAATGTATGTGCAAATACCAATTTTAACTCGTTTATTGTGTGTGTTATTTATGTTTGAGAGTAAGGGTATGCTTGCGAGTTTGAAAGAGAGTGGGGGGTTTTGAAGGTTAGTCATATGAGAGAAAGGGGAGGGAAAGGAGAGAAAAACTTTCTTGTTTGCGAGTAACAAATTTGGAAAGATGAAAATTATGAAGAAATTAAAATTAAAATCACTTACATTGTGGACAATAACCCAAGGACGCCATAGTCTAGGAGCCCAAACTATGTGACTGGATAAATCCTCCTCTTCGTAGTTCAACTTATATTCTTTTTAACTTGAGCTAAAACTATCATCATTTCAATATATATCATCAAATTCCCTCAATTTCAGGGAACTTAAAAAATCCAAATTTGAAGGATATTGTTTGGTCGAAAGAATTGTCCATAATCATTCCTTATAAATGTTTTAAACTCTCAAACAAGAAAGGAGGGGTCACACACCCTCCTAATTCTTCTCTTCTCCTCTCCTCCAAAACACAAATCTCAAATATACCCTAAGGGTGTGTTTGGGAGTTGAGTTTTGGAGGGGATGGGAAGGTTAATGGGTGTTTATAACCCTCCTTTTATGTTTGAGAGTTTAAAAAATTAGAGGGGATGATTTTGGAGGGCTTTTGTAACCCTTCAAAACCCTCCAAATGCTTAATTTTTAAGTTCCTCCAATTTGGAAGGTTTTGGAAGATACTCAACAACAACAACAACAACAACAAGCTTTAGTCCCAAAAGATATTGGGGTCGGCTAACATGAATCGATACATGATATCACCACCAAAAGGAAAAGAAAGAAAATAAAGATTAAAAAAGATAAGTTATTATAAAAAGATAAAATAAAAAGAGATGAATATACATAAAAAAGATAAAATAAAAAGGATACAAATAATGCTTATATATAAGGATAAAAAACAAGGAAAAAAAGATGAGGGGAAAAGATGATACGAGATCACTCCTCCACACGAATATCCGCCCTCCACTTAGCTCTCTCCAAAGTCATGCTCTCATCCAACCCCAGAAGAAGCATATCACTTCGAACTCCCCTAACCCACGTCTGTTTGGGTCTTCATCTCCCTCTCTTCCCTGCCTCTTCTCCACACATCTCAACTCGTCTGACGGGTGCATCACTCGGCCTTCTACGCACATGACCAAGGCACCGTAGGCGCGACTCCCGCATCTTGTCTTCAATAGGTGCTACTCCCACCCTTTGTTTGATTGTCTCATTCCTCACACGGTCCTTCCTAGTATGCACACACATCCAACGCAACATGCACATCTCTGCCACACTCATCTTTTGAATGTGACATTGTTTCACCGCCCAACACTCTACGCCATACAGTAATGCAGGCCTAATTGTTATCCTATAAAATTTACCCTTCAGTCTAGTCGGCATACCTCGATCGCATAGAAATCCTGACACACTCTTCCACTTTATCCACCCTGTTCTGATTCTATGGGATACATTTCCATCTAACTCACCGTCCTTCTGAATTATGGAGCCCAAGTAATGGAACATAGCGCTGACTGGTATCTCCTTACCATCCAGAGTAATTCCGCTATTACCACCGCTTCTACCTCCACCAAACTTGCACTCCATGTACTCTGTCTTGCTCCGACTTAGTTTGAAACCCTTATTCTCCAATGTTTGTCGCCATACTTCCAACTTTGCTTTAAGACCTCATTGCGTCTCATCAATGAATACAATATCGTCGGCAAACATCATGCACCATGGTATATCATCTTCAATTGACTTTGTAAGTTCATCCATGACTATGGCAAATAAGAAAGGGCTCAGAGCCGATCCTTGGTGCACTCCGATAGTAATAGGGAACTCTTCAGTCTTCCCAACACTAGTACGGACACTTGTAGTACAATACTCATACATATCCATGATGATGCTGACATACTTGCGTGATGTGCCTTTTCTAGTTAAGACCCACCAAAGAACTTCTCGAGGTACCCTATCATATGTCTTTTCTAAGTCAATGAACACCAAATGCAGATCCTTATGAGTGTCTCTATACTTCTCCATAAGTTGCCGAAGAAGGTGAATGGCCTCAGTGGTTGAGCGACCAGGCATAAAACCGAATTGATTCTCTGAAATCTTCACAGTTGTTCGAAGTCTTTGCTCAATCACTCGCTCCCAAAATTTCATGGTGTGACTCATAAGCTTAATCCCTCGATAGTTGGCACATTCTTGTACATCACCTTTATTCTTAAATAAGGGGATAAGAGTACTCTTCCTCCAACTCATTGGCATCTTGTTGTTTCTCCGAATCATGTTGAAGAAACTTGTTAACCACTCGACGCCTCTCTCTCCCAAACTTTTCCAAGCCTCGGTCGGTATGCTATCTGGACCAACTGCTTTCTTCTGTCCCATCTTCCTCAGAGCTTCTTTAACTTCCTTCGTCTGGATCCTTTTTACAAAATCACGATTTACCATACAATCTGGCATAGACAAATCACCGATATCTTGCGTTTTCTTCCCGTTGAATAGTGTATCAAAGTATGACCTTCACCTCTCTTTTATCTCTCCGTCATTCATTAATATCCTCTGATCGACATCCTTCACACACTTAGGGCTTCTTTACCAACAGAGATATTTTCCTATTTTCCAGAAAAATGGCAAACTAGAAAACAGAAAACAGGAAACGCGTTTACCAAAAAAAATTGCTCGAAAACTGGAGAAAGGAAAACAGAAAAACGCGTTTACCAAACCGTTTTCCAAAACAAAAAATTGATACATGTCTCTCTTTTCCTTTATGATTTGGAGAAGTGACTTTTACTAGTTTTCCAAATTTGGAAAACGCAGATGCTACAGGCCGCTGCAATGAATTTGCATACTAACACTTAGTGGCGGGTCCGCTCCCGCTCCGATGTCGATTCCATTCTAGTACCTCCATCCTCATACCTTACCCCTTACCCCTACCCTACCCTACCCACCCAACCCCCAACCCGCATACCCCTTTTCCTTACAATGACCCTACCCCCACCCTCTACCACATGCCCCTACATTGGTCCCACCTCAATCTACCCTGCCCTACCACCACCCCCTACCACCTCAACCCCACCCCCACCCACCCTACCCTACCCCCACCTCGTATATTACCCCTTACCCCTACCTTACCCCTTCCCACATGCCCCTTACCTCAGCCCTACCCTACCGCTACCTCCACCCTCGTACCGCCATCGTACCCCCACCCACCCTAATGCCATCCTATCCCCACCACCATCGTACCCCCACCCACTCTACTGCCATCCTACCCCCACCCTACCTCAGCCCCACCCTGATCCCGGCCCCACACTACCGCCATCTTATCCCAACTCCCTACCTCGGCCCCACCCTGATATGTATAGGGTTATTTTGGATATTTTAATGTTAAACGGTGTTTTAAACCTTTTGAAGTAAACATTATCTTATAAAATTGCTTATTTTAACCGTCGTTTATTAACGCCAGTCTTAATAAGCACCATTTAGTAACATGTGAAGTAAAGTGTCAGTCTTCTGGATGATCACAGAACCGAGTGAAAAAATTGATGAACATGTTTTTCAGATTTGAAAATGGAAAACTAGAAAATAGAAACAGAAAACTCGAGAGAAAAAAACTGAAACATAAAAACAGAAAATTGGAGAACGAAAAACAGAAGTAGAAAACAGGAAAATATCTTTGTTAGTAAACAGGCCTTTAACTTTTTCAATATCTTAAGTCATGTGATCACGAAGACGAGCAAGTCTATAAATATCTAGTTCTCCTTCATTAGAGTCAAACTTTTCATACAATTCCTTGTTCACTTTCCCTCGTGCTTCCCTTACGGATTTCTTTGCTTGTCTGTTAGCCTCCTTGTATGCTTCTATGTTCTCATCACTCCAACTTGTTTCACCTCATCATTCCACCAAGATGTGTCCTTTTTATGTGGTAGTAGGGATGGATTCGGTTCGGGCCATCCGGCCCGTGACCCGCCCCGACCCGGTACTGTGCGGGCCCGGGACCGGCCCGGTCTGGCGGTCCGGGACCGGGTGTGGACCCGAACCGGTGGGGGAAGCGGGGCGGGCTCAGTTCCTGCAAAAGGTGACCCGGCCCGGTCGGGTCGGGCCCGGGTCCGGGTCACAACGGCTCTTTAAAAAAACTGGGCCAAAAATGACCGTTGGGGTGGGTTGGGGACAACCCAAACGGCTATATAGCCGTTGGGTGGGCTGCAAGGGGGGGTCCGGGCGATTTGGGGGTGGGGGTGGGGTAAAAACCTATAAATACTCCTAATCTTAAACATTTTTTCATATCTCTTCTCCAACTCTTCCTAAATCCTACTCTTAACTCTCTAATTATCTTCATCTTCTCAAATTCTCTTATTCTCCGATATATTATATTTATATATCTACTTTATATTAATTATCTACTTATAATTTATAAATACATACATTATATTACTTATATTTCTTATCTAATTATATATTACTTATACATTTATTATATCTATTAATATAGTTGGAATTATATCTAATTAATTTGAAGTCCTTCTATTACTCCCATCCGAAAGACCGAAAGTTCGAAAGAGGTACGAAATCATTCTATTATTTACGCTTGTTTAATTTTGTATTAACATTACTTGAAAAAAAACTAGTTAATTCTCATTATAGTTAAAGTTAAACTATAATAATTTGATTGTTAGTAAAAAAATAGGTAGTACAAAAAACTAGTTGATTAGTTAATTAGTTTTCACACGAATTGTATAATTTTTCATTAAAGTAGTTAATTACTTTATTACAATTTTTTATTAATTGCTATCTTTGACTCTAGTTTAAAAAACTAGTTAATTCTCATTATAGTTAAAGTTAAACTATATTAATTTGATTGTTAGTAAAAAAAAAATAGGTAGTACACAAAACTAGTTAATTCACTAGTTAATTTGACTATTTATTAAACAACAGTATTGCTATAAATTTTGTTTCAATTCATATTTTTTTACTTCACATTTCACTCGAATTAAAGTATTTTGCTATAACTCGAATTAATAGTTAGAATTTTATTTGATTAAAGTAAACTTTTTAGATTGAAGTATTATTTAAAATAGTTTTAATTACTCTTATTAATATATTTGTTCCAATTTAATATTTGTTAAAATTTTTAGATGGATCGTCCTAGATATTCGGTTGATATGGGTAACCTCGAGCGCAACCGAACGAAAGAGCTTGCGAGGAAGAGATCCCGCAAAGGTAAATCACATATCAGCTCTTCATCTCAAAGTCGAGATGATTTTGATACGGGTTACGCAAGGAGGGATGGGGATGCGATGACCGACGAACAACTAGAACAAGAATTGCACCGACATAATTCCCGCTTTTTTCAAGACCAACCGAGGACCATTGACGAAGAAGAGCTCGAGGACGACGATGTGGAGGAAGTAATTCCGGAGTGTCACGACAACGAGGAGGAGGAGGGTGGCGGCAGCCACGACGCCGACGAGCCTGCCTCATCCCAAACCGGTACGAAAAAAGTAAATCTGAACTAGTGGCTAATAATTTTTCTAAGTGGAAGGACCCGAACACCGGGAATTGGACCGCAACTTGCAATTGGTGCAAGAAAAACTATAGCTTGGGGATTTCCGGTGGATACGGATCCGCTACAAGACATCTTAAGTCCAAACACCCGGTGGAGTATGCAAAATTAGGCGGCGGAACGGGGAAGCAAACTCCAATATCGAGGTTTGCAAATAACCAACAAGCTTTTGGTAATTTCTCATACAATGATGCACAAAATTTGACTGGTATAGCTAACTTACTTGTTGAAGAAAATTTGCCTTATTTGTTTTCTGAAAGTCTTGCTTTTCGTGATTATGCACAAACTTGTTTAAATCCGCAATATAGAGGTTATAGTCGCAAAAGTGCAAAACGGTTAAGAAAGAAATTTCAAGGCTTTATGGTGCGGAAAAGGTAAGGTTACAAAATTATTTTGTAAACTTTGATGGGCGTGTTACTGTATGTTCTGACATATGAGAGGATACTTATCATAATTTACATTATTTGGGTCTGACTGTACATTATATTGATAATGATTGGCATATGCATAAACATGTTCTTGCTTTCCGTGAATTTAATGATCGTCACACCGCTGAACATATTTATATTTTGATTGAGCGTATTTTAATTGAGTATAATTTAATTGATAAGGTGTTTGCTATTGGTTTTAATAATGCTACTAATAATACTGTTGCTATTCCTAGATTGCGTGAATTGTGTGGTTCTACTCCTTTGATGGGTATATCTTTTCATCAACGATGTGCATGTCATGTTCTAAATTTATGTGTGCAAGATGGTCTAAAAGCGTTGGGAGCATCTTTGGAGATAGTCAAGGGGAGGATTAGACGTATTTGGGGTAATGGACAACTTAGAAAAAAAATGACATGATTATTTGATAGAAAGAGGTGAGAAATATGTGACTTTTCCTAAAGATTTGTCTATTCGTTGGAATAGTACTTATAAGTTAATTGGAGTTCTTCTTGGATATAAACAACATTTTCCTGCTTTTATGAAACAATATGATAACTATATTATAAACTCAGTTGAGATCAACACCTGTGAAAAAATTTGTAATGCTTTGATATATTTTAACAATGCAACTGAAACTTTTAGTCATGTTTATAAACCTACCTCAAACCAATTTATTCGTGAAACTGTTAATCTCGCTAGTGCTTTTTCAAATTTTGAGAATGCTGATTATGTGAGTTATTTTGCTAGTTTTATGAAGGAAAAGTTTTTAAAATATTATTCATGTATTCCGCATATTTATGGTATTGCATTTGTTCTCGATCCTCGTTTTAGACTTGGTTCTTTAGAAGAATGTTTGAATTATTATTATGCTGCTTTTTTTGGTCCAATGCCAATGTATGAGAACAACTCAATTGATCCGAAAAAAGAATACAGCGAGGTTAGTGATATATTTTATGCATTATTTAATGAGTTTCATGCACAATATGGCAACACGCCCCCTCCCCCGACACAAACATCATCATCTAAAGGAAAATCAATTTTCAAATCTACATTTGCCAATCTTATTAAAAAACGAAATCAACTTCCGCTACGCAACAAAGCACAATTAATGAAATTTCTTTGTATTTAACATATGATGTTGATTTTGAAGAAGATGACGATTTTGACGTACTAAACTGGTGGAAGGGAAAAGAAAGAATGTTCCCGGTTTTAGCAAAGATGGCTAAGCAAGTGCTATCAATGCCGGTTTCAACAGTTGCCGACTGCCAACCTCATCCCAGCATAATGGTGTACGACACCTCCTCCCATACAATGCTTTTATATGGAGGCATGCCGATACTTGCCTGATAACTGTTATTATAGGCAAACTGCACGAGTGCTAAGTGGTTGTCCCAACTTCCTTGAAACTCTAATGCACAAGCCCTCAACATATCTTCTAAGATCTGTATAACTCTTTCAGACTGCCCATCCGTCTGTGGATGGAAAGCAGTCCCGAACTTTAACCTCGTTCCCATAGACTCTTGAAATTTTGGCCAAAAAAATGACGTGAATCGTGGGTCTCTATCGGATATGATGGTCACGGGAACACCATGTAACCTCACGATCTCGTCCGTATACAATTTGGCTAACCTCTCGAGTGGGTAGGTGGTGTTGATAGGTAAAAAGTGTGCACTCTTCGTGAGCCTATCAACAACAACCCAAACTGCGTCATAGTTCCTGATCGTCCGTGGTAAGCCTACCACGAAATCCATAGTCAGATGTTCCCACTTCCATTCAGGGATGGAAAGTGGCTGCAATAAGCCCGCTGGATGTTGATGTTCTGCCTTAACTTGCTGACAAGTAAGACACCGACTGATGTACTCTGCTATTTCCCTCTTCATACCAGACCACCAGTAGCTTTCTTTCAGATCCCTGTACATCTTCATGCATCCCGGGTTCATAGCATACGTTGATGAATGAACCTCCTCTAGAATGGACTTTCAGAGCTCATCATGCGATGGTACACACACTCGATCATGGAATAACAAGAGACCATCATCTCTCTCACGGAAATCCTCTACCGGCCCCACTAGCATGCGTTCTCAGATCTTCTTGAGCTCATCATCTAGTTCCTATCCCTTCTTGATCTCATCAAGTAAGGTAGATCTCACCTCAAATCTCGCCACCAAGGCGCCATTAGTAGATACTTCCAGTTGAGCTCTCAAGTTGGTTATCAATGCCCCCGATGAACTCTTCCGATTAAGGGCATCGGCCACAACATTTGCTTTCCCTGGATGGTAATCAATCACTAGGTGGTAGTCCTTTATCAACTCCATCCACCGTCGTTGTCTCATGTTTAACTCTTTCTGAGTAAACACATACTTGAAACTCTTGTGGTCAGTGTATATGTGACATGTCTCTCCATAGAGATAATGCCTCCATATCTTTAGTGCAAAAACCATTGCTCCCAATTCTAAGTCATGAGTAGGATAATTTACCTCGTGTTTCTTCAACTGTCGTGAAGCATAGGCAATCATCCTCCCATTCTGCATCAATACACACCCAAGTCCTTGGATGCTCGCATCACTATAGACATCGTACCCCATCCCTTGTTTTGGTAAGGCGAGTACCAGTGCCTCAGTTAACCTCTTCTTCAGTTCTAAGAATCCCTTCTCACATCGGTCATCCCATACGAACTTATCCCCTTTTTGAGTGATCTTCGTCAATGGTGATGCCAACACTGAGAACTTCTCCATGAATTTTCTATAGTATCCCGCTAGTCCAAGGAAACTACAAATCTCCTTCACGTTATTAGGTCTTTCCCATTTTATGATGGCCTCAATCTTCTTGTTATCCACAACAATGCATGATTCAGAAACCACGTGCCCAAGAAAGCCGATCTTCATAAGCCAAAACTCACACTTAGAGAATTTGGCATAAAGCTGCTTCTCTCGTAGTGTTTTCAAGAACCAGAACAAAGTGTCTCTCGTGCTCCTCTTCATTCCTTGAGTAAATCAAGATGTCATCTATGAACACGATTACAAACTGATCCAAGTATTTATGAAAAACTCGGTTCATCAAGTCCATGAATGTCATTGGGGCGTTAGTTAACCCAAACGACATAACCAAGAACTCAAAGTGACCATATCTTGTGCGGAAAGCACTCTTCGGTATGTCGCTCTATTTGATCTTCAGTTGGTGATACCCTAACCTCAAGTCAATCTTTGAAAATACTGTTGCTCCTCGAAGTTGGTCAAACAAGTCATCAATCATAGGTAAAGGGTACCTATTCTTGATGGTGACCTTGTTCAATTGTCGGTAGTCAATACACATACGTAGAGTCCCATCCTTCTTTTTCACAAAAAGAACCGGTGCTCCCCACGGTGAATAGCTCGGCCTGATGAAACCGTTATCCAATAGCTCTTGCAATTGGGTTTTCAACTCATTCAGTTTCGCAGGTGCCATTCGGTACGGTGGTATAGAGATTGGTTTGGTGTCGGGCTCAACCTCGATCACAAATTCAATCTCTCTATCGGGTGGAAGCCGCGGTAGGTCTTTAGGGAAGACATTCGGGTACTTACAAACCACCCTTACATCGTCTATGTTTGGTTCCTCCTTAGTTTTGTCAACCACGTATGCTAGATATGCGTGACATCCCTTTCTCATCATACTCCTCGCTCTCACGGTGGATATGATGCAACTATTTGATTTGCCTCGATTGCCCTCAAAGCGTAGGGCATTCCCATCATTGCCTTCGAGTTCTAGAACCTTCGTGTAGCAATCTACCCTAGCATGATGCTTTCCTAGCCAATCCATACCTAGGATCGCATCAAAATCAATCATGCTCAGCGGTACGAAATCACATGTCAAGGTTTGGCCATCGACTTCCACCTCACAAGATGGATAATAACAAGTTCTCTCAACGTCATTTCCTAGTGGTGTTGATACCACTAGGGTTTGTGTCATCGGTATTGAGTGTATCCCTAAACCTTCGGCGAACGTCTCACTCACGAATGAACGTTGCGCCCCGGTATCGATAAGGATTCACGCACATTTCCCATTAATCTTTAGTGTTCCTACATTTATAAGCCATGTAAGATACCTTCCTACCATCTATATACATTTATGGAGGTTTACTATGTTCACACACATGTTCGGGATCAAGGAAAGGTCTTAACGTCGCAAAACGTCATGAAAAACCCCATGTTAGGCAGTCTGGGTGCCACGCACGACGTGCGTAGGAGGCACGCACGTGTGCGTGGCTTCGGTCTTTACCTGGGGCTACTGCCCTCCACTCACGGGGGATGCACATAGGTATGCATGGAGTGACGCACGTGTGCATCCGGGCACGCATGACCGTGCGTGGAGCAATTTCTCTTCGAAAGCCCACTGCCCCCACACACAGAGGAACGCACACGTGCATCTGGCCGTGCGTGGAATTTTTTTTCTTCAGAAGCTCACTGCCCCCCACGCACGAAGGAACGCACACGCGCGTCCGGCCGTGCGTGGAATTTTTTTTTGCTCAATCCATGTGAAACCTCCCGGTTCATCCCCGGGGTGGCCCGTACTCAACCCCCACAGCTTCCATTACCCATATAAGCCTAAAAACATTCAAAATTTGATGTATTACATGCGACAGAATCCGGGTTAGCTTGAGCATCCGCCTCCGTCATTTCATAGACTCTAGCTTGTGTCCTTCCTTGGTTCATGGACGGCGCGTTGCTCGCGTTTGCTCCCCCTTGCCCTCTGGACGCTTGGGAAGCCCCAGCTTGATTCCGTGTCCCGGTAGTACCACCATTTGGTCTTGATGCCCTTGCTCCGCCCAGTTGTGGGCAACTCATCTTCATGTGCCCGGTGCTCCCGCATTGGTACCATTTGGTCCTGATGCCTGGTGCTATCCCGAGGCTTGTGATCTGTGTTCTTGCCTGCTCGGGCCTTGACTTCCCCTAGATGGCGGTGGGGTGCCCGAAAAGATCCCCCTCCTCCGTGATTCCCCTTCTTATTAGGACCCTGAGGTCATGGTTTTCCCACTTTCTCTCTTTCACCTCTTCGGTGTTTTTCATCTTTCTTTCTTCCCATTCCTTCTCTCCGTTCAAACCCTGCTCGACTACTTGGCTAAAGGTCATGTTAGGAAACTGTGTTGCCCTCTCATGCACCTCCAACTCTAAGGCATCCCAGAAGTGATTAACCATTCGGTTCTCGTCATAGACATACTCCAGTATGAACTCCGCGAGCTCCCTGAATTTGTGTTCAAGTTGCCTCACCGTCATTTTACCACCTTGGGTTAGGATGGTATACTCTCTCCTCTTAGCGTTCACTTCAAAATCAGAATAGTATTGGGCAAAGAATTCCTGTCGGAAATTCTCACAGGTCACGGTCCTGCCATACTTGCCTTTGGCTCCGTCCCACCATGTGGACGCCATCCCTTCAAGCAATCTCACCGCCACCCTTAGCTTAAACTCGGGGGTGAGTTGCATGTCAATGGCTGCTTTGTTCAACCTCTTGATCCATTCATCGGCGACCGAGATGTCACATGTTCCATTGAAGGGTTTGCACCCCAAGTCTCTCGCATCCTTGAGATATTTTGAGATCCTTATGATTGGACCTCCATCACTCTGGCCCCCATGTGGTTTGATGTGGGCCCTAGAGTCTCCATGACTTCTTCCTCTTGAAGCCCCACCCGAAGGTTGCCCTCCTCGGCGCCTTCGGTGTTCCCTCCTTTCTTCGCGCTTTCACTGGTATTGTTGGAGCAGCGCCTCAATTCTTGCTAGGGAGTCATTCTCCCTCTCTTCATCACTCACATCATCGTCGTCCCCTTTGTAAGGGGTCTCAACCGGCTCGGTCTCCAGTTGATAAGTCGAGTCCTTGTAGGACCAGTAGGTTTCACTCTCGGTGTCAACATGACCATCGCTCATGGTCTGCGATCGGCCTCCACGGCTCGCCCCTCTAGATACTCTAAAGGCCCCATGGCTTCCCTGCCCGGTCGCCACCGGTGCACGGCCCGTTGGGTTTCTTCTCGTAACCTTGCCACCACCGTCCATTTCTGAAAGAAATTTTGAAAAGAGTCATTAGACTCGTATCAAATGTCAATTGACGAATATGTACTTAAGACACTACTTGGCTCAAATTGCCGCCATGCCAATTGCTAAGGGTACTATCTTAACAATTAGAGACCTTGCAAATCAAGTACCAAAAGTTCTATAAGTACAAAACATTTATGCTCATGGTTTTCAAAATCATTTGGAAAAAGAGAATTTTGAGTCTTCATTATGAAGTTTATGGACTAAGGCTCTGATACCAATTAAACTGTCACGCCCCGGACCTATCCAGACACGTCAACAACCCGCTGTATAATACGAATAGTCAACCACAGTCTAACACATCCATATTATACAAGGCGTCTCGAATATCATTCACGCATAAGTCATCCATAAACATACATAATAAGCAATTCAATACACAGCGGAAAACATAGTTTGAAAACAAATGCCACACGGGGCAAACATGAGCACGCAGGCTCTATAGTGAAAAAATATCCATGAGCATGTGCATAAATGTTCAAAAACAGAATGGAGGAAGCACGAACCAAGTCTTCTCTGCAAGATGATCACCCGAGCAACGAGAACATGTAGCAAGCTCTAGCCTCAACCTGAAATGGTG
This sequence comes from Cuscuta europaea, assembly GCA_945859875.1. NCBI lineage: Eukaryota > Viridiplantae > Streptophyta > Magnoliopsida > Solanales > Convolvulaceae > Cuscuta > Cuscuta europaea. The sequence continues at coordinate 4,897,722 of CAMAPE010000045.1, read as the reverse complement.
GTGGGACGCCCCCGAAAGGGGGTCAATATTCTATACGGCTATAAAGTACTGGTGTGGATGGCATCTAATAGATATACCACAAGTATTTCAATCTAGACCGTAACCCCAAGTTACCCCTTTTCAAAATATACTTACTTTATATATAAAGTCAAGTAGTCAACCCGTAGGCCCAAGGTTTGTTTACAAAACATCAACCCAATACCCCGTGATTACCAGTCACGATAATTCATAGGGTCCAACTGTCACACCCCGGATCTATCCGGACACGTCAACAATCCGCCGTACAATATGAATAGTCAACCGCAGTCTAACTCATCCATATTATACAAGGCGTCTCGAATATCATTCACACATTAGTCATCCATAAACACACATAATAAGTAATTGAATACGCAGCGGAAATCATAGTTTGAAAACAAGTGCCACACGGGGCAAACACGAGCACGCAGGCTCCATAATGAAAAACAATATCCATGAGCATGTTTAAATTGTTTAAAAACAGAATGAAGGAAGCACGAACCAAGTATTCCCTCGAAGATGATCGCCCAATCAACAAGCACGGGTAGCAAGCTCTAGCCTCAACCTGAAATGGTGGTGGGACGCCCCCCGAAAGGGGGTCAGTACTCTATACGGCTATAAAGTACTGGTGTGGATGGCATCTAATAGATATACAACAAGTATTTCAAACACAAGACCCTCAAATAGGGTGATAATATAATTCTAGGTCGTAACCCCAAGTTATCCCTTTTTAAAATATACTTACTTTATATATAAAGTCAAGTAGTCAGCCCATGGCCCAAAGTTCGTTTACAAAACATAACCCAAACCCCGTGACCCCTAGTCACGATAATACATAGGGTTCAACCCTAACACACATGTTGCATTTCTCGAGTCCAACTCGACTACATCACCATGCACATCAATCACAAGTCAATTACTCCACCAATCTCCGACGTCATGTTCACCCATGCAATTCTAGAGCATCGGGCTCAAGTACATCTCCTTACATGGGCTGAACCAAATCCTTATGTCTACCCAATGCAATTCTAGAGCATCGGGCTCAAGTACATCTCCTTGCATTGGCATAGACCCCAATTCCTAAGCACTCGCTATGCCTAGAATTGTAATATCAATAAGCTATTTCGGGACATCTTACAGACTGCCTCATCATGATCTTAGCATCACGTTACAACAATTTACTCACTTGAACCACAATCAAGTATATCACTTACAATCAAATCCTTAGATTCAATTTCTTAACAATTACAAACAATCATTAACTAGTATTCCAATAGTATTAAGATTATTTCCATCAATCATATATTTCATTTGTAAATCCCTATATATTTAGAAATATGTAGCAGCAACTTATTCATCCAATGTAATACATAAATAATCATTTATGTATCTACACAATTCACACATGAGTAAAAATGCCTATTTCACACAATAGTTCATTTAACTCCATTTTTATCAATATGATTTCCAAATCATTTGCAATTTCATTAATTATCTAATATATCAATATTTAATCAATAATCAGTCGTTATAATCCATGAAAAACATGATTTAGGCATTTAGGTAATCTCATGCTTAACCTACAAGTTGTAAGCAACTAGATGTCGATCCTCACCTCAAATGAGCTTTAAATTTCTCCTTCTTGATCCAATGGTCAAAGATTCGACCAAGGTGGATTAAGAACTGATTCCTTGCTTAAAAATGAGTGTTAAGCAGCCTCCTCACAGTGCTAGCTCAACCCCTAAACGTCAACACGAAAACAGTCCCTAAAACGGGTGTTTTCCGACGAATTCGTTCCCTAACCTTTCAAGGTTTTGTATAGGTTAGTATCTAACCTTTCCAACAAATAAGGTACCCTTATAATAACATTTTATACACTTGAAATAGTGTATAATAGTTCCACTTATCGTTCATATCATTTGGAAAATGAAAAAGAAGGTTTTGGGGTTAAAACTCACTTTGGAAAGGAAGATCTAATTCTGCGAAGCTGTGTTTTGTTAGGACGATTTGGAGGCCTTCCACAACTTCATTTGATGCAAAACAGACCCTCAAGGATTCCTCGTCTCGACAGCTTTCCGTAGACACCTCACACTCCCTATTTGGACAACTGGAGCTCACGATACGAACCAGACAACACCTCCCTCTCCCTGCTCGAGCTTATGCGCAGCAGTCTGGGTGCCACGCACGGCGTGACTAGGAGGCACGCACGGCGTGCGTGGCTTAAAATATTTCCGGGTGGCTACTGCCACCCAGGCACTGCGGAGGCACGGTGTGCCTGCAGGCCAGGCACGGCGTGCTTGAAGGTTAGGCACGGCGTGCCTGGGACCGTTTTTCCTCGAGTAGCTACTGCCACCCAGGCACAGCGGAGGCACGGTGTGCCTGCAAGCCAGGCACGGCGTGCTTGAAGGTTAGGCACGGCGTGCCTGAGACAAAAATCAACCCGATTTCGCTCGGAATCGCACGGTTTAGTCCTAAGGCTATTTGCAATTGACCCCTAGGGCTTATAACCCCAAATTATGGATGAAACGCGGATAAAACACACGTAATTAAGTGATTGTACCTGCAACAGAGTCCGGGTTAGCTTGAGCATCCGCCTCCGTCATCGCATAGACTCTGGTTTGAGTCCTTCCCTGGTTCACGGATGGCGCATTACTCGCGCTTGCTCCCCCTTGTCCCCTGGGTGCTTGGGAAGCCCTGGCTTGAATCCGTGCCCCAGTAGTAGCACTACTTGGTCCCGATGCTCTTGTTCCACCCTGTTATGGGCAATTCATCTTCATGTGCCCGATGTTCCCGCATTTGTAACATCTGGGAGGGTGATGACATTTTCCCAGGTGGTTCCTCTTGCAATTTCTGCAACGAGTCGCCCCCGAGGCTTATGATTGCCCGCCCGGGCCTTGGCTTCCCTTAGGTGATAATGGGGGTGCCCGAAAGGATCCTCCTCCTCCATGATTCTCCTTTTTGTTAGGACCTTGAGGTCCATGGTTCTCCCACTTCCTCTTCTTCGCCTCCTCGGCGTTTTTCATCTTTCTTTCTCCCCATTCCTTCTCTCCTTTCAACCCCTTCTCAACTACTTGACTGAAGGTCATGTTGGGCAATTGCGTTGCCCTCTCACGCACCTCCAAGTCTAAGGCATCCCAAAAGTGATTAACCATTCGGTTCTCATCACATACATAGTCCGGTATGAACTCCGCGAGCTCCCTGAATTTGTGTTCAAGTTGCCTCACCGTCATTTTGCCACCTTGGGTCAGGAGGGTATACTCTCTCCTCTTAGCGTTCACCTCAAAATCGGAATAGTATTGGGCAAAGAACTCCTGTCGAAAATTCTCCCAGGTCACGGTCCTGCCATACTTGCCTTTGGCCCCGTCCCACCATGTGGACGCCATCCCTTCAAGCAATCTCACCACCACCCTGAGTTTAAACTCGGGGGTGAGTTGCATATCAAGGGTTGCTTCGTTCAGCATCTTGATCAATTCCGCGGCGACCGAGATGTCACCCGTTCCATTGAAGGGTTTGCACCCCAAATCTCTCACCTCCTTGAGAAATTTCGAGATCCTTATGATTAGACCTCCATCACCCCGTCCCCACCGGTGCACGGCCCGTCGGGTTCCTTCTCGTAACCTTGCCACCACCGTCCATTTCTGAAAGAAATTTTGGAAAGAGTCATCAGACTCGTATCAAATGTCAATGGACGGATAGGTACTGAAGACACTACTTGGCTCAAATTGCCACCATACCAATTGCTAAGGGTACCATCTTAACAATTAGAGACATTGCAACTCTAGTACCAAAAGTTCTATAAGTACAAAACATTTATGCTCATGGTTTTCAAAATCATTTGGAAAGAGAGGACTTTGAGTCTTCATTATGAAGTTTATGGAACCTGTCTCTGATACCAATTAAATTATCACGCCTCGGACCTATCCGGACACGTCAACAATCTGCCGTACAATATGAATAGTCAACCGCAGTCTAACTCATCCATATTATACAAGGCGTCTCGAATATCATTCACACATTAGTTATCCATAAACACACATAATAAGTAATTGAATACGCAGCGGAAATCATAGTTTTAAAACAAGTGCCACATGGGGCAAATACGAGCACGCAGGCTCCATAATGAAAAACAATATCCATGAGCATGTTTAAATTGTTTAAAAACAGAATGGAGGAAGTACGAACCAAGTCTTCCCTCGAAGATGATCGCGCGATCAACAAGCACGGGTAGCAAGCTCTAGCCTCAACCTGAAATGGTGGTGGGACGCCCCCCGAAAGGGGGTCAGTACTCTATACGGCTATAAAGTACTGGTGTGGATGACATCTAATAGATATACAACAAATATTTCAAACACAAGACCCTCAAATAGGGTGATAATATAATTCTAGGCCGTAACCCCAAGTTACCCCTTTTTAAAATATACTTACTTTATATATAAAGTCAAGTAGTCGGCCCATGGCCCAAAGTTCGTTTACAAAACATAACCCAAACCCCATGACCCCTAGTCACGATAATACATAGGGTTCAACCCTAACACACATGTTTGCATTTCTCGAGTCCAACTCGACTACATCACCATGCACATCAATCACAAGTCAATTACTCCACCAATCTCCGACGTCATGTTCACCCATGCAATTCTAGAGCATCGGGCTCAAGTACATCTCCTTACATGGGCTGAACCAAATCCTTATGTCTACCCAATGCAATTCTAGAGCATCGGGCTCAAGTACATCTCCTTGCATTGGCATAGACCCCAATTCCTAAGCACTCGCTATGCCTAGAATTGTAATATCAATAAGCTATTTCGGGACATCTTACGGACTGCTTCATCATGATCTTAGCATGACATTACAATAATTTACTCACCTGAACCACAATCAAGTATATCACTTACAATCAAATCCTTAGATTCAATTTCTTAACAATTACAAACAATCATTAACTAGTATTCCAATAGTATTAAGATTATTTCCATCAATCATATATTTCATTTGTAAATCCCTATATATTTAGAAATATGTAGCAGCAACTTATTCATCCAATGTAATACATAAATAATCATTTATGTATCTACACAATTCACACATGAGTAAAAATGCCTATTTCACACAATAGTTCATTTAACTCCATTTTTATCAATATGATTTCCAAATCATTTGCAATTTCATTACTTATCTAATATATCAATATTTCATCAATAATCAGTCATTATAATCCATGAAAAACATTATTTAGGCATTTAGGTAATCTTATGCTTAACCTACAAGTTGTAAGCAACTAGATGTCGATCCTCACCTCAAATGAGCTTTAAATTTCTCCTTCTTGATCCAATGGTCAAAGCTTCGGACAAGGTTGATTAAGAACTGATTCCTTGCTTAAAAATGAGTGTTAAGCAGCCTCCTCACAGTGCTAGCTCAACCCCTAAACGTCAACACGAAAACAGTCCCTAGAACGGGTGTTTTCCGGCGAATTCGTTCCCTAACATTTCAAGGTTTTGTCTAGGTTAGTATCTAACCTTTACAACAAATAAGGTACCCTTATAATAACATTTTATACACTTGAAATAGTGTATAATAGTTCCACCAATCGTTCTTATCATTTGGAAAATGAAAAGAAAGGTTTTGGGGTTAAAACTCACTTTGGAAAGGAAGATCCGATTCTGCGAGGTTGTGTTTTGTTCGGACGATTTGGAGGCCTTTCACAACTTCGTTTGATGCAAAACATATTTTTACAGATTCCTCGTCTCGATATCTTTCCGTAGACACCTCACACGCCCTATTTGGACAACTGGAGCTCACGATACGAACCAGACAACACCTCCTTCTCCCTACTCGAGATTATGCGCAGCAGTTCACTCAATCTCGGTTTATATCTGGAAATATCTCTCTCTTCGCACATCGACCACCCAATTAGTCAACTAGACTTCAAGGGCTATCCAGGGACAACTTATACACCTCATTTGGTCGAGTAAAACTCCAGGTATGGAGGGATGCAAATCACCCCCATGATTTGTGCGAAATTTGACTAGGTGGGTCTCCCCATTAATTTCTTTGTCAAGTCTAGCCCCCAAAGTCAGATAGGGCCGACCCCTAACATTAATTTCCTTGTCTTGTAGGCGGAAGGAAGAGATGGGTCGCATAATGGTGTTCCCCAATTATTTTGGGAGCAAAATTTCTATCAATACTTTCAAGAGTGGAAAGATGGGTCCTATCATTTTTGTCTTTTATCATAAGATGTACTTTTGTACTCTCCCCAATTTATTCTGATCAAGTCAACCTCCTACTTCATATTATTGGTCTCTAATATGTGTAGGGTGGTCCCAATAATTTATTTGATGTACAATTACGAAAGAAAACCCTACTCCCATTATTTAGCCTAATAATGCCAAAGATGGGACCATAGGCATTTGTATTCTCCAATCATTCCATCATTCATTTATGATGTTAATGTATATGTGTATATATATATATATATACGGGCTACCAACCGTGTGGGTCACCCTCCAATGGGTCTAGGATGTCATTCTTGAATAATTACTATTTTTAGCAGGTTAGGCCCAAAATAACATTTGGGCTGTCCGACCGCTCTTACATTGTACCGATGGGTTGTATATCTTTATTTAAGGATGTTGGGCCCCAATATCAATGATATGGCCCAATTAATTATTTAGAAGTTTGTTACCATTGTATGAGCCCAAAATAGTAATATGATAAATCATACGTTCCGTAAAACTTTAATCGTTTTACAATTATTCGAAAATAGGAGAATTCAATACATAAGCTTTGAAGTTAAATTTGAATTTCCAGGACGTTCGGGTGCGGTGTCACACCAACCCTAACATATATGTTTGCATTTCTAGAGTCCAACTCAAGTACATCACCATGCAAATCATATGACACAAGTTAATTACTCCACTGTGCATTTCTAGAGTCCAACTCAAGTACATCACCATGCACACCATAGGCTACAGCCTCAAATCTCTCATGCATTTCTAGAGTCCAACTCAAGTACATCACCATGCATGTCATCAATTACAACCCCTTGTCTACCCATGCACTTCTAGAGTTCAACTAAAGTACATCACCGTGCCATGGCATAGACTCAATTCCTAAGCAAACCTATGCCTAGAATTGAGATATTAATAATCTACTTTGGGACATCCTTACAGACTGCCCATAACATGATCTTAGCTTCATACTAAATCAATTAAGTCACTTGAATCACATTCAAGTACATCACTTACAATCAAATTCTTAGATTCAATTCCTTGACAGTTACAAACAATCATTAACTAGTAATTCAATACTATTAAGATTATTCTTATAAATCAAATATTCTACTTGTAAGTTCCTACATATCTAGAGATATGTAACAACAACTTAAGCATCTAGTGTAATACATAAATATTCATTTATGTATCTACACAATTCACACATGAGTAAAAATGCCTATTTTACATAATAGTTCATTTAACTCCATTTTTATCAATATGATTCCAAATCATTTCCAATTCCATTCCTTATCAAATATATCCACATTTCATCAATAATCAATCTTCATAATCCATGAAAAACATGATTTATGCATTTAGGAAATCTCATGCTTAACCTATAAGTTGAAAGCAACTAGATGTCAATCCTCACCTTAATTGAATTTTAAACCTTTCCTTCTTAATCCAATGGTCAAATCTTCGGTCAAGGTGGATTAAGAACTGGTTCCTTGCTTAGAAAGGAGTGTTAAGAAGCCTTATCAAGGTGCTAGCTCAACCTTTTATCAATGACACAAAAATAGCCCTAGAATGGGTGTTTTCCGGCGAATTCGTTCCCTAACCTTTCAAGGTTTGGTCTAGGTTAGTATCTAACCTTTTCATCAATAAATTAACTTTATAAGGACATATTATGAACTTTAAATAGTGTATCAAAGTTACACCAATCGTTCATATCATTTGGAAAATGAAAAGAAAGGTTTTGGGGTTAAACTCACTTTGGAAAGGAAAATCCGATTCTGCGAGGTTGTGTTTTGTTCGGACGATTTGGAAGCCTTACACAACTCATTTTTCTGCAAAAAAGATCTTCACGGATTCCTAGTCTTGAGAGATTTTAGTATACAATTCACACGCCTTATTTGGACGAGTGTAGTTCAAGATATGAAGCAAACAATCAACCTTACGCACTGGAAATGTCCCTGCGGACAGTTTGCTCTTATCTTATTTTCTTTTGATTGTGAGGCTCTCCCTTCTCTCTTATATTCTAGAGTTCGAATGGGGGTGAGGGGGAGGTGTATAAGAGCCCTCGATCATGTTATCAAAGCATGTGGCTTACAAGAGAGCATGAGAGATATTTGATTTGCAATCAAATATGAGGTGGACCTCCATCTTTATTTCTTTTTGTATTGTTTGAGCTCTCAACTCAATAGGTCCGCCCCATTTATGTGTTTTAACTTATTTTCCTTGTTTTGCAGGTTTTCAATCCATGCGGAGTGGTTCTCAATTGATCCCAATCAATTTGGGGTCCAAAATATCCACCAATACTTCCATAGATGGAAAGATGGGTCCTATTTTTTATCTTTTGTCATGAGATGTCTTTTTGTACTCATCCTAATTTATTTAAGCCAAGTCAAGCCTCTACATCATATTATTGGTCTCTAATAAGTTTAGGAAAATCCCAATAATTTATATGATGTATAATTATAGAAGAAAACCCTATTCCCATTACTTAGCTCAATATGCCTAAGGTGGGACCATAGGAGTTTGTATTATTCTCTAGCTAACAAATTCACTTATTTGTAACCACTGACTTTATATTCCTGGGCTACAAGCCATGTGGACCATCCTCAAGTGGGCCCAGGGTGCCATTCTTGAATACTTGCTATTTTTAGCAGGTTAGGCCCAAAATAACATTTGGGCTGCCCGACCGTTCTTATTTTGCATCGAAGGGTTACATATCCTTATTTACATGGTGTTGGGCTCTTATATCGAATAAGATTTCCCAATTAAGTATTTGTAAGCCTATTATTATTATACGAGCCCAAACAGTAATATGATTAATCATGCATCACGTAAAACATTAATCGTTTTACAATTGTTCAATAATAGGGAAATTCAATACATAAGCTTTGAATTTTAAATTTGAATTTCAAGAACGCTCGGGTGCGGTGTCACAGTTAGAAGGCAGAACAAAGGGCCGGAGAAAACGAAGAAGTTAAAAAAGAAACGCACGAGATATTATATTAAACGTTAGAAGAAAAACAAAAGAAAGGAGGGGATACACTCCACAATATTATAATTGAAAAATGGCCCCAATAATACTATTGATGTTTGATTTTCCAAAGATATAAGTCTTCTTCTTTTTTCTGTAAATGTGGCTTGAATAAAATGAAGGGTACATGTTTATATTTTTCAACAATACCGACTCTTCCTAAAATAATCTTTTTTTTTTCACTTTCATCATTGATATCTCCACATACTCAAACACCCCTCTATATGGTAACTGCATCTCGCTCACTTAGATCTTCATCCTCCCGTCTCTGCTTCATCCCTCTTAAGGTTCACCCGATGGCCTGGTAGCATCTTCATTTCATCGAAGCTTTGTGTGGTGATCATTCTAAACCTAAACATTTCGTTGTTGCACATCTTATCCCTTTCATTTGCTTCATGAGTGATCCATTCATTTAATTTTTGGCGGAGTTCCAGTTGTGTTTTTCTTTCTAACCCTAGCTAGCTAACCCCAATTCACCGAACAATTGAGATTGCTCCTATGATATTTATCCTTTTAATGTGAACTAGAATAGGATGTACTGTACGTACACTTCTTCATTAGAATTCTCTTATGGGATGATTATTGAATGCTCCAACATTTTAATTGATTCATCAATTCAACAAGAAAGTAGATGAAATTTGTAAGTTTGTAGCTTGCAATGAACAATTTATTTAATTTGACTCGAGGTATAGTTGTATGATGAGTTGGACTTTTTTGGACTTTCAAAAGATCACTGAATAAACTATAAATATTGTCTACATTTGTAGAGTATAAATGAAAGCTCCTTGATACTCCCCCTAATATGTGTATAAGTTTGATTTTTAGATGTAAAGTATCAACACTCATAATCCACTGAGGTTGTTTCCATATTTACATTTGGTCACTGAATATTGAATAAACCATCTCTTCAATTATGAAGTATAGATATCAATAATGTTATTCACTTAAAATTTATTTTTCAGGATTTCATTATGAAGTATAGATATCAATAATGTTATTCACTTGAAATTTATTTTTTAGGATTTCATTTGGTCATTGATATTCGTTTAGATGCCTTGGGTTCAGTCTTTATTGAGTTTCCTTTGTTATAGTTTGATTTTACTTTCACCATGATACTTTTGTTATATTGAGTTAAAATTTACCTTTCGTTTACCTATGTTTGACAATGTCGTTTGTCTCAATTCCTCATGCATCACCATCTAATGGTGTAAGTTTCTTCTACAATTTCAATTCACCCAAAATATATTAATAAAATTATAAAATATTTTACCTACAGTATTCTAACCCCCTTTTTATTTTTTGTTTTTTTCTAGTCATTTAGAAGATTTGTCAAGAAAACATTGTTTATAAGAGAACTGGGTATATGTTATGTTTGTCCCTATTTCAACAATCAAACCAATAAAATAGAGAAGAATAGAAATGTATATTCAATACCAAAATGATTTTGCAATACAGTGCAGGGTATGAATAGTGGCTCTCTCTAGAATGAAGTTATGCTTAGGAGAATTATGTAGAGACTTGTGATCCCATTCACTTTAAGGCAATATTTATATGCCTAGGGAATGAGTTGACGTGACCTAAGTGTGATTGGACCCCTTTATTGAGGTGACCCAAATGCACACGGTACAAGGCTTTTCCTAATATAGCTAGTCTAATAATAGTCTAATAAATATATTAATTAGACTAAATGCAACACGAATACAACTAATTAAAACATGATTTAACACCATAAAATATCTCTAACGTGTTAGCTCTTCGAATTTGGGCTTTTGACTTTTGAGTGCTTCCCCGCTCTTGAACAAATGGAATGCATCCTTTGTTGATCCAATTGCACTTCCAGTATTTGAAGTGGTGTTCAACATAAAAAATAACTAATGACGCCCTAAAAGCATATACCCTTTTAGTAATTGAGATTTTTCTATTCCACATGTTCGTACCCATTTAAAATATAAATAGAGTGACAATAATTTATCAAATTGGTAACAATTTTTTTAACATCTTTCTCATACAAGTGTTAAAATTCTTGACGCATAAACCAACACCAGGTAGCTATTTTCAAAATAATAGTTTTTACATCATACCATATTTATTAAAATCTATATTTATTTCCGGCTAAATGTCTGCATTGCAGTATTTTTGTACGCACCTAACACACCAACCAAAAATGTGTTACTATAATTTCACATATATTATCATCATCATCAATACATTTTCTTTCAAAATTCAGTGACTATATTGAACTCTTAGTCACTACAAATTTACTCACTAATAAAGTGACAAAACTCATCGTTGTTGATAATCACTATCTGCCTTAAATTGATAATCACGTGAATAGTACTTCACATTATTCAGTATCATAAATAGCTTTAGTTGTTGTATTCACTTATACAACAATATTTTAAGCCACTAAAAAGGCAGTCACTATACGCACTCAGTTACTATTAAATTACATTATCCCTCTCCAAAAAAAGTCACCACTTCTTATAAATGCCACACATGTCTTCCCCTGTTGTATCGTGTATGCCTAAAAAGACCTGAATTTGCTACAATCTTCACAGCTGTGAAAGCCATACAAACTTGAGAGTAATTACTTTTTGTCTTCATCATTGTTTGTCTTGCGGTGAAGCTCAATAGAGAAGAAACACACTTCTAATTAATAGGGATGGCAGTTACAAAAAATATGGAAAGGTATTAATAAATTAAATCTTTCCTTTTTGCATGAAAACTTTCCAATGCTCTCTTTAAGCCCCCTTTTTAGTCACCCACACAAGTGTCGATAGTCACATATGAGGAAACTTTTTGTTTAGATAACTTTTGTGTCATATAATGTATTAATTGTAATATTCATAAAAAATGTCAGTAAAATAGGGTTAAAATTTCATATGCATAAAAGTTAATAAAGTAAAGATTAAGACATCATATATCATTAATGCCATGTAACTCTCAATTTTTTAGAAATGTTCTTTGTGTACCCGCCCCATACATTTTATCTATATCGAAGGCAATTTGTCTGCACCACAAACAATTCATCTGAAAATGGAGAAGTTCGTTTTTGCAGGCGCACGAGTAAATGACGATTGTTGGTGTTTGACTGTTTCTATTGTGACAATCATGTATGGATCAGAGGTACTCTTTCATTGGTGTTAATACACGAGCATTTGACATCTCGGTTTCTTAAAACATGACTTGTCAACCCAAAATGGAAAATTGTGAAATACCTTTCGATATGTTGATTGACATTTTGGCAAGACTGCCTGTAAAGTCTCTGATGCGGTTTAAGTCTGTTTGTAAATCGTTCTATAATTTGATAAAGAGCGATCTTCAGTTCATGCACAAACACTACGAGATGAGCAAAACAAAACAAGGATATGCTGTTATAGAGTCAGGAAATTATCAAAGCAAAGCTATAAACTTGCTTTACAAAGAATCGGAGTTTTATGCAGTGGGATTTCGAAACCTAGACATAACACCTTTCCATTTAAAAATTTGGCATGTCAAGTGTTTGTATGGTATGTTATGTTTGATTGTCAGTAGGGAGGATCCATTTTACCTTTCGTTCGGGAAGGATATGATTTATGACATTGTGATATGGAACCCATCCACCAAGGAAACCAAATCCTTACCCGCACTTAAGGTTGTCTTCCGAAATCCCCATGATCCACCAAACGAACCACCCATGAGGTTCGTTATGAATGATGAATTCGGTTTTGGGCTTTGTAAGAACATGACTTGGAAGATTGTTGGTCTCTGGAACTTTCAAATTTTGAAGGGTAATGTCTATCGCATAATCGTAATGGTCGGTAGTCAAGTTGGCGATTCATGGTGTTGGAGGAAAATTGATTCAACAAATATTACTTGTGATTATTTGTATTTCATTGAAGATTTTTATTTAAAAGGAAGATACTATTGGCGAGTTATGGCAATCTCCTCAACATTGTCAACTTATGAGCATGAGCAGCTTCTTTGGTTCAACATGGATGAAGAAGTTTTTGGGACACTTGAGTTGCCATCTCATATTGGATGTGGTGTGTTTACAACTTCAGATGAGACTATTGCTTTTCTTGGTTATCCAATTATGGAGAACAACTATCAAATTGAGATTTGGTTGATGGATGAAGATGACAACCACCATATTAATTGGTATAAATATACAACTATAGACTCTCATCATTATCCAGATGAAAGACCGATAGGAATTTGGAATCGACATTTGCTTCTGTTTCCTCCATTTCCAAAAACTGACTCATTTACGTTTGATACAGATTTTGTACCATATTTGATTTCCACCGATTTGGCAACTGGGGAAAGGAATATTATGTATGTCACAGAAGAAAGGAGAAACATTAACATTGCTTATAACTCAAGTGGGTGTGTTCATGTATACTTTGAGGGGAACATCCAGATTCCTCTAGAGTTCAGAATGTTTCATCTAGTGGGGGCATTTGTTCGAGTTTGTCATGAGAGTCTATATTTACTGTGAACATGATATGATATTTAGTTATTGAGTTCAGAATGTTTTGTCTTTGATAGTATAGAATTCTTATTCTTTACGTTTGTAATTTTAACTAGTTTTATTTGTTGTTGTTTGGGAAATTACACACTTTTGGTGTAATAGTTTATTTTTCTTAGTTATTTGTAATTTGTTTAGATTAGGACTATTATGAGCTTAAAGTAGGTAAAGATGGTCAAAAGGATATATGAAAGGCCAAGTAAAGTGTAAGGGAACAAGATAATGTGAAGATTTGGGAAATTATCCTTATTCCCGGTCGGGTATAGCAAATACCCTATCGCGGTATTTGCTTGATTCGAATGTCTAAATCAAATCCGGGAACAAATGATCATGAGAGCAATGTTTTTGAAGATTTGTCTTGTATCCGATCCGGTATTCAATATACCCGAACAGGTATTTCACCCTGCCACCTCCAAGCACCTGTAAATACACCCTTTTCCTTCCCAATTCACATATACCTTTAAGTTTAGTTTAGAAAAATATTTCCTTTATATTTTCTAGTACTAGTAAACTCTCCCGTGCGATGCACGGTCTGAGAATTTTTCTTTCAAATTTATGTGTACTTAGTGATTCAAATCACACTATCAATTGATGACATCATCTATCTTCATGTAATACTGATATACATAAAAGCATTAAATGAAACACACTTAAAATATTATGGTCAAAATGAGAGTACTAAACATTACTTAAAAGATCAAAAACATCCAACAAATACGTTGAAACCATCACATTGTAAATATGCATTTAAAGTAAACCTAAACATTGTTGAACACTTCTTTGAATACAACATTCCGAGTCTTGTCATTTTGTCAATGGTTCCTTCATCTTCATCCCCAATTAGAATTTTGAAATTTACACGAATTTTTTAGACGAATTGTCTCTCTAAATAGGTAAAATAAGGGAGTAAAATATGTGAAAGTGTGTTATGTCATTCTTGAATTGTGTTGGGTGTGTTTCGGAAAATAAAGAAAATTAATTAAATAAATCAATTAAATAAAATGACTAGAGAAAAACAAGAAAGGAGATGAAGCAGAGTTAGTCAAAGCTCGTGCTACGCACGATTTCCTTAAAACGTATTTGTTGCCTCCCACGGTGCTAGGAGCGTTGCAACAATCGTTTCCCAGGATACGATGACTACGAACTAATGTTTGAGCACACAAACAAGAGTTCCAGCGAACGAGAACCAAGAATGAACACAGAAGGAATTTTGGGAATAGCTGGAAGAGTTTTTAGCTCAAGAAAACGTGAGGAAAGTGTTGTGCGTTGTCAAACCGTGTGTTTGTTGCAAAGCACCTGCCAGCTATTTATAGGAGGATTTGTTGTGTGTTAAATGGGGTGTTAATGGACCTGAACGTTGGACATCAATGACCAATCCGTTGGGCATTGAATCGTCCATAAACTGTCCATTCAACGCAGCATTAAAAGAGAAGAACGTTGGGCATTAATTGTTGTAACGGAAGAAATGCGTGACAGAAGACCCCAACAGAACACCCCTTGGAGGGGTTCTGTCCGAAGCCAACAGAACACCCCTCGGAGGGGTTCTGTCCGTAGCCAACAGAACTCTTGAGAGATAGATTTTTGGACGGCATTCGTGTCCGCAGGTCGCCCGCGCACACGAGTCGGGGTTTTTCTTCTCCGTTTCGGGATTTGATCGGCACCCCCCCCCTGCGCGTAAGAGAGAGCCTTTCCCTTTAGGAATCTTAACTCCTTAAAAGAGGCTTCCCTTTATAAGGGGGTGAAAATCCCTTGATTTTTTCGGTGTGGGATAAAACACACTAGAAACTCATCATTTTCCCAGTTTTTCCATTTCAACGAGTGAACTTCGAGAATCAATTTCTCATTCACCCGTTATCCGTTTTGAGTGTACCACATATCGAATTGTAGCCCTTAACAAGGACAATCCGAAACCACTTTGACCCGACCCAAATCGGAAGTGGACCCCACTCAAATAATTGCCCCAAAATGACCATTTAATGCAATTTTTAACACATTTTTCCAACAATCCCCCACATGAATGAAAATTGATTTTCGAGACTTAAAAAGACACGAAGATAGGAGGACACGTTGTGTTCACCGGATGATCCTTGCATACGGAGAGGTAGGTTTTATCCTTTGAACCTTCCGTTGTAGAGACACGTTTATTTACTGGCTGTCTAGTAGACTCGATGTCCTTGAACTATACTGCCGTCGTGTAAACATTGACTTATCTTTACACAAGAACCTTCCAACTTTGTTCCGTTCTCATGGGTGTGCCCGTTTTGGCCATGGGTCACCGTCCTGGTTCTGCAAGAGTTTCTAAAGAACTGAGCCTTTACAGTTCTCCTTTGAAGCGGCCCTCTTCTCTCTCACATAGGTGATTCTTTCACGAGTATCCCGCATACTCTTCCAATGTTATCGAGTAGATCAACATTTTAGAATCATTAAAGCAAACGTTTTTGCTAACCTCGTGCGGGAGTCACTGTTTTAACGAGGAGTGGGTAGGAGTCCGGGACCCCCACAGTGACCATCCTTCGCTCTATAATTTAGTTGTCCCTTTTGAACCTAGGACCAACTAGGTTGGGTATCCACTATAGAACTTTTCAATTCACGGGCTTTAGTCCCATTCCTCGTGACAACTTCTCCAACAATTCTCTATCCAATGCCTTGGTTAGTGGATCCGCTATGTTATCCTTTGACTTCACGTAGTCAACAGTGATAACACCCGTTGTGAGGAGTTGTTTAATGGTGTTATGTCTACGACGAACGTGTCTAGACTTACCATTGTAGAGATTGCTCTGTGCCCTTCCAATTGCCGCTTGACAATCGCAATGTATGCATATTGGAGGGACAGGCTTCTCCCAACTTGGAATATCCTCGAGAAAATGGCGTAGCCATTCAGCCTCTTCAGTGCACTTATCCAAGGCTATTAGCTCAGACTCCATCGTGGATCTAGCTATTAACGTTTGTTTTGAGGATTTCCATGACACGGCTGCACCTCCCAAAGTGAAGACATATCCACTTGTGGACTTAGAGTCCTTTATGTCGGATATCCAACTAGCGTCGCTATACCCTTCAAGTACAGCTGGATATCTTCCATAGTGCAGTCCAAGGTATTGGGTTTTACGTAAATACCTCAAAACCCTTACTATTGCCTTCCAGTGTTCATCACCGGGGTTACTAGTATATCTACTTAGCTTACTAACCACAAAGGCAATATCAGACCTGGTACAACTCATTAGATACATCAAGCTTCCAATAATCCTAGCGTATTCTACTTGAGAAATACACTCTCCATGATTTTTGGTAAGTTGTACGTTTTTATCTAATGGAGTCCTTGCCTCTTGATAATCATCCTTATTAAATTTCGTAAGGATTTTATCAACGTAATGGGATTGACTTAGCGTAAGACCGTCAGGTCCTCTAATTATTTTAATCCCAAGGATTAAATCGGCCAGCCCCATATCCTTTATGTCAAATTTAGAATTTAACATGCTTTTGGTAGAATTAATCATTAGATTATTGCTACCCACGATGAGTATATCATCCACGTATAAACATAAAATGACATAGCCGTCTACCGTGCTTTTCACATAGACGCATTTGTCACTTTCGTTTATCTTAAACCCATTAATTAACATTGCATGATCGAACTTTTCGTGCCACTGTTTAGGGGCTTGTTTCAATCCATACAATGATTTAATTAATTTACAAACCTTCTTTTCTTGGCTTGGAACACGAAAACCCTCGGGTTGTTCCATATAGATTTCTTCGTCTATATCGCCATTTAGAAAAGCGGTTTTTACGTCCATTTGATGAACTTCCAAATTCCGCAAAGCGGCAATCGCTAGTATCATCCTAATGGAATTTATTCTCGTCACGGGAGAATACATGTCAAAGTAATCATGGCCCTCACGTTGCTTGTATCCTTTGATTACAAGTCTGGCCTTGTACTTATCGATGGAACCGTCCGGTTTCATTTTCCGTTTAAAAATCCACTTGGATCCCAAAGGTTTATTTCCCGGAGGAAGATCAACCAATTCCCATGTGTGATTTTTAAGGATAGAATCCACCTCAATTTTGATGGCTTCTTTCCACATAGGACCTTCAGTAGACGTCATGACTTCCGTATAAGTCCGTGGCTCATTTTCTACCAAACATGTTAGAAAATCCGGTTCATTTTCTACCATACATGTTAGAATATCCGATTCAAATTCTACCAGGTAGGTGAGAAAATCCGGTCCGAAGGATTTTTCGACTCTAGCACGTTTGCTACGTCTGGGTTCGGGTTCTTCTCCGGATCCCTCGCTAGTATTTTCCATAGCTACGTCAAATGTTAGTTTTGACGTGCTAGGCCCTTCGTTGGACTTGCATGGAAATACATCTTCAAAGAATGAAGCATTCCTTGATTCAATTATTGTGTTTTTATGTACATCCGGATTATTCGAATCGTACACTAGAAACCGATAAGCACTACTATTTTGTGCATACCCAATAAAAATACAATCCACCGTTTTTGGACCTATTTTTATTTTCTTAGGTGTTGGTACAAGCACCTTAGCAAGACACCCCCACACTTTTAAATATTGATAGGAAGGCCGTCTGCCTTTCCACAACTCGTACGGAGTTTTATCATATTTTTTCCGGGGAACCTTATTTAAAAGGTAATTGTTTGTCAAGATTGCTTCGCCCCACATATTTTGTGGCAAGCCCGAACTTACTAGCATCGGGTTCATCATATCTTTCAATGTGCGATTCTTTCGTTCGGCAACACCGTTTGATTGAGGTGAATAGGGTGCGGTACGTTCGTGTACTATACCCACCCTAGCGCAAAAGTCACCAATTGGTGCTTCATACTCACCACCTCGATCACTCCTAACCATCTTAATCCTTCGATTAAGTTGGTTTTCCACTTCATTCTTATAAAGAATGAATTTATCGATTGCTTCGTGTTTATTTTTTAATAAATAAACGTAGCTATAGCGAGTGCTATCATCGATAAAGGTAATAAAATATTTATTACCGCCGCGTGTTTGTATTGATTTAAAATCACAAACGTCACTATGAATTAATTCAAGTGGTTCCGTTTTTCTTTCAACCGATTTGAAAGACGTTTTCGTTAGTTTTGCCTCTACACAAACTCCACATTTGTGCTTCACATCAATTGTGAATTTAGGAATGTGCTCCATGTTAATTAATCTACGTATAGAATTAAAATTAACATGTCCTAGTCTACCATGTCACACATTGGAAGACTCAAGCAAATAAGCAGAAGGGATTTTATTATTATTAATAATAATAGTCGTTACATTGAGCTTAAACAGCCCGTCACATGCATACCCCTTGCCCACATACATTCCCGACTTAGACAAAACCAGTTTGTCCGACTCAAAAACCATGCGAAAGCCATGTTTGTTCAACAACGAACCGGAAATCAGGTTTTTGCGTATTTCCGGAACGAACAAAACTTGGTTTAGAGTCAGCTCCTTGCCCGAAGTCATCTTCAGGACCACTTTGCCCACGCCTTCCACCGCGGAATGAGCCGAGTTACCCATCCACACTTTCTCACCATTTGATGGCTCAAAAGTTGTGAATAACTCCCGGTTCGAGCAAATGTGCCGGGTTGCACCGGTGTCCACAAACCACTCCTTGGAATTGGATCCAACGAGGTTGACTTCCGTAACCACAGCCGCTAGGATGATATCTTCATCCTTTTGCCCACCTTGCACCAAGTTGACTTGTGTGCCTTGCAATCCGCGGACTTGTGTCCGTTTTTATTGCAATTGAAGCATTTTCCATTGAACTTCGTCTTGGAAACGCCTCCTTTGGGACCGAGCTTGCTCTTCCCATTATTTTTATTTTTGGAGCCTTTAGCATGCTCCACCACGTTGGCCTTGGCGCCATGAACAATTGGGAGTTTCTCATCGTTCTTCCGGTTATCCTCTTCAATCCGCAGACGGGGGATCAATTGCTCCAAGTTCATTTCCTCTCGCTTGTGCTTAAGGTAGTTCTTGAAATCCTTCCAAGCCGGCGGCAATAAATGAATAATTGACGCCACTTGGAATGACTCACTAACTGTCATTCCTTCATCTCGAATTTCGTTGAAGATCATTTGCATCTCCTCAACTTGACTCAAGACCGTCTTCGAATCCACCATTTTAAAGTCAAGGAATCGACCAACAACAAATTTCTTTGCACCGGCATCCTCGCTTTTATATTTGTGGTCCAAAGCATTCCATAGCTCCTTAGCCGTAGCTAGTTTGCTATATACGTCGTACAAAGCATCATGCAGCCCGTTCAACACATAGTTTCAGCAAAGGAAGTCCGAATGCTTCCATGCCTCAACCGCGTTGAAAGATTGCGCATCCACCTCACCCCCGGTTGCTACCGGCGCATCTTTGGTCAAGAATCTAGCAAGACCGAGAGTAGTGAGGTAAAATAGCATCTTTTGCTGCCACCTCTTGAAGTTTAACCCGTTGAATTTCTCGGGTTTCTCCACAGAGTTGCTTGGCACGGTCACCATAGGGATAGCCCTTTGGTTGGCCAAAGCAGATGCACCGCGTTGTGAACTATTGTTCACCGGTGCTCCGCTTTCAGAGTGATTGTCGTTCAGAACATTCTGCCCAACACCAATCTCGTTTTCTTGAGAAGTCATTTTCGTTCTTTAACGTTTTTTCCGAAAACACAAAAATTAAGTTCGTTCACCAAAGTGACAAACTACGATTTAAGATTGTTTACCTCAGTAGAACAATCAACAAGTACGTTTTAAGATTGTTGGGTGTGTTTCGAAAAAAAAAGAAAATTAATTAAATAAATCAATTAAATAAAATGACTAGAGAAAAACAAGAAAGGAGATGAAGCAGAGTTAGTCAAAGCTCGTGCTACGCACGATTTCCTTAAAACGTATTTGTTGCCTCCCACGGTGCTAGGAGCGTTGCAACAATCGTTTCCCAGGATACGATGACTATGAACTAGTGTTTGAGCACACAAACAAGAGTTCCAGCGAACGAGAACCAAGAATGAACACAGAAGGAATTTTGGGAATAGCTGGAAGAGTTTTTAGCTCAAGAAAACGTGAGGAAAGTGTTGTGCGTTGTCAAACCGTGTGTTTGTTGCAAAGCACCTGCCAGCTATTTATAGGAGGATTTGTTGTGTGTTAAATGGGGTGTTAATGGACCTGAACGTTGGACATCAATGACCAGTCCGTTGGGCATTGAATCGTCCATAAACTGTCCATTCAACGCAGCATTAAAAGAGAAGAACGTTGGGCATTAATTGTTGTAACGGAAGAAATGCGTGACAGAAGACCCCAACAGAACACCCCTTGGAGGGGTTCTGTCCGAAGCCAACAGAAACCCCTTGGAGGGTTTCTGTTCGAGGCCTTCTGTCCGGAGCACTTCTGGGAAAAAATTAAACGTTCGGGAAGAAAACAAAAATTAACCGTATCTCTTCAGAGATAGATTTTTGGACGGCATTCGTGTCCGCAGGTCGCCCGCGCACACGAGTCGGGGTTTTTCTTCTCCGTTTCGGGATTTGATCGGCACCCCCCCCGTGCGTAACAGAGAGCCTTTCCCTTTAGGAATCTTAACTCCTTAAAAGAGGCTTCCCTTTATAAGGGGGTGAAAATCCCTTGAGTTTTTCGGTGTGGGATAAAACACACTAGAAACTCATCATTTTCCCAGTTTTTCCATTTCAACGAGTGAACTTCGAGAATCAATTTCTCATTCACCCGTTATCCGTTTTGAGTGTACCACATATCGAATTGTAGCCCTTAACAAGGACAATCCGAAACCACTTTGATCCGACCCAAATCGGAAGTGGACCCCACTCAAATAATTGCCCCAAAATGACCATTTAATGCAATTTTTAACACATTTTTCCAACAAATTGTACTTGAATCTAAATTTGTGGGAAAATGTTCAAATAGGTGCTTCTACTATTTCTAATATCCAAGTATGGTCTGGTCTGATTTGTTTAAGTTTGGTTTGGTTTGAGACTGAAATAAGTCTAAGTATAAACATCTCAAGTAATATGGTGACTATGCATTTATACGAATTGCATTTTTTACACGAATTGCCCGGATAAATTGGCAAATCAAGGGGTGTGCAAATATGTGAAAGTGTGTTATGGCATTGTTTAAACAATACTCAAATATGATAATTCTTTAATCGGGCCTTAACCGGCTCTATTCGATCATAGACCGAACCCGTGCGATGCACGGTTCGGCCCGATTGGATTGGGCGTCTGGGCCAATCGGGCCTTAACCGACTCTATTCGATCCTAGTAGAGCACTCGTGCGATGCACGGTTTGAAAATTTTCACGATGCAATTAATTTTAATCAATGAAACATATTCAGTTACAATTGTTGTCTGTACAATTATAAAGTTTGACGTAAAAATGAAACATATTCAGTATGATATGTCAATGATTACTCAGTAGTTTACACATTTTATAGACCCACAATACTCTCTGTTTCAATTTTTGTTCCACGGTCATTGTATGCAATGTGATTGTTTAACGCTCGACGGATTGATTGCTCCTGACACAACCACGTAAAATTGACAATAACTACTAATAAGTGTTTTCAACAACAAACCATGCAACACGGGACACCAACTATTTTTGATTTTATTTACATTCATGACACAATAAGTCATGTTTAGGTATTCTAGTATCCGGAATTGGAGTGGCTAACGTCTTAAGGTGTTAAGAAATGCTTCAAAATTAACACCTTTTGTCCCGCACTAACTCGTGTTAAAATTAAAATTCTTCCTTCTAGTAAATTCACCCTCACAATGCACAAATGATTTAGCAATTTTTTTTTCATTTTCTAAATGATTGCCCGGGTAAACATGCAAAATAGGGGGTGTGCAATAATGTAAAAAGTGTGTTATTTTATTTTTAAACTATACTTGAATATAAATTTGTGGGAAGTGTTTAAAGAGATCCTTATATTATTTCACACATGTGTGTTGACCATATACGAAAAAAGTAATGGTGTCATTAAGTACATTTATTTTTAAAACACATTCAATCAATGCATTTTGAGCCACTATGATGGTTCGTTTTCTAAATAACTTCACATAATTGATTTTTTTTATAAAAGCACATATGCATTTTCAAAATATATAAATAAAAGTATAAAAAATGCTAAAAATAATGTCAAAATTGATAAATACTAAATCCGTTTTCAAATAAATAAAATACATGAAAATCTACATCATATAGAATTACAATGCAAAATTCTTAAAAAGTAGAATATACGAATGATTAGAAAAGAGCGAATAAAATATAGATTTTATATTCATATTTTTTTCTATTTTTTATAAAAAAATACATCCCAAATAGGAAAGTGTAGCAAGCTTTAAAATACGGAGGGAGTACTCCTTCATACGTATTAACTTAAATGTCCAAATTTGGGCATTCATCTAAACTGAAGAAACCTTAAGCTATTTGTACAGGCCAATCCAGAGCAGTCTGTGTGTTTTCCGTGTTCATCAATTAAACGGGCCGCAGAAGTAACCCAATAATCCATGTAAACCCCTCCCGATGTAAGTGCGTTTATAACGACTCTGAAAACGATCCCTCCCACAAACCCTCCCCTTTCTTCACCGACACCTAGCCAGACCGACCTTCCCTCTCTCTAAACTCCGACCATGACGCTCAAAAGCAGTTTATCCAATCGACTGGAAAAACGAAGTGGTTGTCGAACATCATCGCCATGTTCTCATCCCTTATCCCACCGTGAAGCCACAACCGAACGAACATCGGCACAATACGGCGTCAATCTGCGCATTTAGTCAGACTGCCCGGTAAGTTCATTTTCCTTCTTCTACATGCATGCCTTTGTCGATTTCATGTTTTCCAAGAATAACCAAACTAAAACTTGTTTTTATAACTACAACACACAAACTTTACAGATCTGGAAGTTCCATGGCCATGGATCCGTAAACGTTTCATTCTTCCGCCTAGATTTACATGTCAGGGGTAAGATCTAAATCCAACCACCTCACAAACCACATCTCGCTTTGACGTTTATCACGAATAAGCAACGACAAACCGATTTTATATGAACAACATCGTCCAAAGCCCACAGATCTGGAAGATCCATGTTCATGTTTCTAATAGATTTTCATTTCTAGATTTGTTTTGATAATTTTTTAATAAAAGATTAATCTCATTTTTTTATAAATCGATCGTCAAATACACATTTTTTGACAAATAAGCATCCTAAAACCGACTTTATGTGAAGCACATCATCGAAACTCTACAGATCTGGACTCCATACGTTTATAGTTAAAAATCTTTTTCATTTCTAGTTTATGTTGATAATTTTCAATGGATAATTTTTTAACAAATAAGCATCCTAAAATTATGTTTATCATTTTTCATCCTCCAAAAAATGTGGATGATGTTTGTTTGCATTTTTAACAAAACACACTTAAAACATTTTTAAAATTTTTTTAAAGACGCTTTAAACACAACACTTCCACCAATTTTAAAAATTGTACATTTGTACACACACGTGCGAACAAACATGTCATGTGCCATTAATAGTAACCCAATCTCATTAAATACAACTACATCACCTACCTTTAAATATTTCAAACTGTTGGTAGACCGATGAACTCATTCATGAGGTTGAACAACCCGAAACCCGAATTGCCATAAACGAATTCCAAACGGTTATTGCCTACCCATTATTGTCCCCAACAACCAATCTCCACTCCAGCCCTTCTCGACCCAGTATATCAAAAGACAACATAGATGTAACACACACCAAACACATAGACTTCTATGAATTTGATAATTTTAAGACAACCTTTTTTTTATTTAAATAGCACAACTCTAATAAATACAACACTTTATTTAAAAAATATCTCTTCCATCAATGTCTTTTGAATTATTTCTTTTTGTCCAACCTACAATTATAAAATTACGATATGTTTTTTTCAACCAGTTTTTGGTGAAATCAATTGTTACAAAATAATACTACCAACTTGAGCAATAATATAAATTTATTGATATGGGAATAAATGAATGTGAAAACCTTCTTACATCCACATTACTTTTATAGCTGAAAGTCCATTGCAATCTTTTAGGAATTTGGAAACAATCAATAAGCTTCATTATGCCCACCACCCATTTCAACCAATAAGGTTTTAAGTATTTGACTATTCTCACCACCCATTTCAACCAATAAGGTTTAAGTATTTGACTATTCTCACCACCCATTTCAACCAATAGAAAATTAGTATTTTAATCAAAATAAAGTATCCAATAAAAATTAAAATAAAAGTTGATGTTGACATTTATTGGAGGGAACACTATTCCTCAAACTTCTTTTGCTTTTATATTAGAATAGATGTTTAGTCTCCAAATGAGGAGCTAAACTCTTCCATCTTGGTTTTGCTACATTGAAGTTTATGATTTGTCAGTTGTGAGTTATTTTCTTTGATCATCATCCTTGAATAAAAATTACATTCCTATTTTATATCTCATATTAATTTTTGAACATTACTTAAAGGATCAACTAGTTTTGTATGATATATGAATTATTACTAGAATGGAAAAAGAGTCAAATAAGGTCTTCTACAATTACAGAATCATCACATAAAGTCAATTACTCAATAAAGCGTCATACAAATACATTTACTTACAAAAAGCAATCGGATGAGTCCTAACAATCCAACGAGAACCTCATACATCTGCTTATTTTATATTTGTATTTTCTATTTTCTATTTTTCTATTTCTTTGTCTCCCATGAAACTTCCTCTTGTCTTCA
Organism: Cuscuta europaea; assembly: GCA_945859875.1. Taxonomy (NCBI): domain Eukaryota; kingdom Viridiplantae; phylum Streptophyta; class Magnoliopsida; order Solanales; family Convolvulaceae; genus Cuscuta; species Cuscuta europaea. The sequence continues at coordinate 4,872,170 of CAMAPE010000045.1, read as the reverse complement.
ATGCTCCTTCCTTATGCTCTCAAGCCCCTTCCTCTTCTTTTCATCATGTTTCTTGCTTACATGTCAAAATATCTTAATATCTTCTAATTCTAGTTTAATTTAAGAAGATAAAGATTACATCACAATTGTAAAAAATCTAAGAAAACACAATGTTAAACCATTCTAAAACGTGGTGTTTATGCACTACCAAGGATGTTTTTACTTGGACTGTAATTCATCCCAGACCAGACCAGACCAGATCAGACCAGACCAGACCAGTTCAGACCAGACCAGACTTGGATAGTTATAAAAATACAAAGAAACCAGACCAGACCAGTTCAGACCAGACAAGACCAGACCAGACCAGATCAGACCAGACCAGACCAGACCAACAAATTACAGTCCAAGTAAAAACATCCTAAATAGTACATATCAAATACTCCCATGCTTAATCTTTTACTCATCCTTGAGTAAAATGCAATTCAAGTTCAATTCTTCGATGTACTGGGGGTGTCATGAGACGCATGCATGAACTGTTGATCCTAGTTATACTGGAAACAGTCTAGAGGAGGAGGGGAGAATAGACTGTTTTGGTTTTTAAGTTTCTTGTGAGTCAAAGTAGGGTTGGTTTCGGTTCGGGTTCCGAACCGATTCGGTACATACCCGAACCAAACCGATATTTCGATTTACCAAATTATCAAAACCGGAACTGAACCGTTGTACGAACGGGTACCGATTTTTGGTACCCGATTTTTTCGGTTCGGTTTACCGAAAACTGAAAGAAACCGACTAAATTGTTATAAATAAATTTGAACTGATATTCAATTGATTAAAGCCCATTGGAATTTGCCAATATTGGAGCCCAATTAGTCCCATGGAAGCCCAGAACGTAACTTAGCTTCCAAGGACATATCTTAACATTCTACACTAAGAGCAACCGCAATGCGGTGCTGTTTAGTCCCGATTTAGTGCGCCAAATGTCAAATAATGAAAAGGGTTTCTAACCTACGTAATTAATGTGGCGTGAATTGACTATGAGGAATGAAAAAAACTGTACAATGCATTAGTCCTGCGGCCCATTAGAACTGCCATGTGGAATTAATAATTTATACTACCTCCGTTCTTAAATGAGTGCAACATATGAAATTTTACACTATTCACATGTTCTACTTTGACTACATTTTATTTATTGATGTATTAATATATTTTTTTGAAAAATATATTCTTAAATTTGTCTCATTGTAAATTTTTAAAAACTATTTTTTTAAATTTTTTACTGATAGAAAATTATATATATTAATGGTCAAAGTTGTGTCTCGGCAAGTGTGAAATGTTGACTATTGCACTTGTTTGAATGTTGGAAGACTGATTTACCTCACCAACACAAGGCCTGATATCACCCTTATTGTCCAACAACTTGCACAGTTTATGGACAAGCCCACATTCAAACATCATGAGTAGGGGTGGGCATTTCGGTTTTCGGTTCGGTTTTCTTCGGTTTCGGTTCAGTTTCGGTTTAATCGGTTTGATAGAAAATGTACCAAATACAAACCGATTAAGTTTCGGTTTGGTTTCGGTTTGGTATGGTTCGGTTCGGTTTGGAGTTCGGTTTACCAAAGTATTAAGGTTTGGATTGAAAAAAAATAACTCAAAATAATGAACCAAGAAGCGATAGTAATGAACCAAATATAATGTTAGATATAAATTTGCAAACAGTAACAAAACATATATGAACCAAAAATATATAAGCATGACACATTTGTAAGCATCAACAACAACGGGAATGAATCAAATTATATATAAAGCCGGAAAAAAAAACTGGTGCTTGTAAGTAATCAACCAAATATATAGTAGTAGTAGTAGATAATAAATTATAGTTGAATACTATCTACTTAAACCACTATAATTGTTATAGTTGTGAATGTAACTCTTGTAGTAAACTCTAGTCCTGGACACTAAAACTAAAGAATTAAAGCTTCAAAAAGATTAACATCAATCAAATTAATGATAGAAATCTTATATTTTGGTTTGGTTTAGTTTGGTGTAAGTTGGTTTTGATTTGTTATTTTAAAAAAATAAGAAATTATTTCATTTTTAGATTAGTTCGGTTTTATTCGGTTTTATTCGGTTTTATGATTTCGGTTCGGTTTGGTTCGGTTTAATACGGGTTGGGAGGAATACTACCAAACTCAAACCAAATTACAAATGGTTCGGTTTCGGTTCGGTTTTATTTGGTTTGGTACGGTTCGATTCGGTCAAACCGAACCGTTATGCCCACCCCTAATCATGAGGTTTCTATCAAAGTCCTTATATACTTAAAAGGTTCACCTAGTTTGGGCTTATTTCTCCCTTCAAACTCTTCTACTCAGCTGAAGAGATACAGTGATAGTGATTGGGCATCTTGTCCAGATACTAGAAGATCTATCACTGGTTTCTGCATCCACTTGACCACTTGGGAAGTTCACTGATCTCTTGGAAGACTAAGAAGCAGAAACCAGTCTCACGCAGCTCATGTGAAGCAGAGTACATGGCAATGGACAAAACAACATGTGAAATCCAATGGCTAACAAACACGCTACAAGATCTTAATGCATCTTACAAATCCCCTGCACTCTTGTACTGTGGTAATCAATCAGCTTTACACATAGATTCGAATCGTGTCTTCCATGAGAGGAAAAAGCACATTGAGATAGGCTGTCACACTGTTTGTGAACAAGTTTGCAGAGGTTTGATCAAGTTGCTTCCTATCTCATCTAACTTGCAACTTGCAGATGCACTTACTGAGCCCTTAAGCCCTTCATATTACAAAGAAATTCATCTCAAACTGGGTCTCATCAATCTATGTGCTCCAGCTTGCGGCGGGGGGGGGGGGGGGGGGGGGGGGCTATTGACGCTAAAGGTATAGGGCTCAACAACACTGAAGGAAGAAAATAGCTCAACCGGAAACAAGGCAGTTAGATTAGTTTGTTGAAACTGATATTTAACTAGTTTATGGTTTAGTCAACAATTAGTTAGTTAGTTGGGTTAATACTTCTAGATTATTCTTTTCCTCTTCTATAGCATTGTGATTGTATATATATGTTGATACGATCACCAATAATAGATAGAACAAACTTTTTCCTCTTCCTTTTCTCAAAAGGCATATTCAAAGTTTCTTATGATCTTCGTTCTCTGCAACTCATTCTGTGATCTTTACGTATAATCTAGGACCGTACTTTGCTTATTTCAGTTTTGTCTTTTTTTTAAAGAAAAGAGAATTTTATTGAATAAAAAGTAAACAGTACAAAGAAAGATAACAGAGAAAGAAAAATAAAGCAAATTCAACAATACAAAGAAAGAAAAGACTAAAACTACACCCAAGGAAATTCTCTTGACTGAGACCTAGTAGTCATGTTGTGCCGCCTTTTATTCTTTTGAGCTTTCGTGTAGATTTTTAGTTACGTGTTTAAATTTTCTGTTGGCAGGCAATTTTCTGAGGTAACAAACTTTGATTTCCTGCAGATTGCTCTGTTGAATTTTGATTTCCTAATTTCTCCTGGAGTTGAGATAGGGGGACGACGATCACTTTCGGTGGCATGTCCCAGAAAGTCATCCATGAACGAAGAATCATCTGATTGATAAAAGTTGTCTGAAGCATCTGAATAAGCCTGAACAAGCATGAGCCGTTCTATTGGAGCTGGAGACTTTTGTATCTCTGAGTACGCTCCCTGAATTTGGAAATAAAAAATTAGTTTCGAGATAGATGTTTGCTCCTCTGTAACTAATTCGGTTTGTTGTAGGCAATCCATTGCTATCTCCTACACCAAAGTAGTCAGTCCAACAAAATTTGAGAATATTGCCATAAATTTTTTTATATAAGAGTTCTTTGGGCCCACGGGAATTAGAATGAAGCTCCCCTTTTCCTTAGCAATTTTCAGATATCGGCCTGAATTGTTGAAATTTGATGAGACTGTGATAGAGCCAAATCTTCTTCTTTCCCTAAAATTATCTGATATGGTGATCTGAGTTATAAATCTGTAGATGTCGGGCGCTTGCTCTTTTTTGAAATTAATCATGTGCATTGAGGATTTTTTAATTTCAAATATGACTATTTCATTCTGTCTGTCCTCAAATCTAAAGGATTTTGATTCAATTTTGACAAAATCAAAGCCCTCCTCTCCAACGAAGTGAAAAGATTCCGTTTCTCTGGCCGAAACATCCGTGGGTGCCTGAATTAATTCAAAGGATAATTTATCACCCACATTGAAGGTTTGAGCATCCTTATTAGCCTGATTTATTTCTGTCATGAGCAATAGCGTAGAGTAACTAGGAGTATTTACTCCGGACTTGCTTGGTCTTTCATTGAGGGAAATTACAGCATGCCTTGAGGGAAGAGTGTTGGAAGTTAGATTAACCCTGGCGACAATTTCAGACCCGTCCATGTCATTGTCTGCGCTTCTCTTGTCTGCGGTGATATTATCATCTTTCAGGATTGCAGATGTAGATGCTTGGGCTCCACTCTCGTTCCCTTCCCACCGCACAATTTCTGCCCAAGTTAGTCTTCTAACAGCACCAGTCGAAGTACTCTGCATGCTTAACAGGTTGTCTGGCCGTATTGACAGGCCCTGCGAAGCTACTAATTGATTAGCGTCTCTTTCCGGCGAATCATCTACTCCGTCGTGAGCTGGTGTGCAACCTTGACCCTGCGCAGAAACTTTCCTAGCAAAAACCGGCACTATCAAATCGGTCTTATTTTTGTCAAATGCCCCCTGCGAAATAGGCTCCTTCCTTTCTGATGTCTTGATTTTTTGAGTATCGGTAACATCCCTACCAGTTATTTTGGTCTGCGATGGGTATACTAGGTTTCGCACAAGGATTCTGCCGTCATCTAGATTAATTGATTTTCCAATCAGGGGTCTAACGTGGTTCCTTTTCCGGATTGGATTATCAAACTTAATTGTAGGAATTCCACGAGACCGTGTGTTCAAGAAACCTTGGGAGGTCTGTTGTGGATGTAGGGGAAGGTTTGATGAATCGTCTTCCTGAACTAATAGGGAGAAACAATTAGATGTACCTGATGACCGCCGGATGTTTGCCCTGATGCGCTGATGGAGATGTAGAATGGAACGACGGCATTGACTTTTGTGATGGACGGTGGACCATGAATCCGGATCCTCCGTGTCCTGTGACGGCCCTTGGAATCGAGTTGTGAGTTTCGGTGGGTGCCAGTGAAGCCTGTCCGTGTCGTAGTTGGATGGTGTTCGAAATCGGCCTGTGAGCTTCGGCTGATGCCAATTTTTATTGGAGTGTGGGTATTATCGGTGATATAAAAGAGCACCTATGTCATACTCTTCTGTTGCCTTCCAAATCTGAGGGTGTTCGTATTTTGTATAGTATTCCGGAAGCAGTTGTGTCCTCTGACGTGCTCGTATGAATCTCGGACGAAGTTGAACTAAACTCTGAAACCGTGGAGGAGATTGGTCATAGTGCACAAAATGATGGCCAGAATGATGAAAAGGATGATGATAGTTTGGATTCCGGCGTAGAGTATGTTGCTGTCGGCAATCCATTTCCCAGATTAGGTGGATAGAATTTTAGAGAGATGTGAGAGTTTCTCTCTCATCGTATTTGGTTTTCCCAGAATCTTCTTTCAGTTTTGTCAATTCAATATTTCATTCCCATTGTCTTCCTCCTTCATCCATCCGGATCGATTTCAGTTTCGAGGCGGTGGCCCCATATGTCTTTCAGTTAATCTATTTCATTATCTACCTTCATTCATTTTTCTTTATTTTGTGGATTTTAGTTTTTGTCATATACAACTACTTTTGTTTCTATGTTCTGAAGATTGTGATTGGATTGACTGAACTTGCCTTGCTTCAATACTTAAGTAAGTCTATAGTATGAACTTGCCTTTTGCCAATACATACGCAAGTTTAAACCCTATCTGTTACGATTTAGGTTAATAAAACGATAAATTAAAGAGCAAGAACACAAGAATTTTACGTGGTTCACACAATCGGAGTGATTGTGCTAGTCCACAGCGAACGAGAGAGAGCTGTTTTATTATTAGGTCTGCGTCAAGGGGTATTACTACGTACAAGATATGCTTAAATAGGTTTAAGAAAACCTAAACAAAGATTAGAGCCGCAGGCCCAAAAATTAAACCCGTAATTAAAATTAACCCTTAGACCCGGTCGGGTCTCCTATTTGACCCGGTCGGGTAACTCCTCAGCAAGCATGCCCGGGTTGAGACCAGGGCGGGTAACCAAAGCAGAAAGGTAGAAACTCCACTGGCCCGGTCGGGTCCCCTTCTTGACCCGGTCGGGTGTCGCCTCAAAAGGCATACCCGGGTAGACACCAGGTCGGGTATGCTAAACAGAAGCCAAAACCTTCCACGGACCCGGTCGGGTAAACCTCCTTACCCGATCGGGTTTCCCAATCCAGAGAGTTGCCCGACCAAATTCACATCATACCCGGTCGGGTGACTGACCCCACCCGGTTGGGTATCTTCTGCTGCTGCACAAACAAGGCTCCATCTTTAACAATCTCCCATTTGGAGGCTTGTTCAACAATCATCTGCCATCCAAGAACTTGTATCCTCTATAAAACCCCTGATCTCTCTCTTTCTCGTTCACGCCTTCTCATCAAGTATCTGGAAGGCCAGTTGAAGCCATGCAAAGCTTCAACTTCTACGTTGTCACCGCCTTGGTTAGCATGTCTGCTGGATTCTTCGTACCAAGGATCTTCTGCAAATTTATAGTACCATCTTCAATCAACTCTCGGATGAAATGATACCGCATCTTGATGTGTTTCGTTCTGCTGTGAAACACCGGATTCTTTGCGAAATGAATAGCACTCTGGTTGTCACAATATAGAGCGCAATCTCCCTGCTTCATGCCCAACTCAGAAAGAAAGTTCTTCAACCAGATCAACTCCTTGGCCGCTTCAGCAATGGCCATATACTCTGCTTCTGTGGTTGAACGAGCCACACTCTTCTGTAGTCTCGACATCCAACTGATTGTCGTACCTCCAATACTGAATACATACCCCGTTGTGCTCTTCCCGGAATCATAACAACCCCCCAAATCAGCATCAGCAAATCCTTCAAGGATCACACCATTCCTTCTGAAACATAGGGCAGTTTCAGAAGAGCCTTTCAAGTAGCGCAACAACCACTTAACTCCTTCCCAATGCTCCTTTCCTGGATTTGACATGAACCTGCTAACAACTCCCACTGCATGAGCAATGTCTGGCCTTGTTGACACCATCGCGTACATCAAACTGCCAACGCCTGATGCATAAGGAACTTTAGCCATTTCTTCTTTGTCTTCATTGGTCTTTGGAGACTGCTGCTTGGAGAGTTTCAGTTGACTCCCTAACGGTGTACTCCTTGGTTTGGCATCCGTCATTCTGAACTTCTCAAGGACCTTCTGAATGTACTTTTGCTGTGAAAGCTGTAAAGTACCTTCTATCCTGTTTCTGACTATGCTCATCCCAAGAATCTGTCTTGTTTCCCCTAAATCCTTCATCTCGAATTCTTCTGACAACTTCTTCTTAAGTTTGTTGATCTCCTGCATATTTGCTCCAGCCACCAACATGTCATCAACATACAAAAGAAGGATGATGTATGATGACTTGAATTTCTTCAAATAGCAGCAATGGTCCATCTTGCATCTAGTGTATCCATTCCGCTGCATAAAACTGTCAAACTTCAAGTACCACTGTCTAGGAGCTTGCTTTAGCCCGTATAGACTCTTCTTGAGTTTGCACACCAACTTCTCCTTACCACTCACTGAGAACCCTACTGGTTGAGCCATGTAAATGTCTTCTTCAAGGTCGCCATGAAGAAAGGCAGTCTTTATATCCAGCTGCTCCAATTGCAAATTTTCAGCAGCAACAATACCAAGGATCAACCTGATAGTAGTCATCTTCACAACCGGAGAGAAGATTTCATTGTAATCAACCCCTTCTTCTGTTGGAACCCCTTGACAACTAACCTCGCCTTGTATCTTTTGCTCTCATCTGCTTCATCTTTGATTCTGAACACCCACTTGTTCTCCAAAGCTTTCTTTCCCGGTGGTAACTTGACTAAGGACCAAGTTTGGTTCTTATCAAGTGAATCTAACTCATCCTCCATGGCCTTCTTCCACTGTATGGAATCCTTCACGATCAGCGCCTCTGTGTAAGATTCTGGCTCTCCATTCTCGGTCAGCAACAAATAATTTGCTGACGGAGAATATCTGTTAGGAGGTCTTCTATTTCTAGTGGACTGTCTGATTTGGGGAGTAGCTTCCTCCGAGCTCCCACTATCTTCAGAAATTCTTGTATCTCCTGAGCTCCCACTGCTCCCCGAGCCTCCAGTCATGCCATCACAACCAATAGGATGTGCTATGTCATCTTCAGTCATCCCTTCAAACACCACTTGCTGTTTGTTTTCTGGTTGCTTGCCTTTGGTAGTGTCTGCTGCAAGATCATCTTTATACAAGGCATTCTCGTTGAAGGTGACATCTCTACTTCTGATAACCTTCTTGTTGTGGTTTTCCCAGAACCTGTAGCCCATGTCATCCAACCTGTACCCAATAAAGATACATTTCTTTGCCTTTTCCTCGAGCTTGTCACTATCTGCATCTCTAACTTTGACATAAGAAATACAACCAAAAACTTTCAAGTGATTAAGAGATACCTCATGACCTTTCCATTCCTCCTCTGTAATTTTGAACCCTATGGGAGATGAGGGTCCTCTGTTGATCAAGTATGCTGCTGTGTTCACCGCATCAGCCCAGAACATCTTTGGAAGTCCTGCATGTAATCTCATCCTCCTAGCCCTCTCATTCAGTGTTCTGTTCATCCTTTCTGCAACACCATTTTGCTGTGGTGTTTCTGGAACCGTCTTCAGCATTCTTATCCCCTGTTCAGCACAATACTCTACAAACTCTGTGCTACTGTACTCACCCCCATTGTCGCTCTTTAAACACTTGATTTTAAGATTAGTTTCGTTCTCAACCGCAGCTTTGAACTTCTTAAAAGTGTTAAAGACTTCAGATTTATTTTTAAGAAAATAAACCCATACCTTCCTTGTAGAGTCATCAATGAATGTAACATAGTAGCGGGAACCTCCAATTGAAGAGACCTTTGTAGGTCCGTAGACATCTGAATGAATCAACTCCAGCCGCTCAGTCTTGGGTTGTTGCCCTGTCTTCACAAAGGTTACCCTCTTTTGTTTGCCAAGGACACATGGCTCACAAAAGCTCAACTTTGAGTTCTTCAAATCTGGGATTTTACCCTTTGAAGACAGCATCTTCATTCCATTCTCACTTATGTGCCCAAGTCTTTGGTGCCACAAAGTAGAGACCCCTGCATCTTCAACTGCTGCATTTGCTCCATCTGTAGACACTTCTACCATGTACAGCGTACCATGCTTCTGTCCACGAGCAATGACCAACTTTCCCTTTGTCACCTTCCATTGCTTGTTGCCAAAACTAACGTTATGGCCTTCCTCATCAAGCTGTTCCACTGAGATCAACATCTTCTTCAGATCTGGAATATACCTGACATTTTTCAACCTCCAGGTTGTACCCAAAGTGGTATTGAGATTAACATCTCCAATACCCGTGATCTCCAGGGATTTGTCATCCGCCAAACGAACTCTTCCGCTGTAGGGCCTGAAATTTTGCATCAAATCCCTGCAATGACAAGCATGAAACGACGTACC